>JAUYWH010000006.1:17648903-17671216 GCA_034779795.1 Ctenopoma multispine | reverse complement strand
TTCCACTTCTCTTTCAATGAGATGTTCTTGATCCTTTTTGAGGATTTTCACTGCCACCGTCTTGGTCGTTATTAAATTGACACATTTGGCAACTTGTCCAAAACATCCCTCTCCTTTGAACTCTATTATCAGGTAGCGTGTAGAATCACTGTGGAGTATCTCATGCTCTTTTACCTGAGCTGCTGTCTCCATTTTCTTTTCTTCTGCTCTTCTGCAGGTATAGTACGACGAAGATGCACTTATTAGAAAATGCTTGTAAATTCTTGAGAATGTGATAAAACGTGGGAAAATAGGTCCGGTTTCTGTAAAGATATTGTGACTGAGAATAAGACCTATTCTTAGAATAAGACTAATGATGTAATGATGACATCATAGTTCAATTCTAGAACATGAAAGACATCAAAGCAAGAATTTTTGGAATTAAAACACAGCAACACCTCTCAGTCTCAGTTTAAATAAAAACAAAATCAAATAAGCAGTAGTGAAATACAATTTTAATATTTACTGTATGCATTTCTTGTCTGCATCATTTATAAAGAAAACAATAACAAATGTTGAAGTACTGTTATTTATGTGTTTGTCTTTTATTTCCAGAATATAATATTTTTCATCGTACCTTTCAGATAGCTTCCTGGGATTGCTGTGCAACAAATATTTTTTGATTTATATCTTTTTTTCAAACTTTTTGAACTATTCTAAGCCATTTTTCCAGTCGTGAATTAAAGAATGTTCAAAATTCACACATTTTTGTAAGCTCTTGACTTGTCTAGTTTAGTCTTATCTTATCAAAGTTTAAAAAACAACACTTCTCAGTATCTAAGCATAGAACTTACAGGGCTAGTAGCTAATTGCTAATAGCCAGCTAGCTGTTGCCGTATGTTTTTCGTTAGAACACCTAAAACCTGCTGCAAGATGAATCGTGAGCAAACGTGATGTTGTCAGAAGGTGCATTGTCTCACAGATATCTGGTCAGATGAATGTGCAGGAGATTTAACGTAATAAACAATCCCACGGAGAATGACTGATCTATGTTAATGTTCAACATGTAATTGTCTCCTCTGTCATAGAGATGTACAGTGGTCCACAACAAAGGATCTACCTTCTGTACTTTTGTTGTTACCACAACGACACATCTGACCAATAAACGGTGAGATAGTTCTTGCGTGATTTAAAGCGATGCATTTTGGTTCACTTGGATTTTTCCCGGTGTGAAAGGAGACTAAACCAAGAGGAACATGATACAAGTTTAAAAACTCATCAACTGATTCGGACCAAAGCAAACGTACTAAGGTGTGAAAGTGCCCTAAAGAATAAAATGTGAGTATCACTAAATGCACACACGGGCTAAGGTGCATCAATTGACACTCCCGGTGCAATTTTTTTTCCCCAAAGATTAGTTTGTATAATATTTCCAGTCTACAGAAGAGTGATGAGCTGATATTAAGGAAATGAATACATGTATTTATATGCTTTTAGTACATTAACCCTTTAAACCCTATAATCAGTCATAAAATCTGCTGTTTTTTATGTGCTTTTACATGCTCTTTCAAGACTAATACTTCTTTCTGATAGTTGCTTTGGTGTACTGTATGTTTTAAGTGTCATAACCAGCTATAATAACAGACAGCCACAAAAAAAGCAAACGTCATATTTAAAAGTTGCAACTTGGGAAGAGGAGTAGATTTAAATACTTAAATTACTCTGTACTATACTTAAGAGGACTCAAAATTTGTACTACTGAAAGAAAAAACAAAAAGTCACACTTTCTCTGCTTTCTAATTTGTAGTTCCAACTACACACTAAGGTGTCAGAGAACCCGTGAAAAAGAACTTCCTGCACAACCTGAACACTGATGTTATACATACTTTCAGTTTGTTCATTCAAAATACAAAGCTCCTTGTCAGATATTTTTCTCACGAGAATCTATTTATAATAAAAATGCTTCTATGCAGATAAAATTAACTAAAATAATTTCTACTGTGAACTACTACTGACTGATGTCATACACACACTTTGTCGTATGTTCAGCTAAAAATTTAAAAACTCTTCGTTCTTTACTGATTTATATGAGAAAATAACCCTAAATTTTTCTTTATCAAGCAGTTGCCACACAGTTTTATTGTAATGTTGAATGTAAACTAAACGCACAGTTGTGAGCAAGTGACAAGTGACAACATTTTTTTTGTTTACAGCAAAGACAATGAGTTTCTTCTGGGCCTGTGAGAGTTTGAAATGCAGAACTGTTGCTCTGTGGCAGCAAAAGACAGAAAAAAAACTGAGGTTAAACTGTTATTCTGTGTGCGCAAAAAGTTTGGTGATACCAAGGTTTCTCAGTAATATATCGGGTATCTAAATATAAAGTCTGGCTATGCGTCAGGCTAAGAAAGAGGAAGTGTTTATTTTTTATTTGTCTGTTGCAGAAGTACAACATCTCTCATCGGGTTCACAATCTGCTTTAGTTATGTAAATAAAATAATGACTTATCCATCCACTCCAGTCACTTTAACAAGTGTTGTGCATTAAAGTACTTATGACGTTAGGAATGTGATGTCTATCTGATAGCATTAGTCAGAGACACTGGCACCATGTGCAAAAGGCCAAGTCTGTAGCACTGAACTGTTGTTTGGTGCTGGTTCAGCAGATGTTCAGGATGAAACATTCACACCTGGAAGCTTTTTGGGTACTAGATATGTCTGCAGCTGAAACTGAAACTAACACCTCAGTTAGAGTAAAGACACCCGACATCTGTGTACTTTGTTCTGTCACACTGAGGAGCTGTGTAGAACTGCATGGGTGGGGGGCCTTGTTTTCAGCCGTTGTTCTTACACATGGGTATTACATGTGGCCCATTTCTCAAGCAAATGCATAGTTTTGAAAGTAATAATAGAAAGTCAGCGTAAGAAAGGCAGCAATTAGAAAATAGTACTAAGCCATTTGCATTATTCTATACAGTTTACATGTGCAGTTGCTGACAGTGAATTTTGTTTGTGTCTTTTCTACTGATTGTTGTTCTCTTCTTCCACAACACACTGACATGCTTTCCTCTTCTCTCCTTGGTCCTCTCTTATGCCACCATTCAATTGCATGTTATTAACTTTGTGTCTTTTCTCTCCCCTAGTTGTTCTTCATCCTCTCTCTCTCTCTCTCTGGTATGCCCGCCCTTAGAACTATATGATTCCATTTTCTAGTCACTATCCCTTCCAAACCTGCCCAGTGCCTCGTCTGCTGCTGCTTGTTGTTGTTGTTTTTTATCTCTGATCTCTGTTGCCTGCTCTTCTTGTCTCTCTCCTTTATCCACTCACCCATAACTGGTCGAGGCAGATGACCGCCCACCCTGAGCCTGGTGCTGTCAGAGGATTCTTCCGTTAAAGGGAGTTTTTCCTCTTCACTGTTGCCTAAAGCTTGCTCAAGTGGGACTGTTGGGTTTTCTAAATAATTTGATATATAGTTATACTCTGTAAGGACTTAAACTTAACACTGGAAAGTACCTTGAGATAAATGTAGTTGTGATTTTGTGCTACATAACTAAACGATAAAAGTGAATTGACTTTCTCCAAATCTTTATGACTTCACTCTGCTCTTGACATATCACTCACAGTTGTTTTTGTAAGAGGACAACAATGCTGTGAACTTTAAAAGCCACATAAAACTCTGCAAAACGGTTTCACAGTCTGCATGACGCAGCTCAGAGAGCAAAATGTATTTAAATGGTGACACAATGTCACACAAGGGCATAAGAAAAATGTCCCCTATTATAACTAAAACCATTGGTTTGATTTACTTATATACATCTCTACAATATCTACAGTAGGTATTTATACAGTATATGGTCACAAAGACATATAGTAACTAAAATTACTATGGTGATTTTTATCCTACTAACTTCATAGATAAATCGAAATGTGCCAATAAAATATATGTTCTAAAATATATTTATTTTCTTTTTAAGCAGTTTAAACAAGAAAGATAGTAAATGTGAGATTAGTCAGTATCAACTCTTGTAGTTGTTTAGTGTAAATTAAAATACTCTGTAGAGGAAAAAAAGGTTTTAAAGCAGCAAATATGTATTACAGCTATTTTACTGTAGTTGTCTTAAGGTGTTTCTATGAAACCTGGTGTTTATGTAAACCTATGGAAAACAAAATCGTTATTTTATAGCTATTCACACATACTTACATTATAAGTCATAATATTCCAGTTAATGTATTGTAACGGAATTTAGAAAAAGGTTTAGGAAAATATATATTACATTCAAGACACTTTTTGCACCAAACACCTAAGTAGGACAATGTTACAAATTTGAGAAACCACTTTATAGTTTTTGTTAATAATCTAATCTAGTACTGCTAGATAAGATGCTCAGCAAGTTTATACCTCTAAAAGTAGTGAATCTCAGTTTACTGGAACTTTACACATTCTGTAACGACACAATAACCACTTCCTTGATGGTTATCACACAGCACGGTGACAAAAAGACAAGAAGAACCTGAACCAGTCTTTTGTCAGTCAAACGTTCACAGGTCATCAACAGGCAGAAACATGATGTTTACCATTGTCAGTGTGGTGAGTGAAAGATTTTAAACTTAAAGTTTATTAATTAAAGTAATCACTGACATCGCCTATTATTTTTTGTCCTCATAGTTGTAAGGACAATAGCTACATGCTACTTGTTTAAGCTTCATTTTTATCATAATGGATATTTTAACCTCCAGCTTTAACTTTATATTTTATAATATGACTGTATACGAATACAAAACAGATTTGACCAGTTAAAATACCAATTGATTTTTGTGTTACAACAGACAGTGATTTTCACCTTGATCATCAGTACGCTGGCAACAAAAGGTACATCTTGAGTTATTGCAGTTAACAATATGATACAATATATAATTCAGTTATGATTTAAGGAAAACAAAAGAGAAAATTACAAATTTAAAAAATCCAGATTTAACTGGTAATATAAAGAAGTTCCTTAGGATGTTATGATACATACAAATATGACAGAATTGCATGTTGACCTGGTGCTAGAGACAAATACCAAGAAAAAATAATTCATTTTATATTTTATATCATGTCTTTTATATTTTATATCAACTATCTGATTGTTTTTGTTTGTTTTGTAGAGTCTATTAAATGCAATTTTGCTGAAACATCTGGAGATCAGCAGTAGGAACAATGTTGTTTTTTCATCTTTCAAATACACCAAATCCAACAATTACGTTGCGAAAAGATACAAATCCAATTTTAAAAGTCAATAATCACACAGTGACTCTCTATGAAGAATTTCGCGATAAGAATCAGTCTGACGTCTTCACCAGGGGAACGTTCAACCTTGGAAAAGCAAAGAAGAGACACTCTGGAAATTATACGTTGGAAGATTTTTGGTCTAATGGTACTTTACTGAAAAAAGTCAATGTTAGTGTAGAAATACAAGGTATGTAAAAAAAATTTTTAGTTTTGCAAATTTACTAAGTGTTAAACTTTCGTTTATATGTTGTTTAAATATTGTTTATATAAACTGTGCAATTTAAATCAAATTAAAATTACAGACACTTTGTAACATATATATAACAATTATTAATTGTACCAATTATTATTGTTATTATTACCACAGGAAGCCGATTAAATGTTTTACATATTGCATTTGAACGTTATCCATTTTAGTTTAGAATTTAAGGTTTTTCTTTCTTAAGTGGTTTAAGACTCTTTTTCAGTCTTAAACCACTGACCTAACAGAATGATCCAGACACAAACGCCCATTTATCTAACAAAGGATCATAATTTAATATTTCATTATCATCTTCCTCTATTTGCAAGTCGCCAAAAAACATTTCTATATTATTATTTTATATATAGGTTTTAGTTAACCATTTCATTCCGTAGCCACAATTAAATATACCCATTAAACACAAAATATATATCTTCTAAGTTGTCTTTCCAATAAAAACACTTTCAAATAAATGGAAATTGCACTTACATAACTTAACACAATATTTAGTGTAAATCTGAGTGTGTATTTGTCTTTCAGCTCCAGTGGCACAACCAGCTGTGTCGCACATGTGTCTGTCACCAGAACAGATGGAGGTCAGCTGCTCCTCTGAAGGAGAAGGAGTACAGTTCAGTTTGAGTTTGGATGGTCAGTTACTGATAAACACCAGTATCCACAGTCTGACTCCACTGAACTGTACAGTAGACACAGCATCACTGTCTGAGAGTACAGCTAAACAAGAAAAATCCAGTGTTTCAGATGTTACCATCTGTTTAAATGGACAGCAGAAAGGAAACCTGACGTGTCAGGCGTGGAACAAGGTCAGCAGACATGAGACACTTATTCACCTGACGGACTGTAAAGGTACAGTATTTAAATTTGCATATTTAAAGGACGGTTGCTTTGGTTTTGCATCTTTTAATTATTGTGGATGACAAGTAATTATCTCACTAAAACGGTTTCTGTCTTGTTATAACTTAACTATAAATTCACATCCACTGCTACTGTAGCTACTGTAGATATCCGTGTATGTCAGACACCTGATGGAAGACAAGCAAGGGGACAAATAATATCTGACAAAGATTTGGGCAAATTTTAAAATTAACTTCGTGATATCTAATTTAGTTTAATATTTATTTATTTTTAGATGTAATTTCTCCATTCCCTGTTGTGACTGTGGCTGTGATAGCTGCTGTTGTCACTCTCCTCCTTGTTGCTTTGTATCTTGGTAAAAAGAAACTTGAAAATAAACCAAGACCCACAACAGTTAATGAGTGTAAGTAAAGATGTTCTCTCATGTCCTCATAGTTTTGTGTTGCATTAAATCCATTTAACAGAGAAAATAAGACTTACTTAGAAACCATGATATGTTAGCACTTGAAAACAAACTTTTTATCTCTTTTTCATTTTTCCAGGTAACTCTGAAGCTGAAATTGTCTACACTGAAGTTAAAATAATAACAAATATGAAGAAGAAAACAGAACCTAAATCACAGGCGCAATGTAACGTGATTTCCTCCTAAACCCTTAGATTAGACTGATGTTTCTGTTTGCGTGTGACCATTTGCTTTTTAAAAAAAATTACCAGGCTTTTTAATTATTTAATTTTCTGTTTAGTGATTGTGTGAAATGCAGACATTTGAATACATATGTATTTTTGTTGTTGTTTTCATGTATAGATGTTTTCCTATTTTTTCACACAAATGTTCTAAGTAAGACCAACAAAAGAAAATACGTTTCGTTTGTAGTTACTAGTTTGTCACTAAGTTATTAATAAATAGTTAACTCATGGCTGACCTCTGGAGGACACGCACTGTTCTTGCAGAAAGAAATTAGTATATACTTCAAAACATGTAATGGTCATTTATGACCACAAGATGGAGCCAAAGATATTCTTTCAATGTCAGAATAGCATCTCTACACTGGCTGGCAGCACAGGTTCATCATATTCGAGAAGGTGGACTATTGGTAAATTATTTTATGTTGCGACCAACACATTTGAAAATATTTGATACCAGACCGGAACATCTGTTTCTGTTTTGTGATGTGGCACCAGACAGTGAGCACACACAAGGGACAACCAGGCGGGGAGGGAGCAGAAAGCTGAGGTACAGTCAAACTTAATATAACTTAATATTGGAGTTGACATCATCGTGCTCTTCTAGTGGGAGCAGACATGACCTTTTTGGTTCAGATCAGTTCTGGCTTCAACGTCATCTCATAATGGTAATTCACACTTAAATAATAATTTATTAATAATTAATACTTTGCTGATCCCCATGGGGAAATTGTTGTTGTCAGACAGTACATAACGATGCTATGAGCAGGGTTTTGGTGTCTTCTACAGCTTGATGTGTAGTCTGGTGGGACGGGGAATTGAACCGCTCACTCTCGGGTTTGAAGAAAACTGCCCTACCCAGTTAGCTACTGGGTAGGTGCAGAACCCAGTTAGCTACTGGGTAGGGCAGATCTTATCATGCCCCCCCTCAAAGTGTTTTGTCATCAAGAAAATGTGTCACATCTCAAAATCTTGTGTCATAAGCAATGTCACTGTGGTATTACATTTAGAAATTCTGCTATGAATTATAGAATGCTTTGAAAAAACATTTTATTTTTATACTCCCTGCACTCTTACATCTCATTTCCTCAACTCCAGTACTTAAAATGTCTTACTCTTTCCTCAGTCTATGCTAAAACTGACGGATGACATTTTTATTCAACTCTGATCAAATGTACTAACCCTCATGAAAGCTTGGTTACCAATAAGACTGACACCTTTTAGTAAAAGGTCACTGACTGCTCATAGTTTTAATGTGTAGCGGTCTTATTCTCCTGGTTTTGCGATTTAAGTTGACATAAATCTGCAGATTTCATTAAATGCAACATTACTATTGTGAATCTGCAATTGGTGTAATCAGTACACTGAAAAGAGCCTAACCATTAACCCCAGAATCCAACCTCAGCATCACTACAAGAGCATCACTGGCAGCTGTAACTAGTCCAGGAGATAAATTAGCAGCTGATGCACAGGTACACACACAGACAAAAGGAAACCTTGATTCTTGGTCTCCCAGTCTCTCTCCATGGTGCTGAACATTCAAGGTCAAATTTCCTCTGAAGAAGAACTGAAACAGTCGGTCTCATTTTGTGTGTCTCTCCATGGTGCTGAAAAAGGTCAACCTTCTCTTTGGTGTTAACTTTATACCTTTTTAACTTTTTGCCTCTTTGTTGGTTTCAGGTGGCTTTTGTCATTGTTTTCATTTTGCTGTGGTATCCCGTACCAGTCACTTTCTCACCCATATGTACGAACTGTGCTCTTGGCAACCACACTGCCAGGTTTGATAAGCACCAGTTACGATTCATTTTAGTACAACACCACAATGAATGAATAAACAAATGTAACATAACACACTCACACTGCTGCCGCTCCCGGCCGTCGTGTTTCCCTGCTGGAAGGTGATGACTTGCATTGGTGTGCCAGTCATTTTTGTCATTATATCTGTTGCAACAATAAATGTGATCCAGACCTGATTGTTTGCCAGTTAAACTGCAGTAGTAGAAATTTCTTCCTGTTTGTATGATCTCACTGCAGCCGCTGGACAACATCATCACCAGAGTGACCCTGGGGTGCAGAACAGGCAGAGGCAAATATCTCAGATGTTATTATACTACAAAGCTCTGGTGTTGGCTTTATGATTCTGATTTACCTTTATTTCATTATGCACCTGAAACTGAAACTCCTACCATCGTCTCAGTGTTTTGCTTCAATGTTATATTTCTTGGGAAAATAGTGGCTTCGTAACATCACCGGAGAACATGACTGTCAATCATAAGAGGAAGTAGGAGCAGAATTGGGAAGAACAAGAGATTCAAAAGATTGAGTTGTGTGCAGCATCAAGAATAACACACACTCAGACAATCACAGCACTGACCTGAGAAGCACTCACTTGTAGTGATACTTTCTTGTGTCTAAGCTGTGGCAGACACACAATTTGTAACAGCTTGCATCAAGTCATTACAGGTTGAGAAAGAGAGAGAAGAGAGAAAGACTGTAGGGAAGATGGTCTGTTTACAGACACGTACAGCACAGGTAATTAACAGATAGTATGTTGTTTTCTTACTACTACAAGCAGAGAATTATTTAAAATCTAGCTCATATTTAACTGGTGGAGGAGGACCCTATAAATTGTAACAGTGTTGAGCCAACAAGTCCAACACACGTCCTTACAGAACTTGTCTTTTCCATTTTTAGCTTCAGTAAAAGTTTGAGCACATATGTTAGCCATATCAAAGACGTATGAAAGTCTTTCTTGTTTAACCTCTTTTTTCTTATATGAATAAAAAAACGTTTGTTGGAAGTATTAATGTTACTAACTCTGGTTAAGTGTACAGTACTTTTAAAGACTATTGGAAAATGTCTTGTCAGACACCATAAATGCTGCTTAACATAGTAAATAGCAATTTATGGTGTCTAAAAAGTAAAGATCATAAGAATGATCTTTTCTGAAAGATCATAAGAATGATCTTTACTGACTAATAGGAACGTGGACTACTTTAACTAGTTGTGTTTGTTCACAGCAGAGATGAGGTGAGTCTCTACTGGGTCTTTGAGAGTTTCAAATGTAGTACTGCAGCAGAAACAGAAAAAACCCTGTGGTTTTGACAGTCAGTCTCATGCATGGTTTAATTTGAGATACCATGTGTTGCCTTTGAGACAGTAATGGTCAGTCCTTATGTAATTGCAGTGGCTGATGCTTAGTTATTTATTGGCCATATCTCACTATCAGATAGAATTATTACTATTTACTGAAGTTAATACACGTCCCAGGTATTTGGCCTCTCCCAGTGTTTTTGTTATCTCTCCAGAGGGTTTAATTATTTTTTTCAGTATAATAATTGCCCCTATTACTTGTAGAGTATGCAAATTTCCCACTTGTAGGACTAATAAAGGATTATCTTATCTTATAGACACCTCTCTGGACCTTTCAGATGCTAAACTAACAGTCAAAACAACCTCCAGGCTTTTTATCTGCTTGCTTAGGTTAATAAGGGAACAGATCAACACTCCTTAATGAGCCCCTAAAGGGTGGGGGGTGTTTATGAAAATGGCTATTATTCCTGATGATTAATGCCATGTTATTTCTGATCTGTGTTTTGGTTTCTGCCGTATACAAAATAAAACAAGAACTGAGGGTTAACGAAGCTAAAACAACACAACACAATCTTTATGAACAACTTCTGCTATCATCTTTATTTTAGTTATGTGTCTGATTGTTAGACACATCGCCTAACAATAAGAAAACAAAACCCGTGAATAAACGTGAAAGAACAGTTTCCATGGTAGCTACTGCTTCTTATTATACGGCTTATAATAATAATAATGTTTTTTTATTTTATTACTAAATGACTTAAATATCCATATAGTGCATTTGTTATTTCATGAGGAACTTGAAGACATATTTTTAATGTGACTCTGTAGAGATAAAGTTTTTTAAAGCAGGTAAAATATACGAAAGATATTTTACTGAAGTTATCTTAAGATGTGTCCTTTAAACTGACACCATCTGTACATATAAAAAACAATGTTGCAAAAATATTCAATAGTTTTTTAGCAGTCTAATCTAGTACTGCTGCTGATGTAAGACGCTCAGCAAGTTTATAACTACAAAGGTAATGAATCTTAGTTTACTGGCACATTCTGGGTAACAACGCAGTAACCACTTCCTTTATCACACAGCACGGTGACAAAAAGACAAGAGGAGCCTGAACCAGTCTTTTGTTAGTGAAACATTCACCGGTCAGCAACAAGCAGACACATGATGTTTACCATCGTCAATGTGGTGAGTGGCAGATTTTTAATTTAAAGTAGATAATTATTAAATAGATTAAAATACAGTGAGCACAGAAACCATCTATTATTTTATTTTAAGATTTTGTCTTCATAGTTGAAAGGACAACGGCTACATGCTACTTGTGTTGTTCAAGCTTCACTTTCATCATTTTAACCTCCAACTATATACTAACCTTAGATTTTATAATATGACTTTACACGAATACAATTAATAAACAAACAGATTTCTGTGTTACAACAGACAATGACTTTCACCTTGATCATCACTACGCTGGCGACAACAGCAAAAGGTACATATTAGGGAAAGAGTAAGTTACTGCAGTTAACAATATGATGTACAGTATACTATGTAATTATATTTTAATATTATTTATTTTATATTTTATATAAATATTTTATATTTTTATTACTAAGGAAGACAAGTTTACAAAAGCATTTCTGAATTTCAGTATTAAATTTATATGAAGAAAATTATGAAATTGTTTTTAAAAATATAATGAAAAACAGAATAATATAACATGTTTAATTATGTTTTACTGCATTTTGTTTGTTTTAGACTCTGTTAAATGCAATTTTGCTGAAACATCTGGAGATCAGCACTGTTTTGGTGCAGTAGGAAAGCTGTTGTTTTTTCATCTACCAAATACGCCAAATACAGAAATGAAGTTAATAAAAGACAACAAATATATGATTTTAAAAATGGACAAACATCTAGTAGTAACTGTGAATAAAGAATTTACAAAATCACACAATAAGAATCAGTCTGACGTCGTCACCACTGGAACGTTCAATCTCGGCAAAGCAAAGAAGGGACACTCTGGAAATTACAAGTTGGAACAATTTTGGTCTAATGGTACTTTACTTAAAAAAGTCAATGTTCATCTAGAAATACAAGGTAGGTAAAAAAATTTATATATACTGTACAATATAGTTTTGCATATTAAGTTTGTGTAAATCAAACTTTGTAAATTAGCTGCACAATTTAAATCTAATTAAAAATGTTACACTTTGTAACACGTTTGATAATTATTATTATTACAACTAGAGGTAGACCGTTTAATATTTTACATACTGTGTGGAATATAATGTTTAAAGTTTTCCTCCTTTTATGTCTTGAAACACTGAATTAACAGAATAATCCAGAAGTATAGTCTGAACATATTTGTTGATATATTGACTTAAATATACTGTATTACTTAAAAAAATAGGTCTCTCAAGTTCCGGCAAAGAATAATGTCTTCATGTTTCATTAATCTTCCATTGATCTATAGCAGGTGAACATTGCAAGTCGCAAAAACATATTTCTATATTATTATTTTATATATAGGTTTTAGTTAACCATTTCATTCCGTAGCCACAATTAAATATACCCATTAAACACAAAATATATATCTTCTAAGTTGTCTTTCCAATAAAAACACTTTCAAATAAATGGAAATTGCACTTACATAACTTAACACAATATTTAGTGTAAATCTGAGTGTGTATTTGTCTTTCAGCTCCAGTGGCACAACCAGCTGTGTCGCACATGTGTCTGTCACCAGAACAGATGGAGGTCAGCTGCTCCTCTGAAGGAGAAGGAGTACAGTTCAGTTTGAGTTTGGATGGTCAATTACTGATAAACACCAGTATCCACAGTCTGACTCCACTGAACTGTATAGTAGACACGGCATCACTGTCTGACAGTACAGCTAAACAAGACAAATCCAGCGTTTCAGATGTTACCATCTGTTTAAACAGTCAGCGGACAGGAAACCTGATGTGTCAGGCGTGGAACAAGGTCAGCAGACATGAAACAGTTATTCACCTGACGGACTGTAAAGGTACAGTATCTAAGAGATGGGTGCTTTTAATTTGTAACAACAGATTTTTACCGCTACTGCACATTGTTATGCCAAAACTTTAATTTTATCAAATTTAGTTTGATATTTGCTTGTGTTTTTTTCAGATTCTGTTTCTTCAATTCCTGATGTGCATATGACTGTGAGAAATGTTGCTGTTACAGTAGTTATTTTGGCTCTGTGTCTTAGTATCTGCCTTGTACATAAGAAAGCAAGAACTCTGACTGTTAATGAAGGTAAGACATCATCATCTCTATGAATAGCTTCAGTTGTCATCGTTATATTGAGTTTGTGTAATTGTTAGAGCCAGTGATGAGTCTGAATACAGATGATGTATTATAGTTCTATTTGTACACAGTGAACAGTCTCAAGAAAACAAGACCTGTGACTGTTAATAAAAGTGAAAGAACAGTTTTCAATTTAGCCACTGCTTTTTATTATATAACTTAAAATAAGAAGCATTATTGTAATTTTTCACAACTAAAGGAATCAAAATATTTAAATAGACCCTCAATTATGAACCAGTCAGTTTTGAAATTTTACGTGAACACACCACTAGCCATGGTAGAATACAGTACAGTAGAATATAACTGAAATCTGTTAATCTTCTCCTGTTAGAATACACATTAGACTGTTATGGCATTAAGCATAAATCAAAACACAGTCTAATTTAATGTTTGTATTCAAACCCACTAACACACTGAGACAAAGACTCATGCATTTCATAGACCGGATACCTAAACATAAGAGGAGCATTGTAGTGTATGCTGTTCAGTGCAGTGAAGAGTCCGCTACACAGGAGGATGGCCCAGCACAGAAGGAGCAACACCTCAGGGCCAGAATCAGCTGTGTACCTTCATCTGAAGGACAAAGGACACTCATTTATGATAGAGATGACAGGTGGTTTGAGAAAGGAGTGAGCTTTGCATGTGCAAATAAACAACCCCTCATTCAACAGAGGTGGAGGCCTTAGAACCTCTCTTCAACCTACCATGCTGTCTTTTCATTAACCCCCAGGAAAATCAGGACCAATTCACACCTCCACCAGGTTGACCACACTTAACGTCCCACTCAATGGGGGTAGGAGGAGCTGCCAGGGGTGTGAGTGCTACATCTACCCACACCCCTGCCCTGCCTTGTTTCACTTAATGAGCCTATTTAAGGTAGGTGTGAAATCAAACCAACCCAGAGGATAAATTTGTTGTCACTAACCAACTTCCCTCAGAGCGTCAAAGCTATTTGGAGAAATATCAAAACTTTTCAACCTTATAAGAAAGAAGTCCAATTGCTCAACTTCCAGACAACTTTACCTAAGAATCTTCACAGAGTGTTGCAGTGAGTATTCGACCACAAGATGGAGCCAACACTGTACTGGTGTGCATCACTTTAATGCTACATTATATTAAAGCTGCAGTGAGACATGATAATATATGTGTACTATGACATGAGGAAATCAGCAACCCATCAGAAATCGCACAAAACACCACAGAAAACATTAAACTTACTAATGAGCTTATCAAGATTGGGGCTGCAAGTAAATAATTTTCATTATAATTTAATCAGCAGATTATTATGTTATTTGTTGTCCCAACAGTCTAAAACTAGGCATTCATCTTGTTATCAAGCAACACAAAAAAAAATCAAATGTCATAATTTAAAAACTAAAACTTGGAAAAAAGAGGTGCCAGTTTATCTCAAAATCTGAAATACTGAAAAAAAAAAAAGGAGCTACAAGGAAAGTTTAACCTTCTCTGCTTTCAAATTTTTGAAGAAGAAGAAAAAAAAAAAAACACAAAATGATGTCACCAAGTCATAAACCCAACCTTGGTGTTAAGGTAAAACTGTGAAAAAAATTTTTACTTTAAGAATTTATGAGTCAGTCTGCTTTGTTGTAATGTTGAATGCAAACTATACAGTAGCAAACATTATTATACAGCAACATTTGTTCTGGGCTTGTGAGAGTTTCAGATGCAGACCTGTGGCTATGGCTACAACATACAAAAAGAAAAGCTGTGGTTTGTAACTGCCGGTCTCATCCATTGTTTAAATTTATATTACGTCTGTTGCTTGCAAGGCTGGTTAGTGTTGCAGATGTTTCTAGGTTATATATAGTGTCTTGTTAGATTAAAAGCTTGACTTTACTGCGCAGAGAGAAACAGAAAGTGTCTAGCTCTTCATGTGTCCTTTGCAGTAATACAGTAGCAGTTGTCAGTTTTTGTTTTTTAACTGAGTGCATCCTTTATAACTTACCTCATAAATAAAATTTCTACCTTTAAAAACATAGAAAACATTCTAGTTTAAATGATGTTAAGGATCAAATATTACTTCCCAGAAACTTTGTACATCTACATTTAAAATGGAAACATACACAACTCAGAAGCATGACGCTAATGGTATGGCTAAGTGTTAAGACTAGGTTAAGAAGAGAGGTGACGATCAGTGAGAAGCAGTATGGCTTCATACTGGGAAAGAGCACCTACAGATGCAATGATCTGAGATTTTTGATGGAGA
Source organism: Ctenopoma multispine (assembly GCA_034779795.1). NCBI lineage: Eukaryota > Metazoa > Chordata > Actinopteri > Anabantiformes > Anabantidae > Ctenopoma > Ctenopoma multispine. The sequence goes on along the minus strand of JAUYWH010000006.1, from coordinate 17,655,526 downwards.
AGTATAGAGAAGGTCAGAAGGAATTGCACTGTGTCTTTGTGGACCTAGAGAAAGCTGATGATAGGATACTAAGAGAGGAACTGTGGTTCTGCAGGAGCAAGTCAGTATGAGGACAGCTAGACAGTGGTAATGTCATATCTTCACCTTGCCTTGCTTTGTCTCTTTTTCCATGTCTTTCTGTTCCTCCCTCACCTTAGCCACGCCCTCTCTCCACTCTCACTCCCTGATTGCCCTCAGCTGCACTTCATTTCCCATCAACCCCTCACTATTTAAACTCCTGCACTTCCTACTTTCCCCTGTCAGTTCATACAGCCATGCCACCTGTTTTCATGTCCGTCACCCAGTCTTCAGTCAGTCGTTCCTTTGGTCTCTTCACTCCAGTAAGTTGGTTTGGGTTTAAGTTTCTTTCTCTGTATTTTCATCTTCCTATGTTCTCCCCTTTTCCTCTGATTAATTAGTAGTTTTGCCTCCACCTGGAGTGATTTTCTGTTTGGTTAAACTTCTTTGTCTCTATGTTATGTTTAATTAAAGTCTTCTTTTGTTTGAACCCTCTCTTGTCCTGGTCTGCATTTGGGTCCACCATTTCATAACCACACTCTGACAGAATGAACTGACCACACATGGACTGAGCAACCAGGGCAAGAGAGAGGCCTTAGTCCGCCATTTTCTTTTACTTGTCTCAAGCCTTTCATTTCACTTCATCTTTTTTCTGGTCCGAACCCAAACCACTTACCTCCATCCAGTTTTTCTTTTTTTTGTCGGGCCTCTCCATGTTCGCCCACATGGACTATGACTTTGAGGACCCGATTTCCCATAGTCCTGCTGCAGCTAGGGGGATCTGGGCCCAGCTGAAGGCCGACTCCAGGTTGGACTTCTTTTCCTCCTTCTTGGAGTATGAGGACTACTGGGCCGATGATCCTGACTTCCAGCCTTTTTCTCAGAGACGCCGCAGGCACCGGCACCACCGTGCCCACCCTGCTGCTCACACTGACGTCCCGGTGCATGCTGCTTCTTCCATGCAGCGTGCACACATCTCTGCACCGGCCTCACCCTACCTGGGGACCCGTGTGGCTATCAGTCCAAGGCCCCTGGGCGAGAAAGGGCAATGGAGCCCACAGTGCGGACGCCAGATCACGCCAGGGCGTGGGCTCTCTCAGGTCCCCAACTGCGCAGACTCCAGTTTCAAGGCGGGACCACGTCAACGGCGCTGCTCATGTGCCAAGGCGGGCCGACGTGCCCCTCGCCGCCTCTCCAGTTGTTTCAAGGCGTGACCTTGCCGTCGCTGCCTCTCCAGTTGTTTCAAGGCGAGACCACGTGAGCGCCGTCGTTCCTGTTCCAAGGCGGGCTGACGTGCCCCTCACCACCTCTCCAGTAGTTTCAAGGCGGGACCACGTCAACACCACCACTCCTGTTCCAGGACGGGCCGCCGTGCCCCTCGTCGCCTTTCCAGTCGTTTCAAGGCGTGAACACACCGGCGCCGCCGTTTCTGTTCCAAGGCGGGCCGACTTGCCCCTCACTGCCCTCCAGTCGTTTCAAGGCGAGACCACGTCAACACCGCCGCTCCTGTTCCGAGGCAGGCCAACGTGCTCCTTACCGCCACTCCAGTTCATCAATGGGGCAATGTGCTTTCCGCCCCTTCTCCTGCTCCAGTCCCTCTTCAGAGGCAGGCCCGCATCGAGGACGTCGTCTCCGCCTCTCCAGTCCCTCTTCCAAGGCGGGTCCACGTCGAGGATGCCGACGCCGCCTCTCCAGTCCCTCTTCCAAGGCGGGTCCACGTCGAGGACGTCGTCGCCGCCTCTCCAGTCCCAGTTCCAAGGCGGGTCCACGTCGAGGACGTCGTCGCCGCCTCTCCAGTCCCTCTTCCAAGGCGGGTCGACGCAGTCGCCGCCTCTCCAGTTCCAGTTTGTCAGTGGGGCAATGCGTTTTCTGCCCCTGTTCCTGTTCCAAGGTGGACCCACGTCGACGCAGTCACCGCCTCTCCAGTTCCAGTTTGTCATCGTCCAGGTCGCCTCTTCAGCTCCGGCCGTCCAGGGTCCACGGCTGTCTCTCACGGGCCGCCCGCCAGACGCTCTCCAAGGTCCGCGGCTGCCTGCCACGGGCCGTCTGCCCGACGCCCTCCAGGGTCCGCGGCTGCCTCCAACGGGCCGTCCGCCCGACGCTCTGCAGGAACCACGTCTGCCTCCCTCGGGCCGGCCGCCCAACACTCTGCGGGGTCCAACTGAACTCTATTGGTTCAACACTTTAGTGTTTGTTTTCATTGTAGTTTTGCCTCCACCTGGAGTGATTTTCTGTTTGGTTAAACTTTGTCTCTGTTATGTTTAATTAAAGTCTTCTTTTGTTTGAACCCTCTCTTGTCCTGGTCTGCATTTGGGTCCACCATTTCATAACCACACTCTGACAGGTAAGGTGTTTGGTAGGTGTGACAGATGGGTTCAAGGTGGGGTAGGTTTACAGCAAGGACTGGATCTGAGCCCCTTCTTTTTTGCAATGGTGGACAGGTTGACAGATGAGATCAGAATACATGTGTGTGAATGAAATGGGGACAGGTGGTAATGTGATCATGCAAGTAGAAGAAATAGTGATGGTATATACCTGCGTAATACCTGGCGTCAACCATACAAAGTAACGGACAGGGAACTAGAGAGATGAAGAATACTACGTGGTGGACTGGATGGAAATGTGTGACAGAAAGATAGCTGCAAGAGTGAAGTGGTAGTAAGACCTGCTACCATGTATGGTTTGGAGACTGTGGTACTAACAAAGAGACTGGGGGCTGAGTTGGAGGTGGCACAGCTGAAGCTGAAGGATTTTCATTGGGAGGGACCAGGAAGGACAGAATTAGAAATTAGTACATCAGAGGGACCTCTTTGATGTACTGAAGGAGGACATGCAGACGACTGGTGTGACAGAGCAGGATACTATGAATAGATGGATAGGACTACAGCTGCTCTGCTGTTTGACCAGCAGGCTGTGGAGAGGATGAGAGCTGTTCTCCATGATGTTCAGCACTTTGATGAGCAGTCTCTTCTCCACCACCTTCTCTAAGGATTTCAGTGGAGTCCCCAGCACAGAGCCAGCCAACCTGATCAGTTTGTTGTTGTTCTTTTCTCTCTCCTCTGTGCACCAACCCCAACCGGTCGAGGCAGATGGCTGCCCACCGTGAGCCTGGTTCTGCTGGAGGTTTCTTCCATTAAAGGGAGTTTTTCCTCTCCACTGTTGCCTTACGTGCTTGCTCAAGTGGAACTGTTGGGTTTTCTACATTATTATATATTTAGATAATGTGTAAAGGTCTTACACTTTACACTGTAAAGTGCCCTGAGATGACTTATGTTGTGAATTGGCGCTATATAAATAAAGTTAAACTGAATTGAATTGATGCTGCTGCCCCAGCACACAGCAGCAAAGACTGGCAAGAACAGACTGGTAGAAGACCTGCAACACTGGCAAGAACAGACTGGTAGAAGACCTGCAACATCTTGTTACACACATTAAATGACTCAAGAAGTAGAGTCTCTTCCTGTACACAGCTTCTGTGTTACATTTCCAGTCCAGTCTGTTGTCAAGGTGGACACCCAGGTATTTGTGCCCCTCCACCACCTCCACTTCCTCTTTCAAAATGAAAACTGTGTTAAAACTGGTTCTGTTCCTCCTAAAGTCCCCCGCCATCTCCTTTGTCTTGGTTACATTTAAGGTCAGGTGGTTGTTCCAACACCATTCAACAAACCAGTCCACCAGGTCTCTGTACTCTGCCTCTTAGTCACCCCTGATATACCAGCAACAGGCGGTAGCGTATAAGGTTAGATGGAGGCAGATGATCTGCTGTGGCGACCCCTAAAGGGAACAGCCGGGAGAAAAAGGAAGAAGCCAATGATTGTTTGCAGCCTCATCCAAGACAGCGATGAGTCTACATACTGTTGAGCCAGCACTATGGTGCGGCCAAAACATCCTGGAGCTGAATATGCTCAAGACTGTGAAGAGTAAAACCTTTAAAATAAATCATGTGTGAGGTTTTTAAGGTACTGTTGAATTTTGTGGCACAAAAAACACTAAAATCCTTTTATCTTGTGTTAACTGCCGACATTTTGTCAGGCATCTAACAAAAAACCCGCTGACTTTAGGACTAGGAGACAGGAAGTGCGAAGATGCAGATTATTTTTCAGGTTTTAGGAAGCAGTCCTGCGAAACCCTATTGAAGACTGTTCTGAGGATGGATGGAACCAAAGTATAAATTTCTAGCTTCATTAGAAACGTTGAGTTTTGAAAAGACCAAGCTCTGCATTCCAGCATAAGAACATTGTCCCATCCGGGAAACATGGTGGGGGCAATAGCATGATATGGGCCTGTTTAGCTGACTTTGAACTTGCCATATGTATTCTGAGTTGTATGAACTGTATGGGAAAATGTTAAAGGTATGTAAATATCAAGATGCTCATTAAATGGCACATCAACCACAGAGAGCATCCTGACCAGCTGCATCTCCGTGTGGTCGGCAGTGTCAGTGCTGCTGACAAGAAAAGCATGCAGCGGATTGTCAAAGCAGCTGGCAACATTATCAATGCATCTCTTCCCTTGCTGCAGGAGCTCTTCCACAAGTGCTGCATTAGGAAGGCCTCCGGCACTGTGCTTGACCCCTCTCACATGAACTCCACTTCCATCTGGCAGACGCTATCACAACATCAGAGCACAATAGCTTTTTCCCAGAAGTCATCAGACTCTTAAACATCCCTCCATTTCTGCACTTTACTTAAGACAGCCCATGAATGCACACACTGGTACATGCACAAACTTGCACTTCTATGTGAACCAAATAGCACAATTCTTACTTGTGTATTTTAGTTACATTTATATCTAGTCTTTATATGTTTATTCTATGTGTTTTTTAATATTAATTAATATTCTATACTTGTTTTACATTTTTGATACTGTTTTTATACTCTGTATACTCTGTCTCGTCTAACCGTACACATGTACTCAGTACATGTACACTGAACACAGCTGAGATGACAAAGTTGACATGGGTTCACAAACTTTTAAGCACCAGAGAAAAGCAGAATATAAAATCTGAAGGTGGAAGGAAAATGGTTTGGAAGTGTTTAACAGTCTGTACATTGTGGTTGTCAGGCACCTAAACAACTAAAGAATGTGGGTTGGACCTTCCCTTAAACTACCTGTGAGAATTACGCAGAAAAATCTAAACAATTAGACAAACAGTGTTAATGAAATACATTTTACATGACCCACTGCATTATACTATTCAACTGAATTTATGTTTATTAATGTACATTAATAAACATGGCACAACATAGGAGAGTCAGTTAGTCAGGACAGGACTCAGCAGGTCACCTACATCTAAAAGACAAGTTGTACTCATTTGATGACCAGAAAGTCAAGATTCTGGCCTGTGAGGCCGACTGGTTCAAACCAACTGTGAGCGAAGCCGTTTGCTGCAAGATTGAACGGCCCTTGTTAAATAGAGGAGGTGGCCTTACAATGCAATTCTTTCAACTCTACCCAGGCGGTTTTCACAGGCGTTCACACCTTGACTCAGGTGGTCACAGTGACATACATGAAAGTCATGGGTGAACAACAACCCACAGTTGACTAGTTGACTATGAAGTGCTAACAACTTCAGGACTCTAAAGGGTTTATTAATCTGCTGTTCCAACCAGTCAGTCAGTATTGAGAAATCTTTCTGGATGGAAGGTAAAACATCGTCAAGAAACTAAAACAAGTCCAGTTGCCACTGATCAACCTTTTTTGGGATAAATTGTAAAATGTTTCAATTTAACCGTGAATCATATCTATATACTGTATGTGCTTATTCGAGTGTTGCCATGTTTAGAAGGCTTAACATGTTTAAAACTACAAAAGTAAAGAATCTTATTTTACTGCCAAGGTGTGGGCAACACTACAAAAACCACTTCCTTGACTCATATCACACAGCAGTACGACAAAGACAAGAGCGTCTGTCAGTGGAAAATTTGTAGGTCATCCTGAAAGAACCAAAGACTACATTGCCCGATTGTGAATGAGGTGAGTTACAGACAAGAATTTAAATTTAAATAGTTAAATTATGGGCTAAAACATATTATAGTATTAGTGGCAGTATTTAATATTTTTATGTTTTGACAGTCAAACTTTTCAAACCCGTAGCTGGAACTAATATTGTTCCAGCTTCATTTTTATCACAATGTCAAACTAATAACTACATAAGTTCATAAAAAAAAGTACACCATTAATTTTATTTATTATTTTAAATGTCATGTGACTTATGTGTGACCACAGGCAAACAATGATTTCTATCTACCTGATCATCACTGCTGTGGCATCAACTGCTCTGGCAAGAGGTAAATTGTTGTTTAAAATTTTAAATAAATAAAAAAATTAGAAAGAAAAAAAACTTAAGAAAATGAATTCAGAAATCCAGCTGAACGTAAATGTACCATTTATTTTCAAGCAAAAGGTTGGCTTCCAATGGGAATTATACAGTAAAATAATACAAATCTATATAGATATATCTATATAGATATATATTTCTAGATCTAGATATACAGCGGGGGAAATAAGTATTTGACACATCAGCATTTTTATCAGTAAGTGGATTTCTAAGTGGGCTATTGATG
>JAUYWH010000006.1:17638645-17648803 GCA_034779795.1 Ctenopoma multispine | reverse complement strand
AGGCAATGCTTTGCATGGCTTCGCCATGCAATGCATTGCCTCCTATTCATTTTCAATGGCAGGCACCAATAAATAAAACTCATGGGTGACATCTAGGGGATACACACTGTACTTGCAGTTAGGAAAAAGCTAGTACAAAATGCACTCAATGCAGAAACTATTTCTGACCAAAAGATGGAGCCAAAATTATCTTTATATAATTATATAAATATATAAATGCAAAACACTTCTTCTGTCATTTGTTTTCTATTTCAGTTTTCTGTAAATACTATACTCAGGTGCAAAAACAGTGATTAGTGTTACAAATCACTGGATCTGAATACACACACAAACAAACGATGTGTCACAGGAGGGGTGGGATGTTATCAGTTAATCATATTTAAACTGTACGACTGATATTAAGCAAACAAAAACATCTATTTCTATGACTTTAGTGCATTTTCCTTGTTATGTTTATAGCATAGTATGTAGAGTTGTTTGTGCGTTTAGAGATGTCGTAATAGGATTCATATGCAAAACTCCAAAAACGGAATCATAACCCTCTACATGGTCGCGTTTTTTTGTCCTCTGATCTCTGTGTGGCGCACGTCGGAGCTTCCCTCTGTGTGTGCGCACAGCGAACACAAACACACACAGAACGCACGTCGCATCATTTGTCTGTGTGTGTATTCAAACCCAGTGAGCGACGGACTTTCATCGTCATATTAATAATAAAACTGTGTTAACGAGCGTTAAAATAATTAACAGCGTTAATGAATGGAATGCATTAACTCAATAACGCGTCAACTCTCACAGCCCTTATTTATACAGGACATTGGTACCTTACATGTGATTACCAGAATAGAATTAGTTAAGTTGCACCCTGACAAGAACATGAAAAAGATCACAAACATATCCAAACCAACTAAAAGCCAGAGAGTAAATTTGATACTACATTTGAGTCAACTAATGCTTGCATCACAGAATATAGAAAATGTGTAACACCCCATCAGTTGTTGCTGATTACTTTATAATTAACTGTATAGAATTAATTGTAATTTTTTTTTTTCAGATAATGTTTAACTACTAAACAAATACTGTATGAAACTGAGCAAGCCTGGTAATTTAAAGCAAACATCATAAGATAATATAAGAACCTCAATAATTAAGCATCTGATTACAATCTAATAACGCTCATCTCAACCGGTCGAGGCAGATAGACGCCTATTTTGAGTCTGGTTTTGATGGAGGTTCCTTCCTCTCCATTGTTGTGTTGTGCTTGTTCAAGTGGGATTGTTGGGTTTTCTTTATAATTTTATATATAGTTCTATTCTGTAAGGTCTGCACTGTAAAGTGCTTTGACATGTAATGGTAATGTGATTTGGCGATATCTGGCAAACTGAATTAAATGTCAGATAGATTTCAAGTCTTTGTTTTTCTCTCATGTAGATTAAACAATTGGATGTTTTATGGATGCAGAACACAGAAAATCAAACACAACTTAGGACTGAATTCACACAATATTCACAGACAACACCACAACAGTGACAGGTGAACATAGATAATTAAATTAGATAGACATACAATTTATAAAAATAAAATATATAAACCAGTTACATATTTACTTAAGGATGTTGCTCGGTATTCATAAAGAAACAGCTTCCAGGTAGTCCAGTATTATTGCCAGGTATCATTGTAATAGACTAGCAGTCTGTCAAGGGTATGCCCCAATTACTGCTGGATACAGCTCCATTACAACCTTTAACAGATAAGTAGTATAGATAATAGACAGATAGACAAATTAACAAGTATTGCCATTATTGCATGAGGTATTGGTCTGGTCCTCTAAGGCAAATTTATCATATCTATATTGTACCACTGATCATGCAGTTTACTGCATCACTCTGTTTTTTTTACCTCTCTTAATCAAAAATTCTATTAAATGGCTCCATGCTGTACAGAATTCAGTGGCGAGAATCTTAAATTGTAAATATCTCAGATGGTATTATTCTACAAATCTGATATTGGCTTTATGGCATTGTTTTACCTTTATTGTTTGTGTACCTGAAACTCCATATTATTGGTGTTGTGTCATTAAAAGTGAAAGAACAGTTTCCATTATTGCCACTGCTTTTTATTATATGGCTTACAATAAAAAACATTATAATTTTTCACTACTAAATGAATCAAAATATCCAAATAGACCCTCAATTATGAACCAGTCAACCTTGAAATTCTATGAGAAAACACCACTAGCCACAGTAAAATACAGTACAGTAAAATACAACATCTCTTAATCTTCTAGTCAATGCTCGATCATCTCCTCTTACACATTAAACTGTTATGGCATTAAACTGTGTGTATTCAAACCCACTAATACACTGAGACAGACTCGTCATTTCCAAAGACTGGAACCTAAACATAGGAGGAGCATTGTAGTGTACGCTGTTCAGTGCAGTGAAGAGTGCTCTGAGCTGTAGATTGAAGAAACTAGACAGCAGCTACACAGGAGGATGGCCCAGCACAGAAGGAGCAACACCTCAGGGCCTGAATCAGCTGTGTACTGACATTTAAAAGACAGAAGAGAAGAGTGAGTGAGTGACGAGTAAAGCATTGCATGTGCAAATAAACAACCCCTCATGTAACCGAGGTAGAGGCCTTTGACCATATATGTCAAACTCTCAAGCGAGAGCTCATAAATTATTTTATTGTTATTATAAATGGTACTTTCGGACTGCTGCTCTATTTCCAATGTACCATATAAGCATGCACAGCAACTACTGTATATAGTTACATTTTAACACAAAATCCCTCTTTATATATTTAAAATATGTTTAAATATGCCGCAGTTATTTCTTTATCCTCAATCATGATTGATGAGAGCTGGGGGTGGGAGAGGGACAAGCGCGTAATCGCTGCCCTCAACAATATATTTCAACTCTGTCAATAACTGTCATGATGTGTCATTGTTTGTCTTTAAACGCTAAAAGAAAAAACAAATGTTCTCCTCTCAGTGTTAAACTGGATATAAAACGTCCTGATTGTTTACTGAACTCTTCGTGAAGCTTCATCACGGTTATTACATGTTAACAGCCATGCATGCAGCTCACAAGTTGCCAGAGTATTTGACTGTATGCACCAGGCGATATGAACAATTAATCACAGGTCTTCTCCACAGGTAAACGTCTTTATAAATTACAGCGTGACAATTTGAAATTTGTGTTTACTGCACCGGAGCAAAACTAGAGCAAGATACAGGGTGACGCATCCTCGTTAAATAAAGCCGATCTGTGCTCTGTCCAGTGTCTGTGCGCTCTCGCAGCTCTGGCACCGCAGCGTGCACAGTATGTGACGCACGGTCATCCTCAGAGATCGACACAAAGATTTCCAAAGAAAAATTTACTGGTTTATTATTTTTTTTAAAAGATCTGCTCACATGTGAGGACCTCGGGTGCAGCAGATTTTTGCCCCTGCCAAAGTGCTGCTCTGTGCTATTTTGCTCATACAGACATATCAGCCACTGCATATAGTCACAAGTGGCCCTTTGACATTAACCGTAATGGTTATGTGGCCTGCGATGAAATTGAGTTTGACACCCCTGCCTTAGACTCAACCTCTCTTCAATCTACCCTTTCATTCACCCCCAGGAAATTCAGGCCAAATTCACACCTCCACCAGGTTGGGGGTAGCAGGAGCTGCCAGTGGTGTGACTGCTACATCTACCCACACCCCTCCCCTGCCTTGTTTCACTTAATGAACCTATTCAAGGCAGGTGTGAAATCAAACCAACCCAGAGAATACATTTGTGGTCATTAACCAACTTCCCTCAGAGCGTCAAAGCTATTTGGAGAAATATCAAAACTTTTCAACCTTACAAGAAAGAAGTCCAGTTGCTATGACTAAACTTCCAGACAACTTCACCTGAGAATCTTTACAGATCTATTCAAGTGTTGCAGTGAGTATTCGACCACAAGATGGAGCTAACACTGTACTGGTGTGCATCACTTTACATGCTACATTATATTAAAGCTACAGTGAGACATGATACTGTATGTATATGTGTACTATGACATGAGGAAATCACACAAAACACCACAGAAACCATCAACTCCCTAATGAGCTTATCAAGAATGGGGCTGTAAGTAAATTATTTTCCTTATAATAATTATTAAAATAATCATCAGATCATTATGTGGGGAAAAATGACCTACATGTCACACTTTCTCTGCTTTCTTATTTTTAAAATAACTTCAACACTTATTTTGTGTATACTTTTAAATATTTGAACTGAAATACAGTGATTCTTGTGAGTCTGAAAATGAGAAGAAATATTAGAATATTTACAAAAATGATCAGAGTTAAAAAATTAAAAAAAATTTTAACTGACAACAGTTAAGTCAAAACTATGAAAGCAATTTGTACTCTACGTTTTTGTGAGAAAATAAAGATGTTTAAAACATGAAGTGGTTTTCAGTCTCCTTTGTTGTAATGTTGAATTCAAACTATAGCAAACATTATACAGCAAAGTTTGTTCTGGGCTTGAGAGTTTCAGATGCAGACCTGTGGCTATGGCTACAACATACAAAGAGAAAAGCTGTGGTTTTTAACTGCCAGTCTCGTCCATTGTTTCAATTTATATTACGTCTGTTGCGTGCAAGGCAGGTTAGTGTTGCAGATGTTTCTAGGTTATATATAGTGTCTGGTTTTTAGATTAAAAGCTTGACTTTACAGCGCAGAGAGAAACAGAAAGTGTCTATTCGTGTGTCCTTTAGTTATCAGTTTTCATTTTTCAACAAAGTGAATCTTTATCACATCGCTTACAAGTAAATGTTCTACATTTAAAAACATAAAACATTATAGATTGAAAGATGTTAATGATCAAACATTCATTCCCAGAAGCTTTGTTAAAACAAAGACTGTCATATTGACTTATTTGATGAATAGAGAATCAATGGAAAGTCCAAGTGCAACTGCTTTAAAAAAAAAAAAAGTCTGGTAAACATCTTACAGAACATCTTATTTCCTCATTCCGATTTGTGTTCATTCACAACACACAGGCACCTTGGTTTGTTTTCTTGCCACTGATATGTAAAAGACACTGCTGTATACAGTCACCTTGGTACAATGCTCTCTAGGTCTTTTTGTAAAATAGAAAAGCTTTGTATGTTCCCAAAGGCAACAGAAATTCTCCTTTGACAGGCTTAGAGTCACATTTAAAACATATATATACATACATACAAATTTAAATTAAATTTAAAATAAATAAAAGTTCACATACATACAAAAATTGTTTAGGCAGAGAGTTAAAAACGGTCAGTTAATTTTGTGTTGTTCAGAATGGCTATTGCAGAGGGCATAAAGGATTTCTTATATAGGTTTTTTCGGGCCAAAAGCATCTTGTACCATCTGCGTGATGGCAGTAACTGAAAACAGTGGTGTAAAGGGAGGAGGAGGAGTTGGCATTGATCAGGATGGCTTTCCTGGTCACTGAAAAGCAATACAGTTCAGAAAGAGGTGGGTGCAGTGTGCCAATTATTTAGCTAGATTGATTTTTATGTGGGAGAGTTGTGTTCTTTGTTTGATGGCGAGAAGGTTGTACCAGCAGGAAATGTTAAAGGTGAGGACTGATTCGACGAGTGAACGGCAGACCAAGGTCAGAATGTCCTTGCCGACCTGGAAGGTCTTGAGTTTTCTCAGCAGGTGGAGAAGTTGCTGTGTATCGTTATGTTTTTTTGGTTGGTACTGAATCAGAGCAGCAACAGCCATGTCACCTGCGTACTTATAAAGTGTCATCCCTTCTCTGCTGCATGAGATGCTGTTGGTGTACACAGAGAAGTGGATGGGAGATAAAACACAACCTTGGGGTACTCTGTATTTAAAGCCAACCTTAATTAAAAAACATTGAAAAACACTTGTTGTGGTCTGTCCAGTATTTTGTATATTTATTGTACTACTTTTATAATTACATTTACCAGAGAAAAACCCTTTGATATCAGACAGTCCACTCCACACAGTTTTACACCAATCTGCATTCATCCAGAAAGAACTGGGGGGCACTGCCTCTCAATGCAGGCAGGGAAAGCACGATGGTTGGCTTGTGAAGTTGTGACAGCAGGCACTTTGCACTCCAAATGATTCAGCAGCGACCAACTCCAACAGCTTGCCCAGGCCAGCTGATAAAAGTGGGGATAGAGGCAGGCCAGATATTACCTGACAAAAAAAAAAATCACCCTCCCTCGCTTTCCACAGACACCCAGAGTGCATTGAGGACATGGAAAAAGGTGGTGATCCATCCATGTAATGACTAGAATATCTCACACCATACTAAATTCAGAAATGTTACAACTGAACACTGAATATCCACTAATGTTTCAATTCAACAATGAATCATAACTATATACAGTATGTGCTTATTCGAGTGTTGCCACGTTTAGAAAGTCTAACATGTTTACAACTACAAAAGTAAAGAATCTTATTTTACTGCCAAGGTGTGGGCAACAATACAAAAACCACTTCCTTGACTCATATCACACAGCAATACAACAAAAAGACAAGAGCGTCAGTGGAAAATTTGTAGGTCATCCTGAAAGAACCAAAGACTACATCGCACAATTGTGAATCAGGTGAGTTACAGACAAGAATTTAAATATAAATAGATTAATTATGGGCTAAAACATAGTATAGTATTAGTGGCAATATTTTATATTTTTATGGTTTGACAGTTTCAAACCCTTAGCTGGAACTCATATTGTTCAGGCTTAATTTTTATCACAATGTCAAACTAACAACTAAACAAGTTAATAAAAAAATGTACAACATACGTTTTATTTATTATTTTAAATGTCATGTTACGTATGCGTTACCACAGGCAAACAATGATTTCCATCTACCTGATCATCACTGCTGTGGCATCAACTGCTCTGGCAAGGGGTAATTTTTTTTGTAAATATAATACAAAAAAAAAAAACTAATACAAAAACAATGAATTCAGAAATCCAGCTGAAATGTATTTATTTAAATGTATATATTACATAAATTTATTTTAAAGCAAAAATCTGGCTTCCACTGACAGTGAAACAATACAAAGAATTCTATGATTACTTATTTTCCCCCTGAAATTAAATGATGATTTTTTTAACTGTATTTTATACTAAGCATGTAATTTTTTTTAATTTTTAGGGTCTAGTGAATGCATGTTCTCTGATCCTACTGAAGGTCGTCAGTATTTTAGAGCGCGAGGAAAGCCACTGTGCTTCCGCCTGCCAAATACAGATAATATAGAGATAACGCTGACAAAGGATGAAACAGATCTGATTTTCAAAGTTAAAAATCAGACAGTGTTTCTAAAAGGAGAATATGTAAAATTACATGGTCAGAATCAGACTAAACTACCCAACAGTGGAGCTTTCAACATCGGTAAAGCAGAGAAGAAACACTCTGGAAATTACATGTTGGAACTATTTAGCTCTAATGGTAGTTTAATAAATAAAGTCACTGCTCATCTACAAATACAAGGTAGGTAAAAATGTATTTATGTATATAATAAGCACATCAAGAAACTACATTTCTGCTATTAAAATTCCACCATTTATAACATATTTTAATTTCTTATAAATATATTTAATCTATTATTTTTGTTTTTATAAATCCACTGGCAGTCCACTTATTTGTAAATTGCAATTATAACATAATAAATGTAAATGGTGAATAAAATGTTTTAAATTTCTAAATGTATTGTTTATATTTTGCAGTCAATGATTAGATCCAACATGACAAAACACAGAAAGCCGAAGTACATACATCAAATATCCCTCTGAAATTTGTCTTAAGCCAGTGAACTAACAAAATGAGGCAGAAAGAAAAGAGGCTGAATGAAAAACAAGTATAATAACACTTCTTTATACTTGAGAAAGTAAGATAAGACAATATTACTTAATGTCATTATTATTCTTATCTGGTCTATCTTTTTTATAAATATTTTAAAAATAATATAATATTTATAGTATAGTTATCAGAAAATAGTATGTTTTAGGGTTGTGTATAGAAATCTCATTTCTAGAAATGTTTGGAAATAAACGATAATATATAAACTATATACTACTACTACTACCACACACACACACACACACACACACACACACACACACACACACACACACACACACACACACACACACACACACACACGAGCCTCCCCTCTCTACGATTGAGGATACAGGATTCATGATTTACAAAAAAAACATATAGATATTTTGCCATGGTTCATCTCAAATGAGCTCAGGCTTTTCTGGATATTGTTATGATACCAAGTACGGTAGATGATCCATCTTTACAACTGAGCCTGTCTGGGATGCTCTGTTTATACCCAATTATAATACTGACCTGTTGCCAACTGTGTAATTTGGAGAGGCACTTGCATAACAGAAAGTATTTAGTATATATCTAAATGTGTATTTGTCTTTCAGCTCCAGTGTCACAACCAGCCGTGTCCCACATGTGTTTGTCACCAGAACAGATGAAGGTCAGCTGCTCCTCTGAAGGAGAAGGAGTAGAGTTCAGTTTGAGTTTGGATGACCAGTTGTTGATAAATACCAGTATCCACAGTCTGACTCCAGTGAACTGTACAGTAAACACATCATCACTGGCTGACAGTACAGCTAAACAAGACAAATCCAGGATTTCAGATGTTATAAACGGTCAGCGGACAGGAAACCTGATGTGCCAGGTGTGGAACAAGGTCAGCAGACATGAAACAGTTATTCACCTGACGAACTGTAAAGGTACAATATTTAAGAGATCAGTTATTTTGATATATCTTACTGATTATAATAAAAAAAATGGTTGTTTTACTCCCCGAACTGCATCTTTGAGCTTTGAACAATAAATTCACATCCACTGTTACTGTAGATACCACTGTACATCCAACACCTAATATTTTGAGAGAAATTTTGGCAACTTGAAAATTAACATGTCAGTGTCATCTTGATTTTTAATTTAGGTTGATATTTCTTTTTTTTTAGATTTTATTTATTCATTCCATGTTGTGACTGTGGTTGTGATAGTTGGTGTCACTCTCCTCCTTGTGGCTCTGTATCTTGGTATAAGGAAACTTCAAAATAAACCAAGACCCACGACAGTTAACAGTTGTAAGTAAAGATGTTCTCTCATGTCTTCCTCTTTCTGGTAAGTCACCATGGTTTTGTAGATTTTTGAATTATCAATGTCCACACTTAAAATAGTTTCTACATTCCAAGATATATAACAAATGAGAGTTGATAAAAGGTGTGAAAAAGAATACATGATGTCCTCTGAGATATGTAAACACATTTAATGTCTGTTTTCACATTTTCCAGGTAACTCTGAGGCTGAAGTTGTCTACACTGAAGTTAAAGTAATACGAAATATGAAGAAAACCAGGCCCAACTCACATTTCCCCTAAATGATTAAAATGCAATTGACAACATAACCTTAGCACAAATATGCTATAACCATTGAGATTAAAGTATGAACAGGGATTATTGTATTTACTGCTTTGAAGACAAAAAATCCTCACTTGTAATTTGAAAATTTGCTTAGGAAACCAGCTATTTTGTGATTTAATATTCTGTGTAATTATGTGGTATTGTAGACAATTAATATTTCACTTATTGCACTTTTCAAATAAACATCTATAAACAATTTCCTATTTGTTTCACACAAACCCTCAAACCAGGACCAAAACTGAATGAAAATAAGATAACTATTTGATGGTTAATTAAATAGGCAACCATTAAGAAAAAGTTGTTATTATTTGTCACTAATTCAGATAAATGAATAGTTATGTCATGCCTGACATCTAGAGGATACACACTGTTGCTGCAGGAAGGAGTAATTGCAAACAATGTCGTGATCATTTATGACCACAAGATGAAGCCAATGTTCCTCTTACCATTTCAGCATGCAACAAATCACTATGTAGAAATGCACTGTGATGCCATATTATAGCAGGTACACCACTAGCAGATTTAGAATTACATCTATAATAATGTATCATAGTATTACTACACTGAAAAAAGTGATTTTGGAGAGTGGTAAATATAATCTGTGGAAACCATATAAAATGTACATGATTATTGCAGACAGCCAACGAATTCTAAAGTAATGGGTAAATTCTACATATGCTACCCATTCGTCAACAGT
>JAUYWH010000006.1:17612337-17638545 GCA_034779795.1 Ctenopoma multispine | reverse complement strand
TCTACCCAAAAAAAGTCGATGGAAATTGTTACCTCAGATTTATTGGGTAAATTCTATACTTTGCTTTTTACAGTGTATGTATGGTATCATATCATATTATATGTGGGTAGATGTATCAGCCCCATCCCTGGCAGCTCCTCCTGCCCCAATCAAGTGGGTCGTTTAAGTGTGGTCAACCTGTTGGAGGTGTGAATTGGGCCTGATTTTCCTTGGGATGGATGAAAGGGCAGCATGGTAGGTTGAAGATCGGTTGTGTCTGAGGCCTCCACCACTGTTGAGTGAGGGATTATTTATTTGCACATGCAAAGCTTCCCTCACTCCTCTCTCAAACCACCTGTCTTGTATATCCAGTATTTGTACATTTTGGTACATAAATGAGTGTCCTTTGTCCTTCAAATAAAGGTACACAGCTAGTTCAGGAAAATCAGCTCCTTCTGTGCAGGAGGATGGCCCATCCTGTGATACGGCAGCTCCTTCACAGGGACGATACCTGGGTGTAGCTCAAGAGCCAGGAGGTACAGGCCTTCACAGATCACATCAACTCAGTAGACACAAACATACAATTCACCAGGGAGGACTCCAAAGACAACCGGCTGGCATTCCTGGACTGTGCAGTTGTCATTGGGACTGATAAAAAACTGGATATAGAAGTGTACAGAAGTGTATAGAAGAAAGCCCACCCACACCGATCAGTATCTGTTATTTGACTCACGTCACCCACTACAACATAAACTATGATTTTAGACGTCCACACACAGAACACAACATGGGCACACTATATGTAGTAAGATTAATCAAATTAACTTTCAGTGTGCATTAGGGCTGCAACTAACGATTATTTTAATAATCGATTAATCTGTCGATAATTTTTTTGACTAATCAATGAATCGGATAAAAAACAAGAAAAGCATTCATTTCCAACCCTGTTCTGTCTCCCCAGTGTGAAACCTAGGTTCATCACTTTCTGTCTCCCCAGTGTAAAACCTGAAGTCTATGATCATCTCCTTCGTCTTGCTGGCGTTGATTTGGAGAGCGTTGGACTCACACCAGCCGACAAAGTCACTGATGACCCCCCCTATATTTTATAGTGCCCAAATGACAGCAGCTGTTTTCTCCCCTAAATAATTGTAAAGAATTTTGGGGTCATTGTGATGCTGCAATGTGCATGTTTTTTAAAGGATATGCCGTTATCAAATGTACATCTTGGGTGCATGCTGACTCAGCTGAATATCAAGCACCCTGCTAACCACTACCATTTTCCATTTCTAAAAACATGAAATACTTAGACCATCTTTAATGCCACCATCTTCTACATTCATTGTAACTGCATTCAGAAAGTCATTATGGCATTATAGTCATCCACAAAGCAGCTTGCATAAAGTGTAATTTGAAAATGTAACAGATGAAGAAAACACCCACACGTGAAGCAAAGCCATTGTTGTTAGTTGTACATTTGGTAAACTATTTTCTATTTTAATGTTATCAGTTTTATCTAAATGCTCAAAGCTCAGCAAGTTTTTCAAGAAAATTAAGTAAATACAAATTAGTTTGAAGTTTCAATAGTACCTAGTGAGTGAAAAAAAACTGCTTCCTCAATTCACACAACACGACCAGAAATATACTGCTATGCTGTCAGTGGAAAATTCACAAGCTGGTCAATAAGCCACATAGACAACGTGCTATTGTGAAAGAGGTAAGTTTTAAATTAAAATAAAACAAATTGCTGACAAATTGATTACTTTATTCTAAAAATATAAATTATATCCATTGTAATTACACTGATAATACAGACAAATGTTTTCCTTTTTTATTTAAATTTAACACTTAGTAACACTAGATTACACTAGCCCACGTGTTTGGATATAGTAGGAAAGGAGTGTTGTATGTTAATAATATGATTGTAATCCAACAGAAAATGATTTTCTTCTATGTGATGATCACAGCTCTGCCAACAACAGCTATGGATAAAGGTACAATTAGTAACTTTGTAGCCAGCCAGTTTTTTGCATAGACCACAATCATTGAACTACTACAAGTTGTATAACAGATTTTGCATTTTCATAAATTATCTCTTCCTATAACTTACAGTAATTATGTAAGTAAACACGTAATTAAAAACGATTGCAATGAAGTAGAAATAGTTTATAAAACATGGAATGCTTTTATCATATTGAAAACCTGAAGTCTTGCATAATTAAACAGAATAGAGGCAGTTTAAAAGAAAAGATTAATTATCATACATACTGTTCATTTGTTTCCCCCTTAAGTTAAATAGAAATGTATTATTTTTTTCTCCTTATTTTCTACTAAGAAGAAATGTTACATACCCTCTACTAGAAGATTTTGATGAGTATTTAGTTTTTTTTCTCCTTTCAGGGCCTTTGGCTTGCAATTTATCTGAACCTATTGGAGCTCAGTGTTTTGGAGCACTTGGGGAACCATTGATTTTTTACCAGCCCACTACTACAAGGATTCACAAGAAGTCTTTGAAAAAGAATACTGTTTCTATTTTAAAGATAACTAATAACACCGTAGAGAATCTAAATAATGATTACAGCAATCGCTTTGCATTATTCATAAATGCGACATTTAAGCTCGACAAGGCAACAAAAAACGAGTCTGGAGATTACCAGCTGGAAACATTTGACTCTGAAGGACGAGCATTGCCCAAAGTCAACTTCCATTTAGAAATACTGGGTAAGAACAAAAATGTGAGACATTAATTAATATTTTTTAAAATATATAGGCAGTGACCAATACCAATGTAGAACTAGAAAGGAGCTATACTGTAAGTAATAATGAGATTAAAATTTAAAAATAGCAACTTCATTATGTAATAAATGGAATCTTAATTATTCAAATTACAGCTTATAACCATATATTTCTAGAGAATCCTAAAGGTACCTCTCTCTTGCTGTGCAATTTGTGTCCAATTTGTGTCAAAAGGTGGGGTAATTTCTGTGTAAAGTTGTATTGTACAGAACATTTACATCATGATCATTTAGATATTTTACCATACAAAGTTTTTATACTATACTATTATAAATACTGGTTAACATTTGTGAATTTCCATTCATTGATTCAACTCTCGCTAATTTTTTTTTCTAGAATGGAAATTGGAATTTAAATAGATATATGTAAAGCCCACAGTTTGCAGGACATATTAGGCTGCATTTATTACCCTGGAACAGTGGCACAATTGCCAACTAAGTAAGAGATGGTTTGGGTCCCGGTCTCAAGCCCAGTAAATTGAGAGGGTTGCATCAGCAAAGGCATCCAGCATAAAATCTTTGTCAAATCAAATATGTGAAGGAAGATAATTTGCTGTGGTGACCCCGAAAGGGAGCAGCCAAAAGAAACTTACTTTTAATAGGATGCATTTATTACCGCATATAACTAGATACACATTTGTCCTCCAGCTCGCGTTTCACAACCAGCTGTGTCCCAGTTGTGTTTGTCATCAGAACAGAAGGTGGTCAGCTGTTCTTCTGAGGGAGATGGAGTAGAGTTCATTTTGAATTTGGACAACAACATATTGATACAGACCAGAGCTGGGAGTACAGATAAAAACAACACACAGAAGGTTTCAAATGTTACCATCAGTTTACACGGCCAGCTCACAGGAAATTTGATGTGTCAAGTTCAAAACAATGTCAGCAGAGAAGCAGAAGTTATCCATCTTAAAAGCTGTACAGGTAATGTAAGAAATAATGTAATCTCTATTTTTAATTAATTATTGTTGGAATGATTCCTTCACTGTCACTTCATGCTTCTTATTGATTAAAAAAAATGAAGAATTGCTTTATTGTGGTAGTCTTAACAATGACAAATGCATAATCTAATACTTTGGGATAATTTTGTTTATATTTTATAGGTTCTATCTGTCACACCTATCTTGTGACTCTGGTTGTAGCAGCAAGTGTTTCAACTCTACTTCTGCATTTGGCTCTGTTTCTCTGTATCAAACATTTAAATAAGAAAACAACTGTGACTGTTAATGGAGGTAAGAGAAACACACTCTTTCAATACCTTTTAATACATGCTGCATAAAACTTGTGTCATTTTATTAGGTGACCCCTCTGCCCCCCTCTGAAGGTCAAGTTAATTTTATTTCATTTTATTTTCTACATAGCCCCAGATCACAACAGAAGTTATTTAAGGTTACCTTTCCTATAGAACAAGTTTCCATCTTGTCCCAATATTAAACAAACTAAATAAGACAAATAACATAAGGCCATTTAAACAACTGCCTGTCTACAATTTTCCCCTGCTCTCTGTATAGCGCACAGCGGAGCAGCCAGAAAAAAACAAACACATGAACACTATGATTCCTTTAAGTTTTTTTCAGGTGTCCATTTACCCAGATTCACATGATGCCAGTTTTATTACTTTATAACTGAGATCGGTAACAACTGTAACCAGGACAGTTCTCAGAAGTGAGCAGTACATATCCGGGCTTAGAAATCGGGAGAGGCATTTGGCCCTGTTTATGGACTCCAGTATCCCATTATTTACTGGTGCCGGTAAAATAAGGGGCTGTTTGTAAAGACAAAAGCACAGTTACACTAAATATTGTCAAATATATCAAATTTGGAATGCAGTACATCTTTTAAACACTCAATACCAGAGCAAGTTGTTCCTTTATTATTATTATTATTACTTTTGTAATATTATTCTACATCACAGAGAGATTGTCAGATATCTTCTAAGTACTTGTTTTTACTTATTTCAGATAATGCTGAAGATGAAATTGTCTACTCGGACATTAGAGTGAAGAATGCAGGACCAGTATAAAAACGCAACGTAAGTTATATTCAGAAATCTGTTGTGTTATACTGCCTGGTGCGTTTTTACATACAATCTTGTGTAAGTGCGAAAAACATCTAGTTCTACCCTAACACCAACCATTGTCAATATTCATTTTACTTCTGAATCTGATTGATTCTTGCTAAATTTAAGATGTGAGTAATAAATTAACTGTAATTGCACTGTTAAAATGTAGAAATAACATAGGCATATATTAGCTTGGGGCTGACATCTCTCACACTCACTTGAACATGACAACAGTTCACACAATGGCAAGACAAAAGCTGAGTGCCAAATATGACTACTGAAACTGGTCTACCACAGCGTCACATCCTGAATGAAAAAAGAGCAGTATTTGAGACACAACAAAAGTCAACTCTTGCCCACTCGTGTAATGGAAACAAAACAGCAACCACTCATCTCAAGACTACCTTTGCGCGTTGTTATCCAGCCACTTAAACCACATCAGATCGCATTTTTTTCAAAGGCTGCAACATCATGAATAAGTATTAACTATTTATGATCAATTATACTGACATTTAAAATATGTAAAAATAATGTTTCTTCTCTTTGTGATGCTTCAGTATTTTATTACACACAATACATATTTTATTCAGAATGATGCATGTATTCTAGAAATATTTACTTGTGTTTAGAGTAGATGTGAGTAAAGTCTCTTAACTAAAATAAAACAGAATTACATACTGAACATCAAGGATAAATTTATAGTTTGAGACATTGCTTTGTTAGTCTTTACTGTGTTGACTGTCCTAATATCAAATGTTATGCAACTATAACCCAGTATTAGTAAGATGCTGAGATGGAGTGAGACACCACAAAGATTATATGATGTAGCACAGAGGTGACAGAATGAAACTGAACAGTTTATGAATCTATAACCGTAACACGCAAATACAGCAAAGACAGACAACAGACAAATGTACTGGTTAACAACTGAATATAATGCAGTGCCTGACTGTATTCGTTTTTTGATTCTTTGTTGTTGTATTTTTACATACAGTATAAGATTGTTATGAGTGTATACAATGTACTGAGACAAAAATTCCTTTTTTTTGTGATTTTGTTTGTTTTAATTGCAGAATATGCTTAAGCACTTTTGCATTATGTGTAACATCTATTTTAATTAATGCTTTTTTGTCATTTGTTTAAAAATAATTCTGTGTGGCATTTTGAAAGATTTGTAAATAAATACAAAATACTTAGTTCTACTCGTGATCAGTGCGTTTCCTTCTCACAATGTTGTGTTACCTAAGTGCATTGTACAAAAAAATACTTTTATCATCACTAAACAACAGAAAACAATATATGAATATTGAGCTTTATATCTAAATCTTTGTAATCTGCACCTGGTTAATATAATAATCAAGGTTCATGCTTATATCTGGAATTTGTCAAACTGAAAAAGCAGTCAGTACCAGAGATAATTTAGTAATCATTATCAACCACATGGTGGTGCCACAGGCCACCACAGGTAAGCAGGTGTATATTCCTTTTTGTTGTAGAGCATATTTTCAAACTTAGTCTCTACTTAACTCAATAAGTTAGATGGCACTATAATAATAGTAATAACAATAATAAGTAACTCACCACATTTGTTGGGAAAGAAATGGAGGAAATTGTAACTCTTAGGTAGAGGGAGTAACGGGGGGAAGATAAAGGAGGTTTTACCACAGTGCAATGAGTGAGGATTGTGAATTGTATGTGGCTCCCTGCAACAACTACTCAGTCTCACATCATTAATAACTTCTTACTATACACTGAAGAGCATACCACATCCTTCTATGCTGAGCCTGCAATTTCTTTCAGTTGTCCACTTACATGCTTCCTTTTTCACTTAAGTAAACTTTCCTGAGTGGGCAGCTTCTTTACATTAACGCACATCACAGAAGTGCTTTTAGATGGATTTGCAGAATGCTTTATTAAAATGTATGTTAGTAAATTTTAACACCACAAACAAAAAGACCTGGACAACCATCTTTCATTCATACCTCCTTACACACCATCAGCTCACCATCAAGTTAAGGTTAGGTCAGGTTAGTAATTCCCTTCAGGCCATCTGTCTTTCCATAAGCATCATTTGACAATATATGCCCGCAACCACAACATTTAAAACTGTCTTTATGTTTAGGTCACAAGAAATAATGCCGATTTTCATTACTTTTTCTCCTTCCCACCCTCCCTCTCTCCCCCTCTGTGTTTTTATGGGGTGACTGCAGGAGAGAATAGGAAGGCTTTCCCCTTTTGCCTAACGCCCCTGCTTTGAGAACATGTGGCCTGGGAGTAATTGGGTTACAACTGCAGCAATCCAATGAGTTGGCCTTGATTTAGAGAATGACTCCATTTACTTTTGTCTGACTGCCTGCTGCTTCCACAGCTGCAGCTTTTATTCTCCATTCAGGCCCAGGGTTTTACTGTATAGGCCTGGCAGAAAGCCAGAGAAGAGAGTGGAATGTAATCCAAGCATCAATGTGCAAACCCACATTCACTGGGTAAGAGGAAAGAACAGTATTGTCCCTTTTTAATAGTAAGACACAGATAAAAGGGGCAGCTGTAGCTTCAGAGGTACAGTAGGTCAGCCACTAATTGTAGGGTCAGGGGCTGAACCTCTGAAAGCCAAGTTTCCCCTGGTTTGTACTTTACTTTCTTGTAAGTCAGTTTGGATAAAAGTGTCTGCCAACCAACTCCACGAGACAACTGATAAGACGCTACTACTACTGCACAGTAAACCTGCTTCAAGGTTATGTACTGTAAACTGAGTACGTTGCATATGATTGTGTGTAACTAAACATCTAGGACATGATTAACTAATTTATCAAAATGCATTTATGGTATTTTAAGATGTATAACAGCTATTTCCCTTAACCTTAGGTAAAGCAGAAAATAGTAAGACTAAGGACACTACTAATGCTGCAATTTGAACTTTATACAGAGCTACAGAAACAACAAATTGTAATTGCTCTATTAATTTTCTGAGCTCCAGCACAAAAGCCAAGTAACATCTTAATTATCATTGTGCATCATTTTTGATAAATTGATTTTTTTCAGCAGACATGTTGACCTTACACAGCAAACGCAAACATTAATGATCTCAGCCACATAATGCTAATTAAACACCTGTGCTTGCCGCCTGGCGTCAAATGTGTCAACCAGCAAAGCTAACTAGCTAGTGCAGTTAACAGCTAACTAGCTAGCTTGCTAACTACTAATGTTAAGAAATGTCTGTTAGTTAGTACATTAATATACATGAGATTCCTTTTACGACAACACATAGTGTTAGCTAACCTACAGATTTACAATTATAAAATCAGAAGTCACATTACATTTAGTTATTAAACCAGTTCGACTTCTTACCGGGAGTTGTGTGATCGGACCAACATCTGTAAGCTAACGTTCACTGGTCATCGGTGTTAGCTCGCCGTCGGAGGGTCAAAAAACAGGTTAATGTCTACCAACAGAGAAGGAGCTTTAAGGCAACTCAAAAATGCTTGGGCATAGTACAATATTAGTCAATGATAACCCATTTTTAAACAACGCAGTGAATAAACACACCTGCTGACAAGTCAATAAAGTTCATAAGAAGCGCGTTTTCTCAAAATCTCGCGAGAATTTATAATATCGGTTGTGACTGTCCCACAACAAAATTTATTTGTATTTGTATTTTAAATTAAGAAAAATGTATACTAGTAATAGTAATACTGACAAAAAAACATCATACCAACATTTTTTTAATAATTTGATATCTTTGATGCTGGGTGCTATTAGTCCTGATGCCTTACAGTAAATGTACTTGCTCAGCTATTCAGAGTTAGACAAAGGCGATAGGTTAAATAACATAACTGATAGGGCAAGGAATAAACTGAGTTAAAGTGAAATTAACAGTACAATGACTTGAATGATCTGGAGGGGAATGACTGAACTCTAACGTGCTTTGCTTCATATCCTTGGTGTAGCTGTTACGAAGCACAGCAGCAGCAAAACCACCTTGGTTTTTGTATAGCTTGTGATAAACAGCATTGTTGTATATACAGTTGGATCTAACTGCATTGTTAATAAATAGCATTTCCTCTTAAGCTTTGAATAAACGCTCCAATGGCTATTGGTTGAAGCCAGAAACAGGTGGTTGATAGGATTGCTAAGGTGGTTTGTTAGATTGTTCATTGTGGTTGCCAGGCAGTTGCTGTGGATGTGAGGTACGTTGCCAGGTTTGTTTCAATGGGCATTACACCCTAGGATTCCCTCTGGCCATTCATCCATATTCCATCTAATGTATAATATAAAAAAAAAGGAGGTGCAGAGCGGTAGCTGCCTTGGGACAAGGTGACGAGACAGTCTAGACACAGAAACATTGACAGGATAAGAGACGTCAGGGACTGGCAGAAAGTTACTATTGGTAATTTAAGAGATTTAGAGAAATTAGTCACTAAAGGACAATGTAAAGCCAAGTTACTGTTACTTATTTGTGCTACTGTTAGCTTCCCTGACAGTGGTTGTTATGGTCGCCATAAAAATCTTCAAAATCAGGTCTGCAACATCAGGATTTAATCTTTTTAAATCTTAACTGACACAAATGTCTAAATAAGCCAGGTGTGTTGTGCTCCCTTAAATTGATCGCTCGGGTATTCCACCTGGTTGCTTAGCAGTTGATAGGCTGGTCGTTAGAGTGCCTTAGTGCTTGCTGAGGTGCTTGCTAGATGCTCTTGACTGTTGCTATGGCTGCTGCTAAAGTGATATTTGTTGTGCTACTGTGTGGTGGTGCTAAGTTGTTTGTATGTATGTGTGGTGTGTGTTTGTATGTATGTGTCTGTTCATGTGTGTTTGTGCATGTGTGCATGCCTGCTGGGAAACACATGCATATACAACATGTGTTCACAGCAAGTTACAGCGTCTGACATTGAACATTCTCGCACTACATATGTGTGAACTTGTAAAATTTGTTCACAGTTTTACAGTCAATGATATTTGCAATAGGAATTCCTACTGCAAGTGAATGCACAGCCACACCAGTTTAGAATCCACCTACTACTGTTAATTGCTGTCTCAATCCTGGATCTTACTCATTATTCAATGGAGAAGAACACGACAGGCACAACCAAATTGTGTAATTCACGTCTGCAAGATTATTTTCACAATATGTGGGAGTGAACTCTGCTGGGTGTGTTGTAAAATATCTGTTCTCACTCTAAAAACTGTGGGAAATATGGTCTGTCATCTTAACATTTATAATATGATGGTGCTAGAAAGATAAACACTGGTTACACTGGCTAGCCTTCCTTCATTACCATTTTACCTAAAGATGTTACATCTTTGATGTTTTATTCTCATTGCAACATCTCAACAAGCGCTGCCTGCCGATTGGCCTATCACACATTGCTGACAAAGGTGAAGTTGCAGCAGTTGGTCAGCAGATACAGATTCTTTGTGCACATGTGTCTTCCAACTTGTGTACTTCAGCCAAGATTGTGGCAAAAAGCTTCCTCATGCCATCAGTCTTTCTTATTGGAAACTTCTCCACCAATCAAAACAGTCCAAACCTCTCCCAACCCCTCCTCGTTCTTTCCACTTCACACAGTAGCTGTTAATTTCTTCTCAACTGGAACCAAGATAAAGAAGGTCAAGGTCTGTGAACAGTTTTTATAATGTGGCATTATTCACTTTGGCAATGAGCAGTAGCCAACTTGTTTTCAGTCAAACTCCCAGGGTCACTCAGACAATGAGCTCTTATCTCACTAAAGGTTTCTTAATCAGTGGAGTAGGTAAACACCCTGACACACCCAGCAGAGGGGCACTTGGAAGAGGGAAATGCCTTTAAGTTCTTTGATATTAATAATAAAAACAGCTTTGGAGGCACCACAGCGCTTGAATAAAATAAATAGTGAAGTTTGTCAAAAAAAAGCATAAATATATTTTTTAATGTTTGTTATAACTCTTCATGTTTATTACCCAACCTGAATCTAATTAATAAAATGTAGTAAAAGTAAGCATTCATCTCAGTGCAGATCTCAATAGGTCCACTGTAATCTGAAAAGGGAACCTCTTTGATGCACAAATAGAATCTTCAGGAAAGTGTTGTGTCATTGGGATTTCAGAGAACAAGCCAGTGAATGAATTCATGTCCCGAATGGTCTTGTGGTGCACAAGAGGAATAAAACATTTTACAGCTCGGTGAGCCAAATGGGATAGTCATTTACAAGCCTGTACAAGCTTGAAAGTGCATCTACATATAAAGTACATGGCTTAATAAATACAGAGCACATTAGTGGAAGTGGACAGATACATGTGCATGCCCAGAATTTTAAACATCAGATAAATATTTTCTTGTACGTGCAATTTCTCACTCACACACACACACACGAGCATATACACACCTATTTAAAGCATCTGTTCAGGGGAAACTGTGGAAATGCCAAGCAAATAAGTTTTCTCATGTGGCAGGCAAGCAGTTTACGAACATTTCTACCAAGCTGCTGTGTCAGATGTATGATGGGACACTGTGCCGACCTGACTCAACCATTAAACCACAGAAAGTGGTGAGGTAACTGCGTCCGATTTTATGATCAAGAGTAGGAAACTCAGATTAAAGCATGAGTTTAACACATTTCCAAAAGCAGCCCTCTTGTATTTGTGTACTCTGAATGTGATGTTACATGAGCATGTCTGGATGACAGCAAAAAATAAAATAAATGTTTTGGATGTACCACTGCATTGCTTCCAGCAGCCACAAGCAATAATAGAGTTTTTTTCAATGCTGTGTTCGTCTAATTTTAGCAAACAAAATGCTCACTTGCTGTAGAATAGCGCAGACCACACTTCTTGGCATGTCTTAAAGAGTTGAAGCATCAGTTTTTGGGGTATGTGAAGCATTTTTCTGCTCCATTATCGGCTTCAAGTTGGTGTTCTGATTGTATGGTTTTGGTTGTGTGACATTGCTTTTTCTAAACCATCACAGAGAACTGTTTTTACTTTGCTGTCTGACATATTTTGTCAAAGTAGAAGCAAAGCTTGACTTGATGGTTGTGGATAACAATTTGATGATATACCAGTTACACACTAATTCCCAGTAAATGGAACAGTGTCAGTGACTGTTAGTCACCACTGCATGGTTTTTCAGGCAGCCTCAACTTAATTTATTGTCTTTGTGTTTGTTGAAAGCATATAAAAATATCTGAGGCTTGATGTGAACTTGTGCCAAACACGTTAAGTCAAAACTTTATTTCTTGATGCACTTAGCCTCCTTTTAAAATACTTTATTTAATTGAACCTTGTTTGTTGTAACAGTTGTTGTGATGCACAGTATAGTTCAGTTGGCTTTAGTGATCTTGCTGAGGTGTGCATGTAGGAACCCGGTCAAATGAAGTTGCTGTACTGATATTTTAATGTTATTTTACACAGAGGAAATAAATCTCCCCCTATTAGCAAGACAGCAGTAGTTGTCGTTTCATGAAGTGTCACCACTAGATCTTCCAGCAAGACAATGTACCAAAGCAAAAATCAAAAAACGTTCGAAGGACACCAAAATCAATGACATTTTTAGAATCCGGAACACAATCCTATTGAGAATCTTTGGCCCCAGATAAATGTCAATAAAAATCATGCAATTTGGATGAAATGCAATATGATATCTTAAGAGATGTGCCAACCTAGTTAGGGAATACTACACGTAAGCTGTGGGTCAGTCTGTTGACCATTAATTGATAGAGGGCGAAAGATTTTACCATCGTCATTTTTTCTTTTTTCAGTAAAATATCTTAATCAAACTTAGTGGAGAGTTTGTCTTTGTTCTTTTGGAAGCAATTAAACTAGAAACATCTTTGGTTGTGGTCTTTTTCAAGGAAGACTTTAGATTTGTTTGATTTGTTTGAAGGGTGTAATAATTTTTGGTTAACTGTAGCTGCTGCAACAACCACAAAGGAAATTGCGTCTCGGTCTCACATAAACTCATGAACAGAGACCTCTTACAAACTCAGTGCCAAACTTGAATCAGTTTGTGAAAGTGCAGAGAAGTATTCTGTGCAGGGAAGTGTGTTTCTGTTTACACGAGTGCGCAGGAGGAGTGAGGAGAGATTAACATTTCAGCAGACAGTTTTTCTTGCATTGTAACTGCAATGACTTGTGAAAATGCACATCTGCCTGCTTTCATGAATAGCCATTTATTCAATTCATTAGATTAGTTCAATAAATCCAATTTCTGTCATCTCACTGTTGGTATTCTAGAGATCTTTGTACCACCAATTTATAACCGTTTGAAGAAGATGTGATTAGAGGGAGAGAGTGATGGGAACACACAGAGACGTTCTGTTCTTTTTGGGGGCATCAATCAGGAGCGGAGAGAGTCTGTGCATCTGGACCACAGACCCTGCTCCTATTCATCTAGAATTGCAGTCAAGAGTTTGACCAGCTGTCTGCATTCTCCAAATATGAAAAGAGTAGCACGTTGTTATAATATGTCCACGCAGTCAAAGCTATTGAATTTCCCACACATACAGTGTTTATAAAAATATTCACCCCCAAAGGGAAGTTTTCACCTTTTATCTTTCTTAGAACACAATTATAGTCAATTTAATTTGGCTTTCTCTTTGCTCTTTTCTCTTTCATGTCAAAGTAAAGACAGATCTCTACAAAGTTATCTGAATTAATGCTAATTCATGCTTGAAAACAAATGGAGGTTTTTCTCTTGCAGACATTCTCTCCCATCTCAGCTTGTAACTCCTTCACAGGAGTCACAGGTGTTGCTCCATCACTCACTCATCACTTGACTTGGAAATTTTCATGTATCCGTCCATGTTTATCTCCATGGTGTAGTCTTCAGCCAGGAAACAGATTTTCTCCCTGATGATTCAGTGTAATGAAAATTCAAAGGTGAAAACTTCCAAGTGAGGTGACGACTTTTTATAGGAACTGGACAGTCTAGTGTTTTTTCTTGTTGATTTTACCAACAAATATTTTACAGTCCCTGTCTCTGTGTCTGGATTGTTTCCATTTCCAATTCCTTTCTCACATAAAGATAAAGAAGCTGAGGTTATATTCTAGCAACCCTATAATCTGTAAGTCAATGCCTAACCTGTTGTGTTGCTCATAATGTTATTCTTTATCTAAACCTAGTTTTGACCCACAGCTTGACATTTAAAGTCATTTCTCCTCATTATGAATCCCCTCTGGGCCTGATTTCAACATTGAAACCATCAGTATTTTTGAGCGATTTCCCCACAGAAACACAAAACAGCATTAAAATCAAATTTCAGCAGTTGTGCTTCCTCAAAGTTATTTTTCTTGGTGGGGTAGGATGGCCTCTGAAATAACATTTTGCTGAGGTAACATTAACCCTCTGCCCTGAAACTAATCGATAGTAATGAAATTCTGTTGGCTGGGTGACTGCCAGCTCCTCAGGGCAGGACCAATAATGGCAACAAAATCGTAGGTTAATATGAAAAAGTCTACCGTTTCATTTAGAAAACTTGCAGCTCTTACCCAAAGGTAACTCACGGGGTCAAAGAACAATGGGGGATAGTTCTTATTTCCTATTTGTTTTAAAGTCTAACATCATGAGAACCCGTGTTAATGCTAATTTGATACACTTCTTCACGTTTTCAGACTATGTGACACGATCTGGGCCCTCATCGTGCAGTGAGTAGGTTAATAGAGCTTTCCAGCTGTAAATCTCAATGTAATGTGGCGAATTGGAAGGAGAACATGAAATCTTCACCGCTAAATGCATATTAATTGAATGAGCTCCACGTTTGAATCATAAACCTGAATGTGGAGATGAGCTCATGTTTGCTTGTGTAACTGCATGGTTTCATCCACTTGATCTGAAGAAAACCCCCACACATCTGTGGATTGAACATTATGTCATATTAACACAACTATAATTACGCAATCCCTGTCATTGACACACGGGTGGTTTATTGTACACAGAATCTGTGTGAGCAGACAGTTTTGATGTTCTCAGCATTCTTCTTTTTATGAACTCTTCACATTGTGGTTAGTAACTTGGAAAACCATGTTTTATCAGGTTTTATGGACTTATTTTGCACAACCTCCTGCTTCTGCTGTAAATCCTTCCTGTAGAAATTTAGCCAGTTAAACACCACAGAAAGCCTGCTTAAATCAGTCGTTATGAGTAAAACATGGAGCCATTGTTTTCAGTAATGTGAACAATAACTGATTTTGTAAACATTCGCACAGTTAAAGACATTTGTACCTACAAGCTTCCCAGATCAACCACAGTCTGACCAGCAGCCGCTCAGCAGCTCCACCAGAGCACGTGGGGGTTAAGTAGTGTTGCTCAAGTAGTGTTGATGAGGAAGTGTCCACCCACACTTATCTTTTCTTTTCCTTCCGCTTCTCCACCTTTAGGCCTTCACTGCCCCCTTTACAAATTACAGATAAAAGTAAAGAATGTTTGGCATCTTAGAAGAAACATACTCTTTGTATTTCATTGTATTCAAATGCCTTATTCTGGGTTAGGGGGTTAGGGTTAGCTTCCATTTGTTGTCTTTTGTATCTGTATCTGAGAAAATTAATATACACATGGATCAAAAACTGCTCATATGAAGAATCAGTCTGTGGTTGTTTCTCTAACTGTGATTCACGCTACATGCCTAAAACCAGAAGTACAAATAACTCCACCAGACAGGCTGGTCCCACCTTTTTCTGTGCCTCTGATAGAGTTATGACTCCTTGCTCTATACTCGGCCTTGTTCATGAGGGCCAGGCTGAGCTGTTTGGTGAAATAAAGGCCTTTTTCATGCTTGGAAGGATGAAAGGCACAAATAAAAGAGGAAAAGAGAAATAAATAGAAAAACAGAAAGAGAGCTGGCACTTGTATGTTGATGTGTTCGTCCTTTAATGCCTACTTCAGTAGAACTATTCACAAAGTCACTATGGTATCTGATGAAACACGTAGCTGCTTCTTCTCAGGGTATTAGAGTAGAGAGGGGGTATGTGAAGGAAGGTGTGTGGGAAGGTGTGTGCTTTAGTTGAGTCATTAAAGGAAGAAATGACGAGCAGCATAAAGGAGAATGCTCAGTGGGTAGGATGACAGGAAAAGCACAGCCAGGGAGGCAGAAACAAAAAAAGGAGATTTCTTTTAAGTTGAGGACATCCGTTTACATTCTACTGTTTTGATTGGTTTACTGCAATTGGTTTAGCTTCGCCCGTCTTTCCTTTTCCTAACCCCACCTCTCTAAATGATTTAATTTATGAAGCCTGACTGGGCTTCTTATTTCTGACTCACTGGAGAGGTGCAGAAGTAAGAGGAAGAGAAAGTTATAGTGAGTCCTTTTCTCTTCAGAGGAGCCTTAACTTTACCGTCCCAGGGG
This sequence comes from Ctenopoma multispine, assembly GCA_034779795.1. Lineage (NCBI taxonomy): Eukaryota > Metazoa > Chordata > Actinopteri > Anabantiformes > Anabantidae > Ctenopoma > Ctenopoma multispine. The sequence goes on along the minus strand of JAUYWH010000006.1, from coordinate 17,622,400 downwards.
GTTTCATTCCTCACCTGACCTGAATAGGCTCTTTAGTGGAAGTGGTAGTTTTAATAGTGACACCTCTCATCATCCTCCTCCCACCATTAAAGTGAGTCTTTAACTCTGGCCTACCTGGTAGATGTGTGACGTGGTCTTGATTTTCATGGGGACGAATAACTGACATATAAATAACGTGGAGACAGACTGTGTCTAAGACCTCTCCTAAGACGCTCCTCCTGTACCACCTTTGTGGAAAATGCATACATCACTGTCCTTAAGTTAGTGTCATTTGTCTATGTAATGAAACTACAAAGATCCCAAGGTGTTGTTGTTGTTCTGCCCTATGGTTGTGGTTTGTTTCAATTCATGGTGGGAGTGAAACAGCAGGTACTAGTATGTGTGGGTGGGTTTCATTTGCCCCTTCACCCTTTGATGTCACCTGGCGTGCTTTCACTTCATGTCTTCTACCAACTTTCCTCAGACTGAAGAAGCTACTTGGATGAGTAGTGAAACATTTTGACCTAACGAGAAAGAAGTCCAGCTGCCACATGACTTCCAGAAAACCTCACCTGGATGATTTAGACTCTTATCTGACATTTCATCAGTTTAATGTCTGTAGTTTTTCAATATTTTTACTGAACTATATTCACTGTAGTGATATAAAAACTAATTGGTTAAATGAGCAAAGTCTCTATTTGAGGACAAAGTTCTGTTATGTCAGAATCTGCGCATTGCTTCGCTCTATCATCACTAACAGTTCAATTTACCTAATCCAGAGCCAGGTTTTGGTGAGAGCAAACATGTCTCTAAAATATGAACCATCTGTTTGGTTTTTATGTCCACTTTTATTTAAACAGACTTGTGGGGGCAGAGATGTGTTGCATATGTCTGAAAACCGATAGATACTGTAGCAGAAATCTCGGTGACTGGACGGTGGCCAGTTGGACAACGCGGAGTAAACAGAAGACCTCAGACTCCTGTATGTCCTTTACATCTTTAACTATGCCAATGTCATAATGAATAAACATTGACTGTTCCATGAAAAAAAACGTCTGACAGATCAACATGAATCTCTTCCAACAGCTGCTTTTAAAAAGTTTTAAACCAAAATAAGACGATATGTTGTATGATATCAGTGTATAATCTCCCCGGTGAAAACAGGTCAAGGTAGCTGAAAATGTGTGGGCACTGGTTGTGATATCACCAAAAATGAAGTGAAATATTTTCTGCTAGCCTGATCCTGACTGGTTTCCACTTGTCTTCTTCACATTATCAATTTACTATATTTCTTGCTGTACTGGTTTCTTCAGGGTTACTGCAAATTTTCCTCAGAGGCTTGTCTGAGAGCTGAGCAACACTGAGGTCATCCTGTAGATGTCTCAAGATCAGCGACTGTCTCTTTCCAAATCCTCTTTTAATGAGAATCAAAGCAAAGGCTCAATCAGAGCGTCATCCTTTCACAAGGCCAACAAAAACATCAGGAGGATCAACAGCCTTCCAGTGATTTACACACACTCTTCCAAACAGTCCATGAGGGTATTGTACGTACATAAAGTGATAACCTTTTCATCCTGTTGGGTAGATTGTGTCCTTATTGGAGAAACAGGAGAAATAACACACTTGTTCAGACTTTAGCGCATAAAAGCTGGAACAGCTTTTAAAAGAAAGACACCAGAGTCATTCTTTGCACATCATTTAGTCCATTTAGTCAAAAACCTGAAGTCTTCATTAACAAACCTTCAAAAGGATAAAGGACGAGTAACACTATAGTGTCGACGAGTACCTTGTGCAAATCTGACACGGCAAGATTTAGTTGTTGCTACAATTTCGCATTGGGTGTGTTGTCATTTATCTTTTGTAGATGTGTGTGATCGTGTAGGATTGTTATGTGATGTGTAGATTTTCCAGTCTGTGTGTTTAATTGTGTTTAATTCTTTCTATTAGCAAATTAATTAAATAATTAAATGTACAGTGGTTCAGAGGAAGAAGTCCACATACTGCGGTTCCTTTTTCTGGAGAGTGAGGAGTGTACGTGAGCGGAGTGTAGGGTTCACCACGATGCTGTTGCCTTTGGTAGATGATATTTTTTCAGTTGTCGCAGTTTCACCTACACCATGATTTTAACTGTCTTGTATGAAATTCAGCACAATCAAATTCAGTACACCAGATCCATTAGAAGGGACTTTTAAAAGGTTGTCAGTCCTTTAATATGCATTAAACTGCAACTGTTATTTCAAAACTAAGAAGAAGATGATTTCTGGACTCTTTTAATCATGGACCAAACAGAGTTCTAACAGAGTTCCATACTATAACCCTAACCTTTACTAAAAAAAGTATGTATTCTGAGTTACAATATATATTTCCAATTTATACATGACGAGATCATCTAGTCAGACTCAACAAATCACGGCTGTCCCAGGCAACAGGTTGGTACCATATGGAGCCACAAACCAGGAATGAACAGTATGCTGCACAATGATTGAAGGTGGTGCACAGATAAATGAGGCAAAATAGTTATTGAAATAGTGAGTTTAGCTGCTTGGATGGTGTTTACAGATGAGGACACTACACTACTTAGTTAAGTGTGATGCTGCAGTCTGCAGAACAAAGTGAGCTCTGTTTCTGTGCAACTTGAAGTGTTTATCTTTAAAGTGGACTAAATGTTTATAGACGTGCGAGAAGCTGAATTCTTTCCATGTAGCAAGGCCTCAGTTTCCCTCTCTGTATCTCACATTGCCTCTGTTTTGGTTATGCTTCACTGTGTGGGTCTGTTAGGTTCTCCCGCTCTAGATTTTACGCCATTCATATTTACTTCACCGAAGTCAACTGGAGGACTTTTGACTATGACTTCCGTTACTTGGAGTATGAAGAATATTCACTTCAGAGTAAACTCACCAGAATCCTCCAACATACACAAATACAGTTTATACAACCTGCAACAACTGAAGTTTAATTAAAAAGTGGTTTTGGCCAGTAGCTGCCGCCACCATGCTACACTGCTACACTGCGGTGATGTTAAGTACTGGTATTCATCAGATCTAGTACTTGGAGTTCTCCTCAAAGAAAATAAGTTTTGTCTCATCAGAGCAGATAATCTTTTATCCCTGTGTTCTCAGAGTGCTTTAAAAAGCTTTAGGCAAAGTCTAAACAGGCGGTGGCTTCTATCTAACCACTCTGCCATAAATGCCTGACTGATGAAGTGTTATGGACATGTTTGTTTTTCTATCTCTGTATAGGACGTCTGCAACTCTGCTGGAGAGAGAAGTTCCTTCTCTTCTCCAGTTACTAAGTTTGTCAGGATTTCTGACTCTTGGTGGTTCCAAAAATTTTACAATTATGGAAGCTTATGTACTTCTGGAAACATTCAAAGGTTTAGAATTGGTTTTATACCATTATCCTGATCTATATCTTTCCACAATGGTACTGCAGCAGAGGTGAGTTCCTTGGACCTTACTGGCTGTGTGAATTATACGACCAATTAGTGTTTGTCCTTCTAATTTGACACGTGAACTATGGTGAAGTTCTAGACACATCTCAAAGATAGTGAAAGCAAACAGGACTCATCTGGACACAAGTTGCAGTACCACAGAAAAAAGTCTAAATGCTTGTAAAGGTGGGATTTGTCATAATGAGTTTTTGAGTGTAGATTGCAAATTTAAAATTAAATGTAAAAGATAATAAACTGGAGTAAGCTCAGGGCTCTGCTTTAATGCTTTCTGAAGCGACTGTCTGTGAGCATGCTGACTATATTACGTTAGGTTTGGGACTGACAGCACAATATGTGTGCATGTGGGAAACATTAGCAAATGTGAGTAATGCGGATTACACAGATTTGTTTCATAGTTCGCTTAAAATCTGCCCACATTTGTTACTGAACGCTCAGTCATTAATGGGGCATGAAGTGGGCTCTCACCTCCTGGGACTGATTACAATTAACTTGAATCTCTGCCATGCACTGAAAACTGCATGCATTCTAGATTTGACCTTTTCATCTGCTGTTGATGCACAGTGGTGGCTGTGCATCAGTAGACAAGAATGATAGCCTACCACCTATGGGGTTGGTGGTTTGATTCTTAAACATTCCCCAGCAGTTTCAGTTTCTCTGTCTTTATGATAGTTTTGTGATAGAGTGTAAACTCTTAAACCAGATTAAGCTTAAATGAGCTTATTTTGAATGGTCTGTAATAGCATCACGTTAATCCTAAATACATGTATTAATAAAGAAAATCAAGCCTTACCTAAATTAATGAATTAAATTAATAACAATTAGAATTATCTTAATTTATCTTTTTGATCCTTTTACCAGTGCAGCTCAGATATGCCTTTAATGTCACAACAAAGAAAGTGTAGACATGCTAACTATTGTTAGTCCAACTCATCCTGTCTAAGAATAGTTAGCATTAATTTTAGCTTAACGAACAAGAACACACTGTGCGTACCTCAGACCCTGCACTTTGACAGTGAGGGTGTGGCACAGTGCCTGAAAAATTCACTTGGACAATTTGCGAGACACAATATTATATTGAAACCTAAGGACACGGGTTTTGTATCCTGACAATTTTCTGCTCAGATTTAAGGCTTCTTTGAAGTGGATGTCTGAGGATTTAGGTTGCAAGTCATGCATATTAAAGCCTGATCATGCTACAGTGTGTGTAATGTGGAAACCACCGTGCCAAAAAGTGGGGTGTAAAACTAAGACAAATTCAATTCCTTGTGATTTTCTGTGGGGAAATCCTGGAGTTAAAACCAATGAATAATGTGAACAATAACATCATGGTAATGCACTTTATTTAAATCCTAGAAAAAAAGAAAATATCCAGAATAAAAATATGTGTTGGTAGAACAATAAGTTAAACACATGAAAGGAAATAGTGTCAAAGCAATCATTAAAGACACAGGATATGCAAAGGCATTTGAGTGACATGTTATATAATGTTAAAGCAGTCACGATAAAACAAATATGTACAATACCAAGAAACTGTGGTAGCAATATAAATTTCACATAATTTACAAGTTACTAGTATAGATTATATACTAGCAGCTACACAACGCTGTTGATATCTAGAGAAACAATGGTTATCAGCATTGCAAATTTCATTTTCTCATTCAAATCACAAAATTTGTTTTGTTAGAAACATTCTTAAAACCAAAACCTTTCTCCATCAGTTTACTTCACTGTACACAGTTAGGGTATCTTACTTCTTTCTTGCAGAAAGAATTTCTGTCAAGAAAATAAAATAAATGCCGACCCCTCGTTTCACTTTCTCATCCCCTTCTGTTCCTCCCCTCTCAGAGGAAATGTAAAAGCATATTTCATGGACTTGGCTGTGACTAGTAATCTGAATTCATAGTAGGAAGGGAATACAACTATGCATTTTTCCAACTTCTGTCTTCTTCCCTCATCCAAAGAGGCACTGTAATGTGTCTTTGCAGTGGGTTCAAAAAACTAAAGAAAGTGAATATCACTCCCACATGTTGTAGGTTGCGCAGCCCCAGTTTATGAGTTTCTAACAGTTTTCTACTGTCATATCTCCCGTTTCGAATGCACAAGAACATTTTTAAAAGCTGTCATGTGGGGCCAAGAGAATACTTGTGTCAACCTGGGGTGTTTTTAATACACACACCGAGTGAACTCTGTGCTCTTGTCTTTATGAACTGAAATTCTTCAGTGTGTGAGTTGAAATTTTTCTTTCAGTCAGGTGCATGAGCCAGAAGCACTTTAGTATTTAGTATAGTATTTTAGTATTGTCGTAAAAGAGAATGTTATCATTGTATACATTCATCATTAAAGTCCCATCTGTTAAATATACATTGAGCTTGTTGTGATCACATCTAGTAGAAAACTTCTACAGTTCTTTAAGTGAAAAGTTCAAAAGTTTCTCACAAAGCAAAGAGTATGTGTCCTACAGGGGTTTGTTTTCACAAGGTGGTGCTTGCATATGGAGGCTTTTACTATAGGTTATAGTTCAGTAGCCCATACTTACAAAAATTCCAGACATTCACTATTATACCTGTAACTTATCTGTTTATAATGATATACTGTTTATTGCTTCACGTAACTGATGTAACTGAAAACTGAGAATAAGAAGTGACAGAGATGTTTGCCAGTTTTGTAGCATAGAAAGTCTGAAAAAGTCTGTAAAGTAAACTGAATACATGTAAATTATAAATGCAAATGTCCAGCCAAAACAGAAGTAAAATGTGTAACTGCAACATAGTTAAAATGACAATGAGACCTTTAAAACCCTTAACCAAAACTAAGAAATTATCAGTATTACCCTAAACATTTGTAGTCTAGTAGCTGCATGGGAAAGCAGAAAAAACAACCAGCTCCCCTGCACAATTTATCACAGCAAACACACCAGTCAGCTGAAAAATCTCTTGTAGTAACGCACATCACGCACACTTTAGTACTGAGGCTTGAGCGAGGGTTGTCATGGGACACTGGGTATTATACTGGTCATAAACCAACATGCTCTTCGTTAGAAAAACAGATAATTGGCTGCTGGTGTAGTCATTTTAAAACGTGGTAAAATGCGGAGCTGGTAATATATTGGGGCAATGAATGTACATATGAAAATAGTTTCCTGAATATGACCTTAAAGAGAGACTATGTAACTAGAGACTAAAACGAGCAGTGTGTGTGATGGTGATGCTGATCATGATGTTTGTGGAACCTATTTGCATGTTGCCTAACTCATCACCTCCCCCCACAGAGTGATTACTTTTACCTCTAAAAAAGTACTAGTAACGTGGATTCAGATGATTTCAGTCTTTTTACCTCACTTAAAGAGATCTGCAGTACCCTCCACTGTTCAGGCTCAGAGCACAGTGACATTTAAAGCACCAGCATCCTGTGACTACCGTTTGTGGCTGCAGAGGATTAGTGCTGTTACATAGTCTCACTTTAACAGGTTCTCTTGTATCTAGAGTTGAGAGATGTCAGATTGGGACATGACAGACAATGTTAGCTTTTTAATTACTGGGAGTTTTGTCAGCCCAATTTACAACACATTTACTAAGCCTGTCAGTGTAGAAATTCAGATCTCAGATCACTGAAACAAATTTCAGAGCACTCTCCCAAAGGCAAAACTGATCAAAGATTAGCATTCCTGCTTGACAGAGCCTAATAAATGTAGGCTAGGATACTCAGTAGCCCCATTCTGTGATTTCCCAGTTAAATTATAGTATGGTCAACTCCATCGCTGCCTCAAACTAGCTCCACCTTCGAGTTGGGGTACACTGCAACAACGTCGTAGCCCTCTGGGGGCTGGACGCGTGCCTTGGCGTGGGTCTCACAGTACAGATTGTCCTCGATGAAGAAGTAGCCTCTTTGCTTGAGGTTGATGCCACAGTCGTCGCACATAAAGCACTCAGGGTGGTAGAGCTTGTCCCTGGCCTTCACGATAGTGCCACTGGATGGAGAGATGAAGGGAGACAGAGTGTTAGACCTATGATGTCGTGTTACAGAGGTATGGTCGACGTATATTAGGTAACACACTAAGAGAGATGATCACAAACACAAGAGAAAATGTAGTCTTTGCTCTCCAGCCTTATGTGGAGACAGACTGTGTAGAATAAAGAAAAAAAAAACATATTTGAAAATCATTGGTTTGTCTGACTGTAAAAGATGAAAATCATTGGATGTATGTAAAAAAAAAAGAAGAAATGAAATAACCAGCAACCAACTGCAACATGCAGAGTGCCTTAAAAGGCCGACTGCAACCACCAGCATTCTTGCATAGGACAGAACATTAATCAGAGCGCTTTAAAAGGAAGGAAGTAATGATGAATTGCTTATGGTTGACTCACAGCTGTTTGTTGAAGTTCATATTATCTATGCAAATCAGCAGATATCATACTTTACAGAGGCTGTGACCAAGTGAACATTTGAATACATTTTATCATATGTCATGTTTCAGAGCAGTTTTCACAGGCTACACACACTGACACTGTCACCCCTGGGAGCTGAACAGTACGTGTTTATTCTGCTAACACTACTGCATTTAAAAGTTCATTGCTTTACTCGGTCACACAGTGACGGCAGTTGTTAAGGGCGTTGTTCGCTCACTGCTTCCAATAAGATTTTCCTTTCATGGCTGGGGATTCAGGCCAGCGACCACTCAGTCAAAAGCCTGCCTCTTTTTTTTACCGCCATCTAACCACACGACTTGCAGGATAAAGTCTTGACACAGTCCTATGAGCTGTAAAATGCTCCAAGGTCATAACAGCCTCACTGTGCCCTGCAAGCTCCTACAATGTGCTCTTGTTACTGAATAAAGTAACTCAATGACATCACTGCTTACCTGCAGCTGCTTTTACAGGAGAGAGATTACCGGTGCATGCACTTACTTTGGCAGAAAGGTGTGTGCGCATGTGCTTAATGTTCAGCTTAAGCTTTTGTGTACGAACCTACTGTACGTGCATGAGTAAAGGTTTGCTCGCGTCTATGCAGGGTGTGGAAGATGACTCGGTTTAATGATTAAAATGAAAAATGGGAATAGATTTTAGAAGAGTACTTGAAAGGCCTGTTGGTGCAGGTCGATCTGTGCAGGTTAACCTGTTTTTTTCAGAGACAGGAAAGGAAAGGAAAGGAAAGGAAAGGAACTTGACTCACCTCATGTAGTTCAACTTGTAAACTTTATGACCACAGACGCAGTAATAAAAAAAGGGGGACAAAAATTCTTTCCAGATGGCAATTAAAATGGTCATAACAGCAAATCTGAGATTTTTTCAGTGTCATGCTGTATTTTCTGTAGTCTGTAATTGTAGACCACAATAGGTCAGTAGGTTTTTCGTTCTATAAGATATTCTATGAGCCGCATAGTCCACTTTTTTAGTATTTACTTAAAAATAACCTAGGATGTGAACAATACCTACACAATGCCATTACAGCAGCGTGTGCACTGGGGTAGCTTCTGAAGACCAGACATGGGGCTGGGGATGGGGCTTCCCAGCTTGGGGATGGGAGACCTGACTGGAGACTTTAGGTTTCTCATTCTCTCTGTTGGGGACACACCTAGAAACAATAAAATAATTACAGAATAAATATAGGCTAAATTTTGGCTAGCATGCATACTATCCTACTACAGCAGGCTCAGATAATGTCAAACAAGTTTTCATGTGTTGAGATGACACACAGCTGCCCAAAACACATGCAGTAGCCAGGCGTCCATTTACTTTTGTACCCTTGCACCTTTACAACATATTAGCAGTACATATTAAAATGGCTGTACTTCTATTGTATATTCTATACCATTTAAAATGTACTCAAGACTACATCTAGATTACGTGTGTGTGTGTGTGTGTGTGTGTGTGTGTGTGTGTGTGTGTGTGTGTGTGTGCTTTCTATGGTCAACAGATTCCAGGAAGTGTCTTTCAGGTAATTCAAGGCAAAGCCAAACAAGTTCAAAGAATTGTGTATTTGTTCTTGTTTGTTTTTGCACTCTGCAGGAAATCCCCCTTAAGTTCCAGGTAATAAGATTACATCTAGGTGGTTGTCAGGTCTGTACTAGGCTGGTAAGTGATAAATAGATGGATTAATATTTCCCACAATGCCTTTAAACAGAGACACCTTGAGTCAGTGTCTGCTGCTTGCCGAGATCCTGGCATCCTTTACACATTTTTTGTTAAACTGCTGGCATAAAAACTACTATTACCTTACACATTTCTCTTATTCTTCTGCAACGTTCTTCATAAATTACTTTCCCAACTGGTTTGGCACAGTATACGGACTGTGACAAATGGAAACACGCAGCCTAGTGAGGACACTTGTGATAAAGTATGATTTATGTTGCCAATTTTTTACATTTTCAAGGAAGCCTGCCTTCATAAAGGTGATAATCAGTTACAGTTTTAAAGATATATTAATTCTACTTTGTGAAAACCCCTTTTGAGGAATGTAGTTTGTGCTGCTGTATTTCAATTTACATGACAGTTTTTAAATAAATAGATGTTATTATTATTATCGGAATTGTTGGGTTTATTTTTTACAAATATTCTGTATATATACAGTATATACTGTATATATATATATACAGTATATACTGTATATATATATATACAGTATATACTGTATATA
>JAUYWH010000006.1:17565968-17606722 GCA_034779795.1 Ctenopoma multispine | reverse complement strand
GAAAGAAAGAAAGAAAGAAAGAAAGAAAGAAAGAAAGAAAGAAAGAAAGAAAGAAAGAAAGAAAGAAAGAAAGAAATGGTGGAATTATGTAATGAGTGTGTAAAGAGAGAGGCAACGATCAGGTTTAACAGTCCAGTCCAGGGGAACATTTATTGTGTGTCTGAGAGGACGTACAACAAATCCATCTGTGCAGGTGTGTCAGGAGACATCCAAAGTGTGAGTGTGTGTCTGTTTCCGTATGTGCATCTGTGTGTCTTCGCGGGACCCAATTCACGTTCACATGCTTCTGCACACTATTAAAATATACCATAGATGAATATTTTACATATAATCTAGTAAAACCTGTTAAAGCTTTAACAGTGGCAGTTACCCGAGATGTTCAGACAACTATTTCCTTGAGCGGTTTTAGTGCAATGGAGCACGACTGTTTTGTAACCTGATACGTACTCAGCATTTCTTAGTGTTAAAAACTAAAGCCTACACTAGATAGGGTTCAATCCCTTTTGTTTTCTGTATTCCTATATTTTATAAGAAATAATAATAATTATTTTAAGAAGAAAGTTGCAGTTACTAAAAGAAAACAAATATATTGAACTTGCCAAAACTATGTTAAAGTTCTGGGTTTAGTTTCCATTTGTGGTTCACCCCTGAACGACATGTTTGTCTCACCTGTGTGTGGCACTGAGGCTGAGGCTTCCCATCTTGCTTGGCAGAGATCTGTCTCTGTTGCTGCCGTTGTGAGCATAAAGTCCTGAGGGATTGTTGTACTGAGCGTGTCCGGTTCCATTTCCGTATCCATAGCTGTGGACGTTGTTGGGCCTTGAGTGTCCGTTGTTCAAGTGAGTGGGCTGGGGAGGCGGTGGAGACTGAGGTTCAGCAGTGTACGAAGGTTTACGGCTGTAACCGCTGTATCCGCTTGTGATGGGTTGGAAATTCTGAAAAGGCAGAAGAAAAGAAACGCCGCACTTTAAAACACAGGAAGTACTAAAAGGCATCATAATTACAGAAACCAAGATTTAGTAGTAAAGGAAAATGAATAATTATTCATGTTAGGAGGAACAGTAATGGGAAATGATCTCAGTAAGAAATGCACTTTAATGAGCGGCTCAGGTAATGAGTGCAAACAGAACAAAACCACAAATCTTCAGAGGCAACAATAGTGATTGTTCTCAAAAGATGCATCTTTTCTACTTCATTTCTGCGTTTCCTTCTTTAACAGCAAAGCTTAATAAGAAGGAGCTTGCATTGGATTTCCTGCAGATGTTTTTGTCAAAACAAATTAACTTGTGCAGTGCAAAATATTGAAAGTGCTGTTTTTTTTTTTCTCTGGCTGCTGCTTCTTCTACGAACTGATGAGTTTATAGAAGCTGACAGAACTTATGTACTGCAAAATATTAAATTATTATCTTCTTGACATGGCGCACAGACGTTCTACATTCTTGCCACATAGCTGCTCTGGAACTGTTTAGAAGAATCTGCTGGACTAATGCGGGACAGATGCACAGACACCTACACTTACACCACTGTATACTCGGTGAGCGTGTTTATGCTGAGGTCAACGCCCTTTTCATGCATTTGCACAAGCGCCACAGTGACATCACCGAGCCGCGCAGTGTTTACCGCAGCTATCAGGACACTTGAGAGATAGCGCTCTCCCCACGAGCCCGGCGCGTCTGTGTCAGACACTGAACTTCAAAGATAAAGGTTTTATTGCATGGCCTGCAATGATGTCACTGCCTCTTGATAGGGTTTTAGCGCTTTGAATATGAGAGATAACCGGCAGTTTAGAATGATGAAACAGGGCTACACATTATCATAACTTCAGACCATAAACATTTCAGCTGAAATTAAGAGAGTTGTTTACAAGTTAAGCAATGCAGTAGGATGAGAGTGGAGCCAGTCTCAGACAGACTGCTGTAATGATATGAGCCACTGGATTGAGTGTGTGGGGCTGTGTGTGTTTTGGGCTAGTTTAAAGTGCCTCAGCCGTAGGAGGTGGAGGTTCGCAGCCTTTCCAGACAGGACCCCTGTCATTTCAACAGATGGGTCTGCTGGATGTCATCCTGTCCTCAGCCTTCACCCGGACCACACATGCACTGACACACACACACACGTACACAGGCAGGTTTTCTGTAATCAGCACCTCCTCTCCTCCAAACAAGCCCACGTCTCGAACTTGAAAAATAGCTCTGTCATTGTCCTGTCTCCTGCAGTTAACACAGATGACTTTCAAGAAATGTAAAACCACCTCCTCCTACATCCAGTATTTTGTTCAGAGAACCTTTGAACAAAGTGCACAACCATCAATGTACCTTCACCCTAAAAGACAAACCCTGATTGGGCAGGGAACACCCAGCTCTCTGTGGCTCCAAGTAAGCCAGACGCCCTGAAGCCTACTTTTCACCACAGAGCCAAACGGGCCAAACCAGATCCTCCTCTTTATTGTTAGCTCTGTTTCCACAGATGCCGGACCACATGTGAATCTGTTGAAAGATTCCCTAAACTTTTATTTAGCAAGATTATTATTTCTATTTAAAAATGATGTTTGAAGATTGTCAGGACATTCAAAGCTGAAATGAAATTCTAATTAAGAATGAAAAGCTTCTGAAATCCTGTTTCTTTGGACCTTGGACATTCACTGTAATGATTAACGTCTCACTTTCCCATTGCTCTGCTCATTCTTGCTCATTTGCTGCCTGTTTTCTTTAAAGTGTCCTTTTGAACCCAGCAAAGTTGTGCTTCACAGCTTGATTCATCTAACGTCTTTCATTTTCCAGAAAGACTTGAAAGGTGAAGTTTCTCGGAACAAATGTCTCTACATGTCTTTTTAGTCTAAATGTAAATCATGATTAATTTCTCATATTTAGACATGGGCTAAATCTGTAGATAACAATGAGCACAAAAACCGCATCACTCTCAGACAAGCTTATTCACGCCTGTGTTTACAGAATAATGGAGGCAAGTGGAGGAAAATCCCCCGGAGTGTATTATGTTACATGCTCCTGCAGTTGCAGGACAGTAAAGATACTACATTTATAGCTCCTAATCTGTACAAAGATGGCATACAAAGGAGGACAGGTAACCACACCCTGAAATATATGGTGAAGTATAAATTATAAAAGAAAGCTGGAGGGAAAATAACCCCTGAAGAAGAAATCAAGTCAGTTTTATTTATATAGCCCCAAATCAGATATGTTACAGATGGCTTTTATAATATAAGCTGCACAGGACAGCCTCTTGTCTTTTAGCCTGAAGATAAAGAAAAACTGTACTACCAGCATAATGCTCTCACATTTCTTTCTGTTCCCACCTTCCCAACCAATTCCCTTTGTCTTTCTTTCCCTTGCATGTCTGCTGCACAGATATTTGCTTTGGGTGGATGGCAGATTTATAAGGCAGCACATCTGGTGTTCGCCTTATAAAAATGCCAGTTTGGTAACATTCAGGACCTGTAAGTGCTTTCAAGCTGCTCTAAAGGTATGGCGGATTGGTTTCTTTTTATTACACAAAAATCCACCGTTATCCAACTGTCTCATTAAAATGACTTATTCTAGCATTTCATGTCTAGACTACACATTTCAATGAAGATCCTGTGTTAAGGTGACAGTCATGTTAATCTGCTGAATGCCTGATCACCTCAATTCCCCTGGTAACCTTATCTTGTTTTCCAATACAGTCAAAACAGTTTCAAATTAATATTAGCCGCTTCAGTCTTGTTCCAACAGAAACTCTGCACAAGTTTGCTGAAAAAGGCCATCTGTGAGATCATCTATTTCCTAATTTCTCTCTCTTGAGAATGTCTACACTTTCATTTTGTCCCAGATTTCTCCCAGATTTTTGACTGCATTCCCCTTGGCCCAGAACCAGCATTGTCTACTGCTGTGCGCTCATAAATTCAGACTTCTGATTTCATTGACCTGTTTTACAATTGCAACTAAGGTCAAGTATGAGAGGAATGCATGGGTAAAAGTAGGAAAGAAGGATACGCAATCAGGAGGCAAAGGTTTATTTTTGCATGTATATCTACCCTATGTGCTTAAGCTACATTATGTAGAAGTGAATTTCCTGCAACCAAGAGGTACCAGATTCCTCCATCCATCAAGTTGACTTAAAGTCACCCTGATTAATAAGGGCCCAAATGGGAGAAGACTTCAGTTTCAGCTCCAGTGCCTCAGTCCACAACCACAGTTTGGTCAAAGAAGGGTAGACAGACAAGAGGAGGAGAAAAATGTGGAGGACCCTAATTGGAATCATATGTCTATATTTAACTGAGGACCAAGACCTCAGCCTGGCTGCCCCACTGGAGAATCGTCCACAAATTCACAATAACACATGCACACCACCTCCTTCTCTTCTGCCTCCTGCAAGGTTTAATCCCCCTGGACCTTTGAAATTAAGCATTTCACATGGCGCTCTGCACCACTAACCAAACACAAACCAGCCCTTTATGGATCCCTGGACCTGGCCCTGGGTGCCTCAATAGGAGGAGAGACAGACAGGGAAGAGAGGAGGTGGCTGAGAGCTGAAGTGGAGTGGGGGAAGCTCTGGGTAAGGTTACGATACCAGTGGAATCCAGGGTTCTAATATCTAAAATGTGATGTGTTTTATCAATTTCCTCTTTTAAATAAAGCTATTAAGAATCTTACAGATTTTTCCAAGCCACCGATGGTTTAAATTAAATTTGTTGTGATACGGCCAATTACATCCCAAGGGTGAGTAATTAAAACTACATGATCATTTGGTTTGGCTTAAGTATGTGCTCTAGAGAAAGTAAGCTAACTACCTTCCAAGGATGAAGAGAGTAGAGAAAAAAACGCTACCATTATTGTGCATGATTTAGCTTGGTAGGCTGTAGAGTCTGCAACCTGTTAGGCACCAAGCTTGGTTTCTACTAGGTTATGACACCTTCCTTAACTTGGTCTTTCTCTCTTAAAGCTCAGTAACTTGCTATAGGTAAAAAGAACAAATAAACATGTTAACATTATAAAACTATGGTAATAAAGTAAGGTGAACACAGGAACTCACAATGGTTTAGATGTATAATAAAGTATGGTGGAGTAACTATTCTCACATTCTCTTAACTTCACCTTTAATTCACCTCTAATAATCCAACTTCTCAATAAACTGAATTTGCAGTTCAGCTGATGAATAATGACAACAAACTAGAAACCTAAATGCCAGGTCTGTGTTGTTGCCAGGTTTAAGATTTGTGTCACTTAGCTTGCTACCACTGTGACCCAAAAAAACAGCCGGGAACAAAGGGTGGATGTAGGTTAAAAACACAAACCTTCCTCTAATCCCTAAAAAACCTGAGACAGAACAGTATTCTAAATCTGAAAGAGCCTGGACGGTTACGGTCTCTGTAGACGTCCCCACAGTGAGATCTCTCAGAGACAGACTCCCCAGCATGCTGACAGCCAAGCAAAGCAGACAAGGCCCGATTAGGAAAACCCAGACTGATTTGGACATTTCTGGGGATTACTGACTGATTAGTGAACACAAACAACCAAATAAGTGGTGTCACAGGTCCGTGACCTGAAAGGCTTCCTGTATGGATGAATGTGGAGCTGCTAAAAAGACTTTCAAGCCAATGCTCCACTGGTCTGAGGTTTCCTGGCAGGAGATTAAGCAGCAGTGGACCCAGTAAACATATTCTGGCACCTTAAGGGAATATTCTAATCCCTCTAAGAACCTCATATTGTTAGGATTTCTTCAAAGTCTTATTGATACAAATGCACAAATCTGTTCTATTAAATATATTACAAATCTATTTGTAATAGATGAAGCAAAAATCAATTCCAAGCACCAAAGGAATTACGAGCTGTAAGTCAGGCAATAACTCTATGCATCTGTCTGCTACTATTAATGATGGCCTTGAGAATTCGCCTTAAGCTGCCAAGCCTGGGTGACGTGTGAGCCAGACCCCTCAGCTTCCGCATTGTGAAAACAAAGTCTTCCCACAGGGCTATAATGCTCAGTCACAATACCTATCATTTTATTAGCATGGTATGTACAGTGAATGGCATTCTGATGTAGCCTGTCAAATAATACTGATTTCTAACAGTGATCAATATGCCATTGCAGCCTCCTCAAAAGTCTATGGAAGGAATTTATGAAAACTGGAAATATCAGTAACTGGTATCACTTAAGTGGTGCACGAAACTCATCCAAGAATAAAACCTGAAGTCAAAAGCCAATAATACAGATGTAAGATGAGATAATCGTTTACAAGCCAGTGAGGTATTTCACATCACAAAAAAGTTCAGATGGAAAATATTTAATAATATTGAGAAGCTGGTAACTACATGAGCTGTAAAATAAAGTCAAACAAAGAAGGGACATATAATTAAGACACCATTTTATTTCAGGACATGGTGTAAAATCTGATCTAATTTTCATACTGACCTACGTAAAAGTAATAATTTTCTTACACTTTAAAACCTCTGATGAAATATCAAGTTTGTTAGTTAACAGCATGAGATCAGGAGCAAAGGAAAGCTACTAAATGTTCGAAGGAAATAAACCTTTTAGGGCAAGAGGAGAGATGCAGCTCTGTAATGAAAGTGCTCATGCGCAACTGTGAAAATGGATTTGGGACAGCTGAATCAGCCATTCTGTACTGTCCTGCACTGTTTCCCCAAAAGACAACAGGTGGAAACTGTAAATCAATTTGCAGATATAAAAAAAAAAAACCCGTCAGTATCAGTATCTATCAGTAGCTATCTTACACAATTTCCATTTTCAGAGTAGCAATCTCGGTGAGTAATGCAATTGCTTTGCTAGATGACTGACAAGATGATTGCTGAGTCTTTTCTTCAGCTTCCTTGATGGTGTCTCCACCATAAAAAAGCATCAGAAACTCGTAGGAAAAAGCACAGGCAAGCCAACCACACTTCTTGTGGTCTCCTTGTACTAACCCCTTAGCTGCCGTAATGCGCTGTAGCTGTTTTTTAAGGAGGAGGCACAGGTCGGCGACGGCTATGGCGGCCAACTAGGTCAACACAAGCTCTGTTTATAAGCTTAGCAGTGCAGAGTTACTGTATAATGATTGTTTATGTGGCTTTTAAAGCCTTAGAGTGATAAAACAAGCTATAAATTAAACGCAAGCTGATAATAGCCCCTTCAGTCACCCGTGGAGGGAGATTTATTCCACAGCCTACTGATTTGGTTGGTGATAAAAATGATCCAGCGCTATTTGTTTATCTTGATGATGCCTTAACGCAAATGCACCCTTCTCTGACGAAGGAAATTGGGAAGCTGAGCAAAGCATCTGATTACAGCTCATTTGTCTTCCCAGAACTACTGCACAAAAGCCATACACACAAACTGCTGTTCTACTTTTGACACCTCATCATTATCTCATCCTACTATTTATCAAATTATTTGTATTTCAGGAAGTAGTGGACGACATCTGGTAGTCTGTGGAGAGTGCTGCCAAGTAATGAACACATTTTCTTAGACTACATCTCACTAACCCATGAAATTCCCCAAACTGAAACACTCCAAAGTTCCTTGGAGAAAAAACTGTCACATCGACTGTATTGAGTCATGCATTTACCTATATCCAAAAATACAGTATTTCCTCACTGGCTTTTATGAGAATCTCTCTTGCACCCAAGGTGAAAGGAAACACCTCATAGCTTCCTTGTGTCATTTCCTGCTCAGTAGCTGTGGGACAAAAATTTCCAACAAAGCCAGTTGGCCAAAAAAAGTCTTCCATTAATGCAAATGGAAATGTTAGACAGAGAATATCCTGAGGAATGCCGTCACTGGATTCATAACAATTCAGACACTCTTTATTGGGCTCAAGTGGTCACATTTCTGCATAAAAGAAGGGCTTTGAATATTTATAAGTTAACAGGGTCAATCTACATTATAAAAACCTCAGTGGATGCTTCCATAGGCCAGAAAAATTTGTGGTCATTTTCTAGAGGAATCATTTAGTTTATACATAAACTGAAGTGTCCTGGTATGTCCCTTTGGTTTCAGTTCTCACGCTGCTAGCCAAAGAATAGTGCTTAAGCATTAGTGAGTGACAGACGCATTGCTTCAAAGTGTTGTCATCTTCATCCAGCAATTTGATTGAATTTATTTTTTTCCAAATTGGCTCATCCTTGGATTAAGAGTGGGCCAAACTGTATCACGTAGTTCAGTTTGGATGTGGTTCAGCTGGTGTGAGAGAGGTCCCGGTGCGTATTTTGTTGCCAACGTGTCTAAGGAACAATCACCATTGTTATGTGTCAACAAAGCCCTTCAACCCGCATCTGAATCGAGCAGGAAACAAAGACAGAGAGAGAGCTTTGGTCCTTTATGTGACCTCAGGGACCGGATGCTTCCTCTTTTCATGCAAAGTATTCACCTGAGCGTGACGCTAAAAGTAACCCTGACTCGGCAGTTTCCAGGTCGTGCAGGTTCACTTCATTAAATGAGACGCCAGTGAACATTTTTAGACTTCAGTGAAGGGAAGAGGAACAACTGTATGAGATGTAACAGAGATACAGAGGAAGGCGAAAGGAAGAAAAAGAATAGGACATAAGAGAGACGTGCTACTCTCGTATTACCCGCATGCAAAGTCGTCCTGTCATGCATGTCTGTGTTTGTATAAACTGTTGTAACTGATGGTTCCTCTCGCTCAGGTTTGGTATTTCCTCGTGTTAATCAAAGCAAGACCCAAGTTGGGGATGAGAGGCGAAGGAAGACGGCTGCAGCAGAGGTCTGTCCAGTGTTCGGATTACACAGAGGGATGGAAAAATAGCAATTGCTACAGCTTGTCCACTCAGCTTTTCACGATGATTAAACAGTGGGTGTCTGAGATCTGATTACAAACAAGTTAACATAGTATATGATGTCTATGATGTAAAAAATCTATCTAACACTTAGCGAAGTAAACCAAGCACATGCGTGGTTGGTTGTTCCCATATCTTTTTTTATGTTATTCTTTTGGCATTTCAGCCCTTTTTTGATAGTTTGACAGTGAGGAGGCAGACAGGAAAAACGGGGAGGGAGACAGGTTGTGACATGCAACAAACGTCCCCAACCGGATCCACAGCGGGACACTGCGGCTATGCAGCAGGTGCAATAACCATTAGGCTACCAGTGCACTCCGAGCTCCTTTCTTCTAAAAATACTCAGATCACAGTTTTCGTGAGGAGGAAATATGTCACCCAGTACATGCAATGATGTATTTCTAGTCGCTTTCAGACAAAGCTGAGGTCCAGACGAAGGAAACACAATCACTGAAAATACAGAAGAAATGACAGACCTTATTATTTAGTTTAGTGATTTGTGGGATTCCAAAGTAAAATTATTAAGTAAAATTACAAAAGCTAAGGCCTCTTCCAATTTGCTCTCAAGCCACTGAAAACAACACTTTCCTATAAGGTGTAAAACTTCCACAGCTCTTTGTGTGTCTGTTCCACCCTTTATTTAGACAAGGAGACTCAGATCGATCCGGACTCCATAACTACCACAACACAATACTTGTCAACTGGACATCTCTCACATATCTGAGCCACAATATGCTCATTGTCTGTCACACACACACACACACACACACACACACCTCCTATTCTATTCTATTCTCTCCATGCTCAGACCTGTTGTCCTGCCAGCACTGGAAAACTTGGAAAAAAATCATCCTCATGCCTTGAATATCCGTTTGGCAGCTTGTACGTTTTGCAGAACAATCAAGATACTATTTCATAACCATTCCAGTGAACAGTGGGATGCATTATCTCATTTATAATCATGCGATTGATAGTGTACATGCAATTTTTGGATCAAATTTCATGCCTGTTTCCATGGAGTCTGTTTATAAGATAAACACACTATGAGACGACTTGGGTCTCACACCCAGTGATTTTTATTTTAACATTATGGTCCCACATGTGAATTAGCTTGTCTTGTGGCCGATGCGTTGGTAGGGAGGACCCTAATTCAAGGCAGTAGATTCCAAAGTCCCAGCGTCCCAGCAGTCAGCTTCTCCTGTAAGGTGGCTGAAATGCTTATCTACAGCACTACATCGTAGTAGACATTTCATCCAGAGTTTCTGAAGACTGAGAGAGCTGAATGGGTTTAAAGGTTCAGCTCACCCAAATCACAAAAATACATACTGTTCTTACCATATGTGGTATCTGGGCTTTCAGATAATTTTGCTTTAAAACACTGTGGTTTTGAGAGTCTGTCAGAGACATCCACAGACAGTTTTCATTTGGACTCTTCACAGTGAGGTCTGTGGATTATGTGAAGAGATTAAGACATAATCTTTTGAGAGATATATTTATTTAAGTTACGTTTTTATTACCACAGTGGTTCGATTCTTTGACATATACAAGTGAAATTGCTTAAATCTCCGCTGCATTGGAAACTACTAGTTTCTGCATAGTTCTACAGTTTGGTTGGATACAAATCTGTCTCTCTCTGGAGTCGGGTGTGTGTATAAAGAAAGACTGAGCATTTCAGCAACAGTTAACTAATTTTGATATAATAGTTCTGTTACGTGTGCCACTAATGGCAGAAAAAGCTGAAGTTTTCCATGTTAAGAATCACTTACCTTTTTGGATTATAGGCGACATTTTGAGTAAAGTAAGCAACTCTGATGCTGATGTGTTTTCTTCACAAATTCACCAGCAAAGTATTTTGCCACCGCTCTGATTCATGCCTCTGGTTTCTTCTCCACAGCAAAGGCAGCCAAGGTTTAGGGATAGTGTACTATTTTAAACTTTCTACACTTTCTCTGTCCAAAACAGGACAAAAACATGAACTCACCAGAGTAATGTCTAAATAATTAAAACTGGTGGTGATACCATAAACCTATGGGAATATTTTCAGTACCCGAGTGTTTGTATAACAACTGGAGGAAGTTCTGAAATGGAAAAAAAAAACACTCCAGGAATCAGTGACACATCCTAATTCAGCATCTACTGACATAAGAGACTTGCTTGTCACACCACTAGGTCAAAGGGCCAACCAAAGACTTTCTCTCAGTTGTTAACTTGTGAGTAATTTAAAAAACTTATTTTTCAACTAGTCTGAGCAGTGACACCCTTTTGCAGCATGAAAAATCCACGCAGATCAGTCCTGACAGCATCTCAGTGGGAGTGAATTTAAATCTGAAGAAATGTCCGTGACTTGAGCTTCGGTAAATCCAGAGTAAACAGTGGTTACCTGTGAGTCAGGCTCCATGTAGGGGCTTGTCTTTCCATCTTCACTAACAGTTGGCGACCACACTCTGTCTCCTGAACCACACCTGAAAGACAATAGCCATGAGAGAAAGAGAGAGTCTCAGATAAATCTTTTGCCATCTATCAAGCCAAGTGTTGAAGTCATTTCTGCTGAAAAGTATGACTTTCTCTTTCCACAGAAGATCCTACGTATAACGTTGAAATATTCCTGAGTGTGAATTTGTTTGAAATAAAACTTAAAAGGAGCGACACTGTTTATTTAATCCTTTTAGAATTACTGTAAGCTGGAAAAGATCCCAACTTCACCGTCACATGTCATCACATAACTTTATGTCTATTATTAGGTGTGCAGGCCTCTTCTACAGTACGTGCCAAAACACTCAGACACAGTGGTAGTTAATAAATCATACACTGTATGAGTAAGTGTATGTATGTATATCATGGATTTGTCCATTTGGCAGGTTTTCACATTTAGGAATGGGATAAAGGTACATCCTAGCATCCTCCCACTGGTACAAAGATAAAGTCATCATCACACCATAACTCCACCGTATGAACTATCCAGTCCTTGGAAGCACACACCACATTCTGGGCCACAGATTTTTCAAAAGTAGTGATAAGTGAATTACTGGTATCTGAGGGTTTCCCCCCCTACTGTTTAGATTACCAGTAATTGACTCCAGTTGTATATACTTACAAAAAAGATCATCATTTACTGACTGGCAGCAATGATAAAATACGTTATTTACAGCACCGCTGAACGGGCCTACTGTGCATGCACAAGCAGGAGTCCACATAATTTATTTCCCTCTTTAAAAGGCAGAGAATTAAATGCTTTGTTGAAACTAGTGCAACGTGTTCCACCCCATTTTAATTCATCCACAACAGCATCACTTACAACTCATGCCGATTTCTGTTGGAGTATTAAGTTATACGTCAAAGTCGTGATAGATTTCATCTCTCTCTTGGTTCATCGGTTTTTGGATGCCACGGTATGTTCTGCTACCTTTGAACTGCCTAAAAGCTTAACACCAGCAGATCAAACAGAGTAACTTAAGGACAGTGAGTCTTTGTGTGTGTGTTTCTCTTCATCCGGCTACCCTGCACTCATTCACACCTCCATCTACAGAGCCATAAAGACTGTTAATGCTGAGTGCATCCCGTCCACGTGAGGGGAGGTCAGTGAGCTCATCAGGCTGCAGCTGGCATGGCGTTGGCTGAGCTGACGCATTAATTCAGATATGAACCACGGAGGTGTTGCTATCAAGGACGCTCTTATGAGGCGCCGAGTGTCTAGCCGTCGTGCAACAGCTCCCCCACGTAGGATGAACCCACCCCCCTTGGCAATTCCCTCAATAATCCTAGGACAGAAAGCCTTCATGTTTTCAGACTGTTTGGTTTCGATGGTTACCACACAAACAGCCTATTGAAAGGAGTGAAAGTTCAGTATGACGCAGCCTGTTTGAAGTGACATTTTGAAAGTACCAAAGAGAAGCATGCATAATAATGGAGGCATGAATGAAAAGGCATAAGGGGAAACTAAGACAGACCAATCACAGCATCGCACTGTTGCATTAATTATATAAAATGTCAGTTTGAAACTTGAAAAACTTGGAAACTGTGTTGAAGTATCTCATGTAACTTAAAAACTGTCACAGCAGGGACAATTACATGTATTGTTATCTTCTTTGCCACACTTTAGCATGTCCTCCATTACGAACTAAAGCTACTACACATACGTTCCTCCTTTCTTTCTTTAATCTACCTTTTCTTCTGATGAAAAAGTTGAGTCCCTTCTCATCGTCTAACTTCTACCTCCTCACACTAATACCAAAAAAAGTACCCTGAGTACTCTGTGCACTGCTTCCTAATACAGACACAGGATGATAAATTAGACAGGGGTGAACAGTCCTGGGATCATTCCTAAAATGTCGTCTTTGATTTCCACCCACTAGCTCCCTTCTCTGTATACATCAACATCAAACAAGTCGAAAAAGAAAAGGATAGATAAAGGGTAAAAAGACATCACAAGGAGAGGTAATTTCTGAAATCCACATGCTTTCATTTTAGCAACCAGTATAGTAAATTCTAAGTTTTAAATGACCACAATTTGTTTGGCAATTCTCATTCATAAAACACTTCAAAAAGCAAAAGAATTACAGACCCATAACATTGACAGTGAAGGCCATAAAAGTATTGTAAGAAGTATGAAAAAAAAATACCACAAAATAAAACCACAAAACACTTGACTACAAATGGGTTCATGACAAAGATATAAAAGAAAGGACAGCAAGCAGAAAGCAGTACAGAGAAAAGAACATCACAGGTCGTCACAATGACTTTCCTGTTCTTTCCTTTGTTCATATTGGTCATATTTTCCCCTGCCTGACCTCCGTCTGCCAGGTTTCATTTCCTGATTCGGGGGGATCAGTTTTCTGGATGAGTGGTGGATGAGTTTACTTTGGCTTTACGGGATCTCCATGTTCGAGGAGGAGCACTAGAAAAAACCAAGTGCCCTCAAATTTAGGTGCGGCTGATCATCACGGAACATGTCAGGGTTCACTTGCCTCGCTTCATAAAAACCCGTCTGAACAAGGGTAGTTTTTAGCCCTGTCATAAGTCAGACATCACTGGAGCTGCTCCCACGTTACTTTGTAATGTGAGAAGAGTTTAAATGCTTTCTCCTCAGGGAGTAATCATCTTTTAAAGAGTAGTTATGGGGGTCTCGTCAGGCCTCAGGGGGTTACTTGGAAAAATCTGGATCTGTGTGATGAAAAGATCAATGAAAGAGGAGAGAAAAAAAAAGACTGTGCGCCCCACCGCCTCCTCCTCCTCTGCAACACAGCCTCTTAAACCCCATTGATGCTGCGTTTATAACGACCACAAAAAAAGAGACCTTGGGAGAGCATGAGAGGAATGACAAGATGGAGGGATGACGAGATGGAGGAATGAAGGCAGTGGTGCTGGTAGGGGTGGAGGAGTGTGTGAGTTGGTTCTTTTGGAGTTCTTTTTGTCTTTGTCCCAGCTGGAGCCCTGTGTTCCTTTGGTCTCATACAGCCTTGTGCATAATTCCTCAGCTGTGAGTCACAGGTCGTGGAGTCAAAGCAAGACAGCAGGGACAATCCTCCTCTGGAGCGATCTGTCTGTCTTTTCTCTGCCTGATTCCTCACGAATCCTGTGTTATGTGTTGATGCTGTCCTCGGGATCATGATCAGATTTGTATTTCTCCCTCTACAGGACTCCGATATTTACATGTTTTAGATATTACGCAAACCTCTGATCCTGCCTTATCCCCAGCTACAGCATGTGTAACATTAACACTCACCTGCACCTGAAATCAATCCCACTGAGATCCCTTTCCATATTGTACCCAAACAATCCTTCAAACAACAAGTCCTCCAACCTTAATGGCAGTTGAGATTGTTTATCCCTACCCTCCAGTAAAACTCATTTGAGCACTTGTTGTAAGCACACCCCCATTTATGGAGGCAGGCCCCTGTTGGAATTGCACCCCTTTTGGTGGCTGCCGTCTCGTACAATAGCACCAAAATCGTGCCATCTGTAACACATACACTGTAGGTACTAAATAAATGTGGTTAAGTTAGTAAAAATGTCAAATGTTTGCCTTAAAAATGCTTAGTTAACTTCACGTTGAAACACCTGTGTTATGTTGACCCATCCAACCTCCTCCTTGTGTTTAAATAGGCGGCCATGTACTGTCCACTCAATACTCAAAACGGCAGATGGCTGGAGAAAGAGAATAAAAGCAGCCATAGACCTGCATTTGTGCTTATGACCATTTCTTATTAGGTGACTCAAGTTTCACATGTATGTAAGTGTAAGGCACTCAGCCAATTCTCTGGGTCAGATTTATATAAATCTTTACGTATTTACTATTTAAAACTACTTTACTTAACAACTGCAGTTGTTATATTTCTAGTTACCATAAATTGTTATAAAGAAGAACGAACTACAAACAGTATTGGTAAGTTGTTATGATCCGTTTCTTCAGTAGAAAGTATAGTTCCAGTGAAAACTCCTTATAGTGCAGCCTTTAGACTGTCCTGCAGTTTTCTTTCCCATTTTTCACTGTGTTGAACAGTGTGTTCATACCCGGAAATGACAAAACTGAAACTATATTCATGTTTTGACCCTTTAAGCTCTAAACCATCTGCGCTACAAGCTTCATTCCAGCCTGGACCAAATTGTAAATTCACTTTTCTACAGTGAATAAAACTGAAACAAGAACAGCAGGGGGTTCTTAGATCTTTTAAAATACAAGAACAAGACGCACACGGCTCAGAAATCGTGACTCATTTCTCAGCACATTTAACTTGCCACTCCAGCAAGTCTCTTTCCCTGCAACTGGACCAGTGTTGGAAACACACATCTCAGCCGCCATCATCTGTTTCTCAGGCCTCTGTAACCGCATGGCTTTCTCCAAGAAGCTCTGGTAGATGTAAGGAAAACAGCAGGGAGGCGAGTTCAGGGTGGAGAAGAGAGAGCAGAGAGAAAGATGAAGAGGAGATATAAAAAGAAGAAACAGTGGATGGCACATGGAGGTCAAAAATGAGGGATGTACAGGATAAAAGGAGAGAGGGCAACGTTTCCTCCAGCTGGTTCATGTATATACAGAGTCTGTTTAGGTCTGACGATAAAGAGTCTGAGCAAGCAGACATGACAAACTCCAATATGAGCCTCGTGTGTCTCTCCAGGTTCGCTGACACTACAGTGAACTTAGACAGTGTGTTTGCGGAGGGGGTAGCAGCCATTATTCCTTCCAAGTCAGACGAAACAGCCACATTCGATTACTGATGCCAGGAACTAACAGAAACTAGCAAGGGTGTTTCACCTCAAAGTGGAGCGCTGACAGGCCTGCATCAGTAAGGAGGCCTCATGGAAAATGGAAAACTGTGCTGAAGTAGTGACCTCAGAATACTTTTTTTTTATTTCTTTGCCTTCTTTCCTTTTGATTCATCCACTACCTACATAAAATCCATCTGCGAATTATTGGTAGTGCATGTTTCATTTCTGTGTGTATTTCCTCTTTTACTGTAGATGAGGGAGAAAAATCTCTGAATCAAGTAGTGCAAAGACACAACGAATGGAGATACATCAAGGGCAGAGTTTTATAGCTGAGTTTTAACTGTAAGAACACCATGTAGTTTTAAAATAATCAAAATAATCATGAATAAATTGGCTAGTTGCTCTGTGAGGTTGTACTGAACCACAGTAACGCTAGAGCTAAATGCTAACTTTGGAGATCCTTGTCATGCGCTAAACATAAAGGTAGAACTAAAGCAAATTAGAATTCTGATATGATGATGTTCAATAAATGAGAAGTCAGGCAATCACCAAAGTTTACAGGGAGGAGACAAAATATATGTGCCAGTTTTTAAGCCATTTCCCTACAAATTCCAGCTTCATGGCTTCATCACAGAATAAGCGAGAAGAGTCGCCTGCTCATTGCAGCATGGAAAAACTCAGGTCACCATGATTGTTTGTACAAAATCATGTTAATACATCTGAAAGCTGTTGACGTATTTCAGTCTTGACCAAAGTTGCGCTGAACTGTTCAACTGACCAACAATTTAAATCCACAGAAACAACTTGAATTCTCAAACTCTAACTGTAATAAGACTGTGCAGCCTCTGCTCCCCAGAATGCAATGCAAAAGAAAAAGAGAGAGAGAAAGATGTGTTTTGATTAAGAGTATGACATAAAACTGTAAACTGTAGATCACACAAACGTTTCTGAGGTCACTAACAAATGTTTGGAAAAATGTAAGAAATCACTATTAGTACTGAAACTAGACAAGAAAAAGTAGCTAATCACAACCAAAATAAATCCAATAAGTCCACAGATTAATGACATACATAATATAGGAGTGTTTGAAAGATATGTTTCTCTTTAATGGCTGCAATAAAAATTCCACGTCACAACAGCCTAATTTTCGTGATGTCTTTTTACTCGTTATTCCGCTTCCATGAGCTTCCCGGGGCACCTAACTATAAACTGTCCCGATGCAGGGCGCCCCATAATGGGAATGATGACAAATGACGGTTATGAAACTAATGAAACTGCCGAGACATTACAAAGAAACATTCTTGTGTTACATAAGACCTCAAGCTTAGATGCATCCAGAGTACTGTAATTTTGGTTCACAGCAGACGTGTAGACTCATATTTGTCCATCGGCAGCAAGACAAAATTACAGGTCTCCTATTTCTCCCTCTATGACTCTGTGACTGTTTGGAGTATTTTATGGCATATAGGCTTTTAATGAAGGCTGAGATCTGCTGTCCTCTAAAATATTATTTTCTAGTGAGTCAGCACGGGTTCTCCGAGTCACTCCCAATGTTTTTTGTTTTTTTTCTGACTCCAGAATCAGTGGTTGCAATTAAGTCATCCACAGCTATTCCTGCAGGCCACAACTGTGAAGTGTTTCCAATAAGCTGAAAATCCCATATTTCACATCTCATTCAGACACATATTATCATATTTTATATCTGAATATGACATCCCCATTGTCTGGATAATTAATAACACAAGCTTGGACGTTATTCTTTAAACTGACAACAGACTGCAACAGCTCGTTGAATTTCTGGGAGGATATTTTTAATGCTGGAGCATTACATTTTTATTTTAATTGTATAATGCCTTTTTTTAATTAAATCTATGACCTCTTTTCCCATTCATAAATTAAGGCTTTTGGAGGTGTTTTTCGGCTCAGTCATAGTGATGGCTGCTGTTTAGTAACATGTGTCTTCCTGTGCTGTGTTTTTCCTGGGAAAAAACATACCACACACTAGGTGTTTAGGAAACATTCCCAACGTAACTATTGGTCGAAAACTGCTTTGGAAAATGTGGATATGAAGCTTTTGATATGCACAACTTTGTATGTATGTGAGAAACAAACACATCATTTCACCTACCAGCCTGAATATAATAATATATAAATATTATTTTAAAACCTGTGGAGTCTTTATTCTTTCAGTCTGAGGGAGAGAAACTCAACTCTGAGCAACTGAATTTCCAGCAGAGCATAAAGCAGAATATGTTAGCAGTTAAACAGAATTCAAGGCAGAAGGTGACTCAAAAGAATCATGTGTCTTTCACACTACACATTATTGTTTCTCTTTTTCCTTCTGCTCATATTTCCCACCTTCTTTCAGTCGTCACCCTCTCTTTTGATGCCTTTCTTTTGTTTTAGGCTTTTTTTGGACAGGAAAAAATCCAAAACTTTCTCATCCATTTAGAAAATCCTCTTTTTCTTCCCCTTGGACGCCTCTTGATCTAACTGCCCTCCCCTTCAGCAGCAACTGATTTCAGCTTTGTGCACTGGTGCATGCCCAGCATAACTCCCAGACATGACTTACCCTCCTCCTGTCCAGCAGTAGAGCAGTTCACACTGTAATTATTCATCCAATATACTGAGGAAAGGTCACATACCAGCAGTTTCATTGTGTTACATGACCCTGCATCCAACTGCTGTGCTGTCAGTTTAAATGGGACATTAAGGAGGACTGATGAACAGCATGACTGTGGTTTGCGGAATGCTGTTTACTTATAATTATAATTTAGAGTCAGGATTGTTTTCAGCTAAGTAAGGTAGTAAAAAACCTTGCTCTAAGTCACTACATTACGTCTACCTGCAGTTTACTCACTTGCATTTTGTATTTATACACCTTTAGGTTATGCCTGCAAAGTCTGTTATACAGCTAAAATGATCAATGGTCGAGATCTCAAGGTTTCCAAAAACACCAAATATGACCTCAGAAAACGTGATGGAAAATGTGTAATGCACAAGAATATAATAGAAATATGACAGAGCTCCAATGAAGTCTTAAAAAGCAGCTAAAGAGTCAATGTGAAACAAAACCTTGGCTCATGGAATCAGTTCTATGCTGCATATTCATCACTCACATTCTCCTGCTTTTTATCGAACTAAATTGCTTCTTACGTTCGCTAATGCGTTAAACAACTTTAGCACTTCTGAGGGGAAATTTAAGCTGAGTTTGTGAACATTAGGGTGCATGTGGTGAAGTGTGGGAGTGCCCTCTTTTCTGGCTCCTGCAGCTGTAGAGGAACTCCCCGGTCTTTGTGCTGAATGCTGCTTTATGTATCTTTAAATAAATTTACTATCCCTATGTGGACAAGCCACTTAACGCTCAGCCAGTCAGCTTGATATATGGATGGATGGTTTCTACTAGGGAGAGAGCTGTTGCATGGTAGAGTGCATACTATAAAACACAAATACAGTGGACACAGACAGAAAAAGTGCTTCACTGTCTGAATTTGTTCCTGCATGTGTGAATCGTTGCTTATCTGACGCGTCACATTACACCATGAGTGATTCTTATTTCCACTGCATCTGCAAGTCAACTTCATGTTGCAAGCCATTTGGGAGAGAGACTGTGTTGTCTGCTGCCCTAAAAGGAGAGGGCTGAAGCACTCTTTGGCAGATGTCACGTTGTAACTGAGGCTGAAACCACACAGTGTTCTGCATATGAGAAGATGGGATTCAGAGGTTGCCAGATTTGCTCTGCACTTTCCAGTGCTCTCGCAACCCACATTTAATATAAATGTGGGAAGCAAATGACATTTCAGTTTAACATGTTGCTCCTGTCAGCTTCTTAAGGTCAAGTCATCCATCCTCATATTCTACGTCTAAAAATGTTGCACTAGTCGGCGGAAGATAATTTTCCAACTCGTGAAGTAGTAAAATGCCCAATATCAACACGCGAAGTCCAGTTGAAAAAGTCGGCGTCTGACTCATTGTAGGTTCAAGCCCCATTGACTTTGACGGCACTCTATAGGAGCAGAGTCGATCATTTAAACCGTTGTAAACCTGTCGTCTGTCCCTGTGACTCGACTGTGCCAAGATGAACAGACGCACCACAAATAGAAACAAGATGTGTTCTTGGCAGTAAATGACCTTTGTCATTAAAAATCAGTCAAGTTTTCAACTCAGTTACCTTAATGAGCCTCAGAACTAAAACTATAAGCAGTCTCTGCTGATGGTCAGAGCATACTACCACTGGCTAGCTAGTGACTTTTTTTCCTGATATCCAATTATTCTGAATGTCACATCTCCCATCAGCCAGCCTGTTTGGAAAACGAGCTGGGATACAGTAGGTCACATACTCTGAAGAAACAAGCGCTCGTGATTCAGAAGTCTGAAAGCAATTAGAGCAAATCTATAAAGGGAAACAAACTCATATGCAGGGAAGCCATAACTCATATGCACTACGCGTAAGATTTCGAGAAAGAACACACAGTACATGTGAATTCAGTCCTTTTCACTGTATCTCTGTTTTGACAGGCAACAAACATGCATGTTGGTCATACTGCCGTCCAAAACATCCTACATGATTATCACAAACACTGTTTGTCTGAGCTATAATTATGGCATGGTCGGGTTAAAGGAGTAGCTCACCTACACAGTAACAGTCGGACTATGATAGATTTATAGATAGATACCATTTTTACATGTGGTGTAATACGTTCTCTGCTGAACCACCACCAACCACACATCCGGGCTTGAAACTGGGATGCAAACTACCAACCCTGGGGTTCTTAGACAGTTAGCAATTACCAACTGTCCTACCTACCACGCCACCGTTCCCAGCTGAACCACCACTGTGTCTAATAACCCACACTGACCTCCTCTAGGAGCGCTGCTATAGCAACGTCACGCTAACATGACCCACAAAAAGATTCCGTATCAGGGCAATGTAAGCACGTTGTAGATCATTTTAAAGGTTTGCTCAAATGGCCGGTGTTGTTTTACGGTAAGATAATGTTTCCATACCTGCTGATGCTGAGTGTGAGATGCTGAGTGCAGGTTTTGATCCTGTTCTGAGCCTCCATGTGCGTCATCTGCTCTGTGCTGTCACCGTTGATCATCAGGATGGTGTCGCCCGGACACAGGTCACCTTGTGCCGCCTTGCTGCCTGGTGTCACCTAAACATAACAGTCACACACATATCAATCCGAGCACACCCAGGAAAAGAAAAGAAAGAGCGTTTATGAGTGGTGTCAAGCTGTCAGTGAGAAAGAAAGACAAAAAGAAGGAAAAGAAAAAGAGTATCGGGAGTGTCAACAACGCAGGCCAAATTCAACAAAAGAAACTCTCTTTTGATTTAAGTAATATTGCCTTGGGCAGCGCTCTAGGTTTACATTTTCGAAAGCCAGTAACAATGACACTTGCAAGTGAGAGGTCTCACAGAGGTTTGGAGGTAGGGAAACATTTTTCAGAACATTTTTAAACACCCAGTGAACAACGTACATTTTTCACGATCACTCAGCGTTAAGTTACTTCAGCTGAACCTAGAACCTTAACAACTGTCTCTATGTAATATTACATTTATTTGCAAGAATCTGCTCAATAAGTTCTAGTTCACGTTTTTTTTTAAGTTTCACTGGGAGTTAATTAAGTTAAGTAAGTTGAATCTAACTCAGTTAATCCAACTAAATAGTCAGTGCAACGTGAGTTAGTTGGATAAATGTAACTGAGTTAACTGTAACTTATTTAACTAAATTAGGTGTTATCTGTTATTTTGTTCAGTGTGAAACACGTGTCTGCTTTCATTATCTTTCAGCCGCTGGACAGTGAGCTCTGTGATCCATCATCCCAGAAAAAAACACTGGTCTGTGCACATTTGAGCCCCACAGGGACGCGGGGGGTGAGATGTGGGGAAACAAGGACGGCGGGTCTCCCAGGGGAAATGTTTTACCTTCACAGACACACTAAGCAACATATGATAACAATTTTCCATTATTACACACACTCACCCAAACGCCTTTACTATTTCCAGGCCTCCTTCTGACTGCTCATATTGTTTTGGTGAACATAAATATGAAGAAACTACCAATCATCAAACCAAGACATCCACACTAAAACAGTTTCTGTCATATGGCCGCAAGCTGCAGAGTAAAATCCTCTTTACTACCAATGAAACAAATGCGAACAACTGTCATCGTGTCTCTGGTCTACTCCGCGTCAGCCATACATATATGTATGACTATTTGTGTGACTGCATTTTCCTACCATTAAACGAGAGGAGTTTTTCTACAGCTGGATTCAATTGTTCCAGTCCCGCACATTTTCAGTGTTTCAGTTTGAGAAAGCACAGTAGTAATTAATGTACTTTTCTAACCACATTTAAAACATTTATGGCAGCGGAAGCAACTACTGTTAATTGTGTTCAAACAGGAAGAACTTTTCTGTGCTTTAATATGTGGCTGAGTTATTTGATTATCAAAATCCAATCAATATAGTTGCATTAATTACTTGTTGTCCAGTTACACACTACAAATTTCATATTTATCTCCTTATAAATACTCAAACGTTTGCTGCCAACTGATCCAAAGATGTCACATGTCCGTAAGTTAAAAAAGGTAAATTATATTTTTTTTACATTTGAACTAAGCAGGTGTTCAGCTCTTTGTGACATGTCTGAGACCTAACACAGGTACTTACACATAAATACACAGAGACCAGTTAATGAACCATTTGTATGTCAAGTGTCAGTGATTAATCTTCGTCCTGTCATCCAAGATTTTAAGGGGATACATCTCGTTGAGCTCATTCATCCCCACACCACTGACCCTCTTGTAATGCCTGTTACCTTGACAGCTCAGCATTGAGATGTGTTGTGTTTGGAACAGTGAAACCTTGTGTTGAAACAACACTTACCTCACTAACAGAACAATAATAGTAATCTAATCCAAGACAAATTAAGAGAGGGGAGCTGCTTGCAAGAGAGGCAGCCTCACTAACCGGGCAGAACATTTTAAGAGCTAAGGCACACAAGGTTACGCTCCATGAAGCACTAATAGCTGAGTCGTGTGGTTCAAATGTGGAATTCCTAATTTACAGCCTCTGACCGCCCCTGATGTCCCTGACTCAGTTCCGGTAAGAGGTCAGCAGCAGTGGGGGAAATGTGCCTAAGTGTTAGTGTGTGTGTGTGTGTGTGTGTGTGTGTGTGTGTGTGTGTGTGTGTGTGTGTGAGCGTTTTAGGGAAATAAAAGCTACGTAAACTCCTATTATTCACTTTAAGAGGAGTAAAAGCATGAATCAGGACTTTCTGGTGGGTGGGAAATGTAAAATACTTATTGTCCACGTAACTGCTACCGTTACCCTCATCATTTAGCACAACCTTCCTGCTGAGAACACACTTTAGGGGCTTTCGTGTGCATCTGTGCATCGTGCATTTGTGTCTGGGTTGTGTCATAGAGGACTGAGGTTCGTGGATTCCCTACACACACACAGACTGTGTGTAAACTCATTCCTGGCTCAGATCATGAATTGTGTGCATGAATCACACACAAACACACACGTACACAGAGGTAAGTGCCACAATGGCATGACTTGAGGTCATCACTGGAGGACAAACATTCCCGTGTGTAAGGAAATGTAAGCAGGGTGCAGAGTAATGTGGTTCAGATATATATTTGCACTGCAGAGGTAGTGTGATGTAATGACTTACATCTACACAGCTTTAAGGATGAATGTATTTTTTTTTTTCTGTGTTTTTACTCAGTGGCCTGCACATGTGGCTTTGAAAGCCTCACCAACATTTGTTTATCCTTAACTTTCTTTTTTTGTCTTCTTGCTCGCATGAAAGAGCTCATAGTAAAAAAAGCTAAATGATCCATGTCCACTTGTGTCACTTTCTGGCAGAAATGAGAAAAAAAAAGCAGTGGCACTCGTCTAAAACACAAACAAGTTGTGTGACTGAAGCCAATCAAGCAGAGGAGCTAAAAAGGCCAAAATGTTCAATAAAATGATCCAACTTTGCTAAAAAAAATTGCATCTCAGCATCATATGGCATGAATTCAGTCCCATTTTCACCCAGTAAACATACCGTCTGTTCCAGAAGAAATGGAAATTGCAACAAGAGATTTTTTTTGTTACTTTGATAAATTAAAGTTGACGTTCTATAAATAAGGTGCATATACAATTAAACTATATAAATACATTTTATTCAAGCTGCTCGTGTTCACATAAATCGACATCCATAGAAAAATCTGTGCAAACCTAAGACGTACAGGCAGCAGAGAGGTGGTGTTATGTCGATTGTGAAAGCATCCGTCACGGACATGAGGCAACGTTGATGGTGCAGAAAGAAAATTCACTGGTTGTTGGGCAATCTAAACAGTCACATCATTCCCATGAGGGCCTGCTGCACAAACAGCAACATAGTTAATTGCCAACAGATAGTGCGGTTAGCAAATGACAGCCTCGTGTCACACGGAGTCATCATGTGGCACGCTGAGGCCTGACGAATGTGTGGGCTCCCTGTGGGTACGTGTGTCCCCTCTGTGTGTCTGTTTGAGAGTGAAGCAAAGAGAAGCAGAACGCGAAGCGACGAAAAACAACGTGCGCCTTTTGGATACGCAAGTCAGTGTCCGTATGCGTGTGCTGTATGTAACGCAGCTGCAAAGACTTCCACATGAGTGTGACAGCAGCCAAAGATTGTTGTTTATATCTGTGTGTATCTGCTTTCTGTTTCATCTGCACCGACGTCTAAGCAATAAAACTGAAAGTGCTTTTCTTGGATCCATAAAAACTGACCTTTAAAGGATTTGGTCTTCTCCAAATGTGAATAAAAGGTTTACAAAGCAAATTTTAACCGAGGATTGTTATTCTCCCTCCTTTGAAACAGTTTGTCATATTATAAGTAAAATTGAAATTAGTACAGAATTAGTGCATTTTAATATTAGATGAACATGTAATTATAAGTTATAGAAAAAGTCATGTAAGGGAATTCTTTCTCTCCATATAGGTGATAAAGATCTGTTAAATAGTGCCAGCTATGTAAATGATCAACTCTAAATGCCTAAATCAACAGCTATGGCTTCGTTGTTTCTAAGCTTTGTTCGTGTAGAACATGTCACTTTTAAATATTTTTCTCCTGTGAGAACTCCACGGAGACGCTGCAGGGTGGGAGCACCAAGATGCACGTCTCAGAGGCACATAGAATAATTCCTGGCTACGTGTCAGACGCTTTTGTTTGCTTGTCGGACCTGCGATAGGAACCATGGTTATGACCTTAGTGGCCATTCTGGAAAGACATTACATAGCCTTGGGCGTGTGGTTATGACTGGTGTATGATTATCACACTCAAACAAAGAGACTGAATCTGCCAAGACCAACAAGCAATGCACTTCATGATTAAATATGTGACACTGGGCCTTAATGAGAACATGAGGAAATGGGGGAGTCACTTGAACCTAATTTCACTCCGTAACACATTTGCTTATGTCTAGAATGACCATAATTTCTCTCATTAGTAAGTGTAAGTAGTCTCGCCCAGTGACAGCTGGGACTGGCTCCAGTGCCCCCTGCAACTGGAAAAGCGGTTAAGATAATGGATGGACGGTTGGAGGGAGTGTGTCGAAATCTCTATAAATCCCATTCATAATGAGATAATTAATAATTCTGACAGGTTTTTTTCCGTACGGGAGCAGCTTTTCCTGAGCGTTTCCCATGTGTCTTTCTCATCGTGCTTCAACATGTTGTGCATTATCATTTAACAGGATCACTAGAGTCAGGTTGTAGGTACTTGGCACCAAATACAAAAACATGTTTGTGGTAATTTATGCCGACTACGGCGATGAAAAGTTGAGAAGGGTAAGTACATAACTCAAAATTCACTTCCTTACCTGAAAAACGGTCTAGAGTCAAACTGCAGGATGCTTTATTGTTTGTAATTTACGAACCTGTGTCATACGTTGCTACATCACTTTTCATTCTCTTTCAGGTTATCCCATTCAGGGTCACTACAGCAGATCAACAGGTCCACACATTGATTTGGAACATGCTTCTACGTCGGTTGCCCTTTTCCTTGTGAAACCTCATCTGCTAGGGTTTATCTTGGACAGCCTGGGGGTTCAGCGTCTGTCTTCAGGGACTGGCTGGGAGAGTGAGGTCTAACACTGCTGACCCTGCAGCAGAAATCAAGTTCATCTAAGAAACTGAAATCGCTAAGACAACAGTAGAATATATTCTGGTGTTAAAACCACAGGACTCCATTTTCACTCGTTGTCATGTTAACACCGATTACAGAACCAGAACGTTACTTTCAGACACCAAATAGTCCATTTAGCAGGAAATGCTGATCAACAACCCCAGGACTCACATGGTTTCTGTATGTGCTTCTGTTTCGACAACTCCGCAGTTTCACTGACAACAGGAAATTCTTGGAAAGTACCATCTGTTATCTTTTGCTCAGTCTGTTGTGGAGATGCAGCCCATAGCATCTATAATTCTAGCCCGGAGAAAAGAGCTGCCGCAAAGCAGCCGAAAGCCGATTATTATAACCAGCAGTGTCAGAGAAACAACCCATGTGGCTTTTCGTCACATGTCCAGTCTCTGGTATGTGGCAGAGTGTTGGCGAGACGTACGCAGACACATTAAAGGGTACAAAGGTCACTGAGTTCATGTATAACTGCCAAAGCAAGAACATTTGCCTTTGTCTTTAATTCATGCAAAGTGGTTCCAATGTGTTTGCAAAAGATTCAACTTTATGTGACTCTTAATGCTATAAAAGTCCAGAAATGTAATCACCACAGTGAAATGTTGAGTGGAAACTTAGGGGGAATTTTCAGATGATACATGACTTTAACTTCCTCTTTTCATATCAATCTTACAGGTTAGATTTCTCAAGGCTGCCATACAACAATACCAGCATGTCCATTCATATGTTGAAATCGTTATCATTACTCTTCCTCATGCTGGCTGTGCTGAGATGATGAAGATGAAGATGCATCTTATCGCACAGCCACAGCACGGGCAAAAACACGCACAAAAAAAGACATTCTCTCTGTTTTATATCAATATAACTACTACTACTACTGGAAACATCCAATTCAAAATGATTAATGAAGCACAGTTTCAACAATGTGACCTGTGCAAAAATAAATCCACAGATCATTTCCCGTCTTCCATAAACAGGCCAGAACACAGAGTGAGATGCTCATCATAAAGTTGTCAGAATGGAAGCTGGACAGTGATTTGGATCAATATTTACCCAACACTCAGTTGTAAATTCCTGTCCAGAAGACGAATCGTTGCCAGTTGGCGAGACTGACAAGTGTCTTGCGTCAGCTTCTGCCTGAACATCGGTTTCCAAACGTGCTTATAGCACAGCTGCTATATTCAACGTATCCTCTCTAAATGTTTCTGCAGTTACATCAGTGATTTCATTTCTCTGACTCTCATGCACGCACAGTCATTTAGCACCCTACCGCTACATGTACACGCACGGTATGAGGGAAAATGTTTCCAGAGACAAACAGACGCACCATTATGTGGCTACAGTCCTAATGAGCTGATGGAGGACTAACGGGCTTATTCTGGGACAATATCACCTTAAGCAAAGAACCAGCTGCTGCCATCAGAACTTATTCTCTAATATGATGTACAAGTATTCACTTATATATATATAATACATGCAGGGAGAGCAGAGGAGACCTGTCACTGACTGAGACCTGACTGGGAAAAATAAAGTAAAATTCAAAAGCAGCTAGTGTTTAGGTCTCATATTAAACAAAATGATCTAATACTGACCAGCACCATAGAACCAGCAGACACTCTTACATCCTTAAGACTGTTCTGGCTTGTATGATACCAAAATACCCTCCACAGAGGCATTTTGGATGCTGCAGGACATAAACTATCCTGCTGTGGAAAACAAGCACATGCATCTTTCTGTGTCACCATTCAACACACTGTAATTGTTGTCTTGGGGGGGGGGTGTACGTACAGCAGTTATGCAGCAAGCATGTGATGAATAGCACGTTAGCTGCTGAGATACTCGACAGAAACGTATCTCATCGTGCTTCAAACTCTAAATGCAAACGGTTCTCATGAGGTGAGGTGAGAGGATTCCTTTCATACCAAATTCTATTTTACAACCCTGAATTTCATTTTAAACTCTTCCCCTCACGTAAAACAGAACAGGAGACACCAGGTTGCTCTGACAGTAAGACACACTTTGTGTTACTGAGCATGTGACATAATTTCAGCATTGAACTGTAATAGCTGGTCAAACGTCTCCAGGAGGTAGTGTAATGCTGGCTGTATTTATGCCTCTGACATTACATATTTAGCTAAATATGCTTGCATCTCAACAGCTGCTTCCGTCTCTAATTGTCAAGCCAAGATTTAGGAATTAGCCAGATATCCTCATTAATTCTTTCACACATCTCTGATTTGTATTGCTACCTTTGCTATGTAACTGTAAAATGTAACTGCAACATGTAATTAATCTCAGCGATGCCATCATCACCGAGTTACGCAACGTTCGACAACACTAAGGCCTACCCTGTGCATGCCACGGTTTTCATATTGGCAGCCATGCAAGTATGCACAGATTAAACTGGTGATAAATTGTCAGGTTTTATATTGAAACCACAACTTGTCTTTTGTGAAAATTACTAAAGAGCGTAGGAGGTTTACATCGCAAAAACCTGAGCTGCATTACGCAACCCTCTGACCTCTGAAGTAAGAATCAAATATAATACAGACAAGGCCATTGTGTAGAGTTCCTCTTGCTTCGGTGTTGAGTTCAATTCCTTTCGAAATGCTGCTCCGTGCATGGAGAGAAACAAACCGAAACATGGAGATCAAGCACAAAAAACTAGTTTTGCCAACAGCCCCTGCAAAACCAACACATTAAGGTACAATGAGTGTAGAGCGTATTAATGCCATCTTTTATTTCTGCATTTCTAATCTAATCTAAACTTCAGCGCCAAGTTAGCAAGCAAGCCCGCAAGCCTACAGACACACCAGGGTGTATATCATCACAACTCTTCTTAGGGACCCAGCGGTAAGTTTAAAAACATCTCAGGTGAACTTCAAGAGTTTGTGTGTTTCTCTCTTAAGTTGTTAATCGCCACCCATAAATCTAAAAGCTGCTCCTCTAGTTTGATCATGGTCATGCGGGGCTGGTGATACAGCTGAGCACAACACCTGGAATCCCTCAGCAGCACCAGTGAGCTCTGATGAAAAACAAATGTCAGCACCCCACCACCGCCTGCCTTCTGCAAGCCCTGAAAGCAGGACCGCTCTGTGTTTACCCTGGCCAGGACAAACTGCTGGCTACTGCCAGATCCACTGCCAGCACACTGCCTGCTGACCCACATTGTGAGGGTCAGGAAAGTTCATGGAGGTCTGAGAATACTACACGTCTACCGGCAGTAGTATGAAGTATATCTGCACAGTTCATGAGCCTGTTTCAGGACCTGTGGCCACTTACTGACCCATGACAGTTAGATAGTATTAAATATTCCACGTATTCTTATTAAAATTAAGAATAGAGTCTTAATAAATATTTGAGAGGTTGTTATATTGAATTTAAAAAATCACCATAAGCTGTATTTTCTCGTGTCTATTGATGTTGATGATCTTTAAAGTCTGCAACTGATGATCAGCCAATTGCATCAACTCAGTGAATTGCATTGGCAGCTTTAGCTGCCAGGAATTAGACGGCACCATCTGTCAGCGTTTAGAGTAGAGCTCCTGTTCAAACAGACATTACAGCTTTTATATGTAACAGACATGAGCGACCTGTTATTTATCTATTCCACTTTCATGTGCAGCTTGGTCAATCATCTAGTGTCTGTACAGTTACAGATATAGTTGTAGTCGTGGTGATTTCACGGTTTCATGAGCAGAGAATCTAAACTTCAGCCTGCGGTGGTGCGTACTTTGCGCACGGTCCAATGAATGGACACACAACGACGCAACAGTAAACCGAAGTTAGTCCTTACCCTGGAGATGGTCAGAGGTGTGCTGAAATCCCGTCCTCCCACCAGCCGAAACCCCCATGGAGAGGGTCCCTTTAGCGCCACGGTCCGGGGCATGTTTGGCATATTGACTGCGAGAGTGAATCAGACAGATGACAGGCGGACTCTACGGGGAAACGTCCGTGGTTCCTCGATTTTACGAGTGAGAAGAGGCAACGCGAACTACCCTGAGCCCTCTGCGTGGCTGCTAGGCAACGCTGTCCCGGCTGTGAAAACTTTCCTCCCCTCCTGATTCAAGTTTAAATAACGAAGCCGCCTCTGACGTGCGATGACGGGGTGCCCTGCCCGCCTTCACCCTCTGCTCTGCACAGAGTGGGAGGGGACGAGGAGACCGACGGTGATGGTGAGGGAGAGAGAAAACTCTACGTGTTACGCGGACAGTATATTCTGTCATCAGCTCTTTAGATGAGCGGTGAGCGTATGTGCTGTGGAGTTTCCTTCTCTTGTGGTTTGTCGTTCTTTCATTGAGTCTCGAAGTGCTGAACCTGTTGCTCAGTGAAGGTGTGAAGCGTTATCAGCAGCTTCTTTGGTTCATCAGTTTGTATTAACCTTTTCATTTCTTATCTGTTTCTAATTTTAAAATAATCCATAATTTTCACCTTTGAAAGACTAAAGACTTTGATGACTTGTATATTTACAGTAACAACTAATCGACTAGTGTTTAAAATACAGTACTTTAAGTAGATTTCAGAGCATGTGCGTATAGTTCAACTTGTAGTATTTGTATTTGTAATGAGGAATTTTCTAGTCGAGGACTTGTGCTTTTCCTTGATTATCGAATATCTCTGTAGTTAAGTATATAAATCAAAAATATCCAGTAACATTTGTTTAATTATAATCAAAAAGGCCACTAACTATATCAGCAAATGTTGAGCTCCACCAGACTGTGTAAGTCTGTGTATCTTATCTTTTTCACTTGGCGTGCAGGAGAACCATTTGGCTACCATTTCGTAGCACCAAATAAAATGTACATCCAAGGCTGATGAAGGTGCAGGAGAAAGAGCTGGGATGGGGCAAGGGCAAGTAAACGTATGTGCAAAATTTCACGTCAGTCCATCCAACAGTTGTTCAGACATTTCACTAAAGACCAGACACTTATGTTGTCGTCCATCGAGCTACAAGCTGCTAGCGTGACAAAAGAAAAAGAAAACATATGAGTCAGTCAATAACTCGCTTACTAAGCTCATAAGGCCTCAGTATCGTCTTCGACAGTGAAGATGTGCTGTAACTTGGACGTCTCACTGGTACTAAAGACCTCTCCCATTTGTCAGTGGATATCCCAGCATCCTCTCTGCCCCACTTCTTGATTCTTTCATTTCCCCAGACAATTACAGAGTGAGTCACTGAGCTAGAGTATGATTTCTCTGCTCCAGAGGGAATGATCTCATAGACATTCCTGGGGCTCTGTCTCTCAGACAACAGCAGGCATGTGAAGCTCTGTCTGAAGGTCTGACTCAGTTTGGGTAAGAGACCAACCTCCCCCCCACACACACTACTGTGACAAACTGATGTCAAACCTGCTGGATCTCAACATCAGGTAACATCACGAGTGGCAGCGTCTTGCGTAAACATCACACGATGAGCTGCAGTGACACAGCAGAGCACGCTGAGAGAGTAACAAGTGATGCACTGGGTGATGATGCAAACTGTGTTACTGCTTCAACAAAAGAAAACAAATAAGAGAGAGTATGAGTCAGATGATGCCCCACCAAATTCAGGTCAACTCAGTGTACACAGATTACCTCCAGTCAGTTATTACTGACTGGAGGTGGTCATTCCTATAATCCCAACATCACATTTACAAAACAAAAGAATTAAACAATATATCCACACACTTAAACAAAGGTGATAATCCTGCAGCGCTTACAGACTGCCCCTGTACTGACATCCAGAGTGAGAAAGGATGAGAGGGCTGCAGTCTGCGCTGAAGATTTACCGAGCACATGAACACGCTGACGTTTTGGATATTCATCTTCTTCAAAGCCTGTTTCCAGTAAATCGGAGTTAAAACCACAGAGAGCTCCCATCTCTCTGTTCTTTCTCCCCGGATGGCCATCATTCGACATACCCTCTGCAGCATCTAAGAAATCCTTTTAAATGCCTACAAATCTATTTGCTTTGTGGTTTCGAGTGCGTTACATAGCAGAGAGGAACCTGAGGGCAGCAGGTAAGACAAGCGGTGCGGGTAACCGTGAGCTGTCTGCCTCCGTCTGGATTATGTCTGTCTGTCTGCGAGTGACGTCATCTAAGCTGTTTCACAAACACTGCTTCACTAGCTTCTTCATTGATAATGTTAACGGCACGAAACAATACCCAGTGATGTTCATAAGCGTTTTACTGACAGGAATGTGATTTTAATAGAATGCCATGAGGTTTTTAATATGTTTCTTTGGCCCAAAGTGTATGAAAATCTTTCAGTGCAATGTTGCGCAAGAGGTTGTTAGTTACTAGTGAAACACATGAACACATTTAATTCTTCGGATTAAGACAATAAACAAAAAACGGGCATTGAAACTTTAAAGCAGCAAAAATCAATATTATTATATTAAAGCTAGATTAATTAATGAATCAGTAGATCAGAGGACAACAACTAGTTTTTCAAGGGGGCCATATTCTGTGCCACTGGTATGACAGGGGCCACACAGTTAGAAGGACATCTGGCCATAAAGACACCACCTGCTGCCCTGTCACTGCCACAGATTATCATCACCTGACTGCAGTCCCTCTCAGCTCTACTGACCTCGTTAACCTCGTTGGTTTGAAGGCCAGAAACTGTCATCCATCCTGCCTGCAGCCACAGCGGGCTGTGTTTTCAATAAAAAAAAAATGAATGATCGATCTTCTGTATGCTCCAGCACCAGATCTTGAACACAGTGAAGCATCAAGTAGCTGAAAAGCCAGCTAATTTTAAGTTTTAACTCGATTGCATTGAAAGTGTTTAATCATTTGTTACGGCACAGGCTGGACACGTACAGCGCTGTACGTGGAGCATCCAATGGGGGAGCAAATAGCTGCAGGGAAGTCATGAAGCTTGAAACATTGATGAGTCAGAAATGAAGAGCAGGTCATTTCATCTCATAAGATCACCACATGCCTCTCATAAGACGGACTCACACACTTAACCACTAACAATTTGATTTGATTACCTTTATCTGAGGAG
This sequence comes from Ctenopoma multispine, assembly GCA_034779795.1. Classification (NCBI taxonomy): domain Eukaryota; kingdom Metazoa; phylum Chordata; class Actinopteri; order Anabantiformes; family Anabantidae; genus Ctenopoma; species Ctenopoma multispine. The sequence goes on along the minus strand of JAUYWH010000006.1, from coordinate 17,573,561 downwards.
TATGTGTTCATGACATCCACATTTACTGAATCAAAACATCATATCCTAAATGTTCCAGGTAAGCTGCCAAATGGTGATCAGCCTTATGTGTTTTCACTGACGTAGAACTATGAAGTCCTGTGGCTGAAAACCTTTTGTTTTAATAAATGTCAGGATGGAAACAATAACACATCCACCGAAATTTATCCATTTCACATATCAGTCATTTTCAGATCAAAGTAACTGCTGCATAACAGTTGTGATTGTAGTTTGCCAAGCTGTTGAGAAAACTGTTAAAAGAATAACTGTCATCCTTTACACTGTTATCCATCATCAGACTTGTTATTGAATGGCTGTTTCCTGGCCACACACAAAGACACACATGCACACTGACCAGATGTTGGCAATGAATATTTAATGTGTTGCTGCTGCAGCGCCGGGATAGAAAACACGTCTCCGAGTGCAGCTCATTAATATGATATACAATTGCACGAGGATACTATATTAATTCGTTGTGGCTGAAAGTAAGAGAGGCTGGGTGTGTAGTTAGACCAGCCATTCATCATCCATCCCTCCAGCCTTTAGCTATGCTGCCTAACATGAGAAACGAACAGGCTGCAGTCGACCCCAGTTATCAGTGGGTGAGAGGTAGGGTACATTTTTTTATAGTCTATCGAGGGCTGATGTAGACAATTAACGACTGGAACCAACTCAAATTCACATTGCACCAACATGTAGTCTTTGGATTGTGGGGAGGAACTCAAAGCACCAGGAGGAAGATAGAGAACTCCACGTTCTACTTTGAACACAGCCACAGCACCAGAAACCACTGCAGAAAGAATAACGTGTGCTTTTCATAAAGAAGTGGACATGTGGAGTATTTACACATGTCTAAAACATGCTATTATGTAGTGTTTACTATGTGTCATGCCTCACTAGCTCACCTGTTTACATCATCTGTAAACCGTGTTTAGCATGTAGGAAATGAACGTGACACACCAGACTCCCACCGAAGAAGTTCATCTGAATGTACCTTAAATGTAACTTTAACACCTGATCACATTTCACTACCTATATTTGAATTAATCTGCAGGGAAACAGCGTCTTCCTCTGTGCTTTCTCACGCTTTGCCTCTCTCTTCTCTATCTCTCTCTCCTTCTAATTCCTTCTCACACACAGAGCATCTAATTAGACTCTGTTTCCACCGAACCAGCCACCAAAACCTAAACAAGCTATAGATAACTCCTCTCCAATGTCACAAACAAAAACCCTAATTGATACCAAAACATGCTTATTACACCAGAGCGAGCCAATCTGATGCTGGGACTGAGGTTTTAAACCAGCGCTCGGGCAGTGCAGCACTTTCTCGTAAACAATCCGCGTAAAATCAATCACTGGACAGGACCACATCAACAAGAGCAGCGGGAGGTATTTATGTGGTCACTATTTCATTTAAAATACGTTTCCAAGGGCACATCAAACAACAGTGTGCTGGGATTTGAGGGTGTCATTTCAGCTTCAAATGATGTGGACAACATTTACTTGAAACTGCTCAAGCCACAACAATTAAGACACAATTACACTTAATGGTTATGATGAGCCCAGGTTTGCATGAGAACATTTAAATTCTTTGGTTGGACTTCCAATCACAGGCATTTGTTTTTGTACAAGAGACATTTTATAAATGGAAACTCACATTTTTTAAGATTATTCTTCGGGCATTTTAGGCTTTATTGGGCAGTCTGACAGTAGAGAGGCAAAGCGGAAACATGGGGAGGAAGAGAGAGAGTAACATGCAACAGAGGTTGTTTGCTTTTTTTCCCCTCAACTTGTCTTAGTTGAGTGGCTGAACTGTGGTAAAATTATCACCAGGTTTGCATGAGAACACGCAAGAGAACAATTTTCAACACTGTACCATGTCTGCACTTTGGTTACTTCTTAGATCTAAGCCAGACTACATGTTTGTGCAAGCAGCTCAGGGTTATATCAGGCTAAATAAGACTCGACCCTAGAGGTACTGAAACAGCACTGTGGTGATAAACGCCATACAGATGATGCCGTTATGATTTTTGATATCTGCTCCATTGTTAGACAACTGATTGCAGCTGTGGCTGCATGCAGAGGATGCTGCCTCAGGAGCAAGAGATGTGAGAGGACTGATACGGTTTGGCCTTACGAAATAAAAAAAAGATTAAATTAATACCAGGAAATGAAGTCCTGCTGATGGAGATAAAGAGAACTGAAATGAAGGGAACTGATACTCCAGGCCCCGCGCTTGGTTTTGGAAACCTCTGATGTCAGATCTCAGATCCAGATTGAATTTAATCATTGCTAAATGCCCCCACCCCCCCGCACAGACGCGCTGTAACAATGCATTCTTTGTCCTGCGCTGGATGTTTCCGAGCTGGGAAAGACACACAATGGTTGTTTACACATGCCAGCTGTTGACATCTGATTTCAGCACATTCACTGCTTTGTTTGTATTTACGGTTGATTTACAGGACCAGAGAGTTGTTGATGTCAGCAGCCAGACCTGCCTCTGTGACTACCTGTGCGTTTCGTGCTTCCTAATATCAGTGCAAGTAATATACAAACACAACACAATGTAAATATACCACATGTAGAACAGGATACCACTATTTTAAACAATGTACAGCACAAATACAAATAGATGTAATTAAAACAAAGACCCAGCAGTGTGATAAACACATGTCATCACAACTTAATAACGTATGTTTTGTTGCATGTGTTTTAATAGATAGTTTGCACGTTAGTAGAACCAATCATATTAATTTTCTCCACAAGCCACAGGTTCAAACCAAACCAGAGAAGTGGGCTACTTACTGGAAATCACATCCTTAGTTGTTTTGACTAGCACATATGGAAAATATCAAAGTGCATTTGTTAAAGTACTCTACTTAAGTACTTTTTTTGAAGTACCTGTGCTCATGGATCAATTGCAAGGACCAGGAAGCCAAAAAGCAAAGTTTGCTTCATACACAATCCTTTATTTGAATGATTTCTTTGTTAGAATATTAGACAAACGACAACGAAATGCACATAACTACAAAGTCACATACAATAATTATCCATAGGGACACGATGATTAATAAAAAATATTCATTTGGAATATTTCTTTTAGTTTTTAGGACCTCCCCAAACTTAAAATTGTATTCTTTTGTATTTGTTCTTCTTGGGGTCTAAGTTACTTCGTGGCTCTACCACAATTTGAATACTGCTTCAATGACTTGTTCATGAGCAAAAACCAGCAAAAGAAAACATTTATTTGTGAGTCACCTCCAGTTACAGTACAGTACAGTACAGTCTCAGTAAACACCTAAAACTGGATCATTTATAGATTAATCCATCCATCTGCAGTGACTTGAAACGGAGGCAGAAACAGCAGAAACACCAATTAAAACAAAAAACAAACAAAACTGCAGCTACATGTTAATACAATGTTTTACTTCTTCTACTACTACTACTGTTCTCCATTACTTCAACCTAAAGCATCGGGATACTTCTTCGACCACTGCATACTAAAGTAATCTCAGTACATTTGTATTTTTACAGTAGCTGTGTGTTCACAATCCCTCGTAGTAAATGAGTCTTAAGGGATTTAACAAGCTCCTCTGTCTGTTAATTGTGGTTACTAATTGGAAACTTCTTTGTTGGTTATGGAAATGTTAAAGCTCACTCTGCAGCGTTGTACTGTAGTACTGTGAAAACTCGCTCGCCTGTAAAACTGCTCATTCTAAATAACTGCACAGCGTGAAAATAAAACAAACCACCCAACGACACTACGTCTGACACCGAGGCGTCACAAGTGGAGCAGGTGTTATGCAGCAGAGCTAAAGGATCACACCCATCGTAACCCGGAGGGGAGGTCCCTGATATGTCAGACAGCCATTCAAGACAACAATGGATTTATTTCACAGTTTAAGTCCAGTTTTACAGAAATTGCTTTCCTTATTTCTGTATTTCTAAGAGGCTGCAACTGATCCTATCTGTCCTTGGGCGAGAGGTGGAGTCCACCCTTCACACGCGCAGAGATAGATAATCACTGACGCCCACATTCACGCCTAAGGGCTAATTTTGATTCACCAATTCACCTCACTGTATGTATTCAGGCTGTGGGAGGAAACCAGAGTACCCATTAAACCACACAGGCTCAGAGAGAACATCCAACCTCCACACACAGCGAGCAAGCAGGTTTGAACAGGACCTTTACGCTGTGAGGCCGTGATGCTAACCACTGCACCATTACATATCTGCTGCTGATACAATTGTTGTGGGAATTTGTTCTCGAGCTGCTTTGAACTACAAGTAGATCCAGTCACCAACTGGACCAGCTTTGAACCGGTGTCGGAAGTCTGGCATCTTATTCATCAAGACTGTGACAGAGTCCAGCTTCCTAAAGCATCAAAAAATCTGGCATCGCTTAAAGTCGTCCAGCTCCTGCTTTAATTCACATTTCACCATCCAATTTGTTGTTTTTGATGTTGGAAACTGCTGGGAAAGTCTGATTTCAACACAGGCTAAGGAATAATTATGGCACTGGTAAAGTTCAAACCACTTGTGAACATCCACAACACACAGACAAATCCACACACATATACACACCTGCACAAATACACACACGGAACAATGGAGGACCTCAGCATGCAGGGTTTTGTCAGACATGTAAGCCCTCAATTTGAGGCAAGAAATAAAGTAGCAGACATAACAACAAGACCTGAAGGAGAGAAGTGAGATTTTCAAAGGTCTACAGCACAAAACCAGCGATCACTCACTCGCTCACACACACAGACTCACACACAGACAAAGAGTTGCTTTTCGCCTCAGGCCCACACATCACAGCAACGGTCAGTTAGTTAAAGCAGTTCCTACAGGCTTTGAAGTCATCATGGTTTAGTCCTTTCAGGGTGGTTTTCATGGTTTATAGAACCAACCAACATATGGTTTTTGTATCAACCCACAGTGAGACCCCAACAATTTAAACACACACTGTCTTTTACTGTAAATTCTCTTAATGACAACTATGCTCGGACTGGCTTTAAAAGCCCGAGTAAAATGCAACATGTGGCTTGAAGCAGCCTGTAACTGAACTCTAATTTAACCTTTTGTTTTTGGGCCTGTAGTGGAAACCAGGCTGAAGTAGGAGCATTTCCCACAAGACCCTTAAATAATTCTGATTTTAACATACAGTCACCAACAAGTTTAAAAATGGGCAAATATCCACGTCGTAGGTTCACGGTGTTCCTCTCTGAGGAGTGCTGGAACATCGGGTGAATTACAGCTACTGGTCAGCAGCTGTTTAACATCCCCAGCATCACGCGCACACACACACAGGAGACAACGCTCCACCAGCAGGCCAATTAAAATCACACAGGGAGTCCGTGTTTAGATAGAGCACAATGTCAGAGTTGAAGAAGTGTTGGCTCCTAAAAAACATCCCACGAACGAGGGAAAAAGAAAGTTTCAGAAGTTCAAACTGATGTGGTGTCTTTAAATATTATTGCATAAACAATACTGTTTTTTTCTATCCTGCGTCCCTCCCACTTGGTTTATCCCCTCGTCATCTCTAAATACTAGACCTGTACATGAATGTCAGACAGTACTTACAAGAAAGAAACAAATAAAGAGATTAGTGAACAGTACACAGACGGACACACATGCATACGAGCCCCCACTTACTCACACAAACCTCTACAGCCCCCAGTTTACACAGTGAGAGAAACGACCCAGTGTCTGGCGTCTGTTTCCTTTCATTTCTTGAATGCCTGTTTACCTGCCCCTCTCTTTTTCTGAACTAAAGCAGGCTGCAGTGCAGACAGTTCAATCAACAATGTGAAAAATGTCATGCTCACCTTGTTGTGGAATCACTGGCTTAGCTGGGGTGGGGGGAAAAAATCAGCTTCTAGTTAAACATTTGCAGGAACGACAAGTGATTTCTGTCTGGCACAGCTGGAGAATCCATTTTCAGTTTCACCGCTTAATTATAAATGAAATGAAATTAGACATTTGGGGTGATTTACTCTTTTTAATGGTCTTTAATGACGACGTCTTGTCTTCACTAGAAGACTGTGACCACGTGCAAAACTTTGGACTTGTGCAGTTTTACCTGAAATCTACTGTTCAATAGCGAAACACATCTACTGTTTTTCTGACAGGAATAATTTGCTCCAGAGTGTTTGGAGTCCGTCCATCTTGAGCTGCAATCACTGTGTGATGAACACAGTTAAAACCATCAAGGTCTTAACACGAGAAACATTTCAGTACAATGAAAAACAGATTTCTTTCATCCCCTTATCTTTTCACCGTTGCCAGCTGTGACCTTTTGTGTCACTTCACTGACACTCGAGTGCTCTCAGAGTTTCAGTGTGTGTCTGTGTGTGTATTGTTTGGATGAACATTTCGGAGACATCCCTAAAGACCTGTTTGCAGCTTCACGGACTTCAGTGGCTTTAGAGGAGTGAGGGGAGAGATTAACCTTCTTTGCATAATGACTTCCAGACTATGGTGCGTTGCTTTCTTTTTGTGCAGCGTAACCCTGTCAGGGTCCAGCACTGAGTTAATCCCGCAGTGAAACTAACTTTTAACGGCATGGATTTAGGGTCTGACTGATATATATCTCTGACAAAACTGAGACTTTCAATACCTAACTCTGAAATATAGTCACTGAATACTTAAATTCAAAACTTATAATATAGAATATTTTACTTTTGCATTGATCATTTTATGTTTGCGCTATGTTAAAACTACATGCACCCAAAGGCCAAAACTCGTCTGTGTGTCACAGGTTTTCAGCGAGCGCCCTTTTACATCGTAATGTGATGCACAACATTTGATCTTTTCTGAATGGTTAGAAATGAACATCTCGCTCACTTTACGATATGTTATGGAGCTTATCTCTACTACAACTTTAAAATATGTCATATATATTTATGTAAGAGTTTCATTCTGTAACTGCTGTGTGTATATGTAATATTCAAATTACACAATGTTAAACAGATTAGGAGTCAAGTCTCCTCTTTCAAGTGACAAAAGACAAACCAGAATAATTCTGACTGAAAGATTTCAGATGAAAACATTTTAATGATGTCAGTTGAGGGGAATTTAATTTATCTGATCGTTTCTGCCTTTTCTGCATCCACACATGAATGTGCAGAATCTCCTTCCTTTTGACTCAGTAGTAGTTCAGCATTTTGTCAGTCAGTCACGGTCACGAGCTAAAATGGGTCAGCTGAGTTTGAGTTTTGTTGTGGATCCACACCTGCTGAGGCTAAAAATATGTTTTATTACACAGAGTCCCAGCAGAGACGAAATGTCTCAAATTTAGGTCAACTCAATTCAGTTCAAATTTATTTCCAAAACACAGTAATCAAGGACAGAAATAGACATAAAAAACAGCCCACACGTACGTAAAATATTTAGAGAACTTCTCAGTAGCTGAACTCCAACATTGGGGCCACTGGGGCTCATTACATTCACTAACCAGGCCTCTACTGAGACTCAATCATGTAACTGAACCTCAACTCCCTCCACCACGAAGACCAAATTCAGTTACAGGTGCACTAATGTTTGCCATTTGGGGGGGGGGGGGGGGGGGGT
>JAUYWH010000006.1:17515509-17565958 GCA_034779795.1 Ctenopoma multispine | reverse complement strand
CCCCCGCCTAGCTACTTTAGATGGTTCTACTTATGTCAGTGAGATCATGTCTGGTCTGGATATAGACTGAAGCTTCGCCAGGAAACTGAAACACAGCCACAGATAGGCATGACGTTTTCTTTTTGTTTTGAAGCATCCAGATCCACAAAGTCAGATAAATAGAAAAAAAAAAGTACCCAGAATCTAACTGAGTGACTCTGCGTCATCATATCTCAAGTTTTCTCTTTTCCTTTCTCTTTCTGTCTGTCTCTGCCTGTGCCACTCTCCCAGGAATACTCCTCACTTCCTTTAACAGGCTGTGGTTTTAAGATGTGTGTGTGTTTTTTGGCCTGAAGTGACCAGCAGTGCTACGGGATGAAACTGGGAGAGAACCCAGAGGCCTGCACTCTCTCTTTCTCTCCCTTTGAATGGTTGCCATCCTCCCTGAGCTCCTTGATTGCTCCAGCACATGTCGGAGGGAGTGTATTTTTCTATGCCTCCCTGTGCAGTTACCAATCAACCACTGTTTCCAAATGAGAACAAAGTGCTGTGGATGTCGATGTAATTTGACAACCAGCAGCCGTACTACAGACCCAAGGTCAGGCAAGATTATATTTTTCTGGATTTTGTGGGCTCATAATTTTCACAACAAGGATGATTTGACCTGCTTCCTGACAGGGAACCTTTTAAATGCAAACTGTGAGTCATGTTTAGTTGTGTAGCTCCAGTCTCATAAGACTCATAATTCCTCAATAATGGATCGACTAAAGAAAAGATGGACAGTGTGAGCAAACCAATGTTTCGTTTTAAAAAGAAGAAACAAATAAACTGAATGAACACATGTAATAATACTTGGGTAAAAACTGAGGCAGAATAAAGGCACCGTCCATCTCTTACTACCAGCAGAAAAAAGAGAGGAGAGGACTCCACCATGCGACGTCTGCCGATCTGCCTTTCTCATTTGCATCTTTTATTACTGTGGGAACTACTGTAACAGTAGACAGGAAGGAGGTGTGCAGTCCTTGTGCGGTATGAAGTTCACAACCAGCACTGTGGAGCGAGAGCAGCTCTGTCTGGAGACAAAGCCTCCAGGGTCTTGTTTGGTCTTCCCCCGTGTGACGCCTGTCTTGTTTGGGTTATAAACCAATTTGGGGCCAGTTCTTGCAGAGCGAGTTGTGCTGATTTCTGTGTCACCACATCATAAAAGATGATGTATAGATAGAGGTGACCTTGTCAGTGATACTGGATGGAGTACTCTGTCTTCACTTCAGGATAAAATCATCAACAACTCAGTAGTTTCATTGTCTTGCTGATTTTTTAAATACATTTTCTGCTCCAGAAACTTTTGACTTTCGATTTCTGATCAGGCTAAAAATCTGTGATGGGATTTAACAGCAAATACGAAACACATCTAACAAACAGTGAGTGTTTGACTTTAAAAATATCACATCCATTGTCCGAAGAGGATGTGTTACAAACTCCTGATAATGTGTAGTCAAAGTCAAACCTCACCCGCACATCCTTCCTTCTGGTTTTGGGCTGTGGCCTGCGTCTGCTCGAGCCTCCTGTTCTTTCACTAGAAGGAGCTGTGTCAATATTGGTCAAGTCGTAACTCACTGATATGTTGATTGGTTAAGGTGATGCTTTAGTGACGGGAAGCTTCAGCCAAACGGGGTGTGTGCAAACAGATGCGCGTCCACACAGTCGCTCACAAACAGACGTGTATTTACAGGCTCCCAATAAAAGAGAGGAAAGGCTGAAACAGAAGAAAGGAAGTGTACAGTACGCCAAATTATACAAAAGAACAAAATGAATGACGCCATCAAAGGTTTATTAGAGTCAGGGCTGATAGGCAGCTATTAAATAAAGTGCTCTTTTCAAACCTTTCATAGCTTATATTCCCGACTCTTCAGGGTTATTCCCAACATTTTTAGTCCTTACAAACAAGTTAACAAGCTGTTCTTCAATTTAATGTGGGGCTCTTCAGTGTTACTTCAGATTTTCGATCCTTAATCTAAAGCCTTTTAAAGTAATGCTTGTTTTTATATATGACTCAGTCGTTCAGTGCAGTGCAAAGACATGTAAGCTCTACAAACAAATACAAAGAAACAGTGATGGATGGATTGATGAGATGAACACCTAATTGCCTGTAGTTGTGAATCTGGTTTTTGTTTGTGTGTGTGAGACCCTCTGAAAGACTTTCCCGGGTGCAACTCTTGCCCAGATGAGCCTCGTGCAACCCCGAACATGATAAGTGGGAACAGAAAATGGATTTAGATTCATGTGGTGTCAGCTAAGTTGTCAATAACACGACAAACAAGCTGACTTTGCAAAGCATTCCTGTGATTTCCAAAGGTATCTGGTGTCACAAACCACCCATTTGGAACTCTGTGCTCCCTAAAACAAAAGTGAAGGATTACTCGCAAATAGTATTTGACATGAATGTGGTGTGAACAACACTTTGTCTCTTCTGTCCTGAGGGGGCTCATTTTGTGCGCGCTGACAGACAGCTCGTGTAACCCAATCCCTCAGTGCTGCTGCCAGCCCTGAGTCATGACTTGGCACACAGAAACACACCCTCACACACACAGAGACCACAGCCGAATATGCCATATGTGCTCCACAAAAATGTTAATTCTTTATTTGTATTAAAGGATGCAACGAAAAAAGCTGCATCTGTGCACATAAGCAGAGAAAACGCACACGTGGTAGGGCCTCCACTCATGCAGCACACTGCACGATCCTTCTTTTGTGTCTTTTAATGTCTCTGTTTTTCTGCTTCATTACCTGGCTGAAGTCACTGGACCAGACAGACGCACACAGTGAGTTGTTTTCTCTGTGTCTTACTGTGTTGTCTAAACTCCCACCAGGGCGAAATAAATGGCTCAAAGGCCGGAGTCACCGTCAACCCTCTGATTTAAGCTGACATGGTTTGATTAAGGTGAGCGAAACCCAAAACTCTCTCTGTGTGTGTTCACCTTCAATCACTCGGGCTCACACACATGCAGGAGGTCAGATAGTGCACCAGACAACACACCTCACACACACACGAGCACTACTGTACGCTCTCTCTTTCATGTGTGTCCTCAGCAAAAAACAAGTGCGCGTCTTCTGCCCTGTGACCTTTCTCGTGCACCACCTACCAGCGCGAGCCTTTGTACGTGTCGAAGCGCTCGTAACATCTGGAAAACCTTAACCCCAGCGAAGGAAACAAACAGTGGAAGTAGTGGTTTTCTGTTTTTCATTTTGTCATCGTCACAAAAACATGATGCTACTGATTCAGGACGTGGTCAGAAAACATATTTTCTGCACTGACATCACACTCATGAAAAAAGGAGAAGTCATCGCACATCAAAGATGGACACATTCCTCCACTGTGTTTTACTGTTTCTTTACTACTCTCTCATTGGTTTCTGTGGGACATGCCAGGCATTCAAATCACAGTTTCACAGCCCTGTGCACAGGTGTGAAAATTACCTGGTGGTTGGTGTGTTATTCCTGAACCTTGACATCATGGCAAGTGGAATACTTTTGTGTTTAGCTAAGAGCAGAGACGCCCTGTTGTGTCAACAGGAACAGATTTATGATTTATGATTTATTATTCTACATTATTGTGGCTTTTGTGGGAAGATGTGCTGCAAACAAACACTTCACGGGCAAGTGTAAGACAAACAGTGATCAGTAAATCACTGCAGTGGTAAATGTGCAGTGAGCAAACAGCGACACCTGTTGACAGAAGGGTTTATTCTCTACTTGCATAACCACAGAAACACGACAATAAGCTCAGCAGGTATGGATCATTTTCAACAGGTGGCAGTTAATCTATTATCAACTGATCATACAGTAATTTCAGAGAAATTGCATGTGAAAAAACAGCAATTACAGGAAAGTATAATAAAATGTAGTTCATTGATTAAATGCGATGTCTCTTTATAACCAGAACAACATGAATTAAACTCTAACATTTCCAGTATTACAGAACTTAAATATCATTTCTCCTGCATGGCTGCAGGATATAATCTGCAGGACCTGCCTCTGTGGGGTTTCACGGTTCCTGCCTATCAGTAAGTGAAAACTAGTGACCTGTTTAAATATTTGCCCTGACAAAGTGTTCACAGTTGAGCACAAAGAATGAATTTTATAAATGAATTTACCATTTTTCAGGTTAGATTTTAGAATTGTATTTATATACGAAGTACAACATAGAAGTATCGACACTTTTTTTTAAACTGGTAAAAAAAATAATAATTCACATGAAAAACATAGATAATAGATAGGTTGTGTAGCAGAAATTTTTTTTTAACCTCTCTGTTTCATCTTCTGGCCCCTTTTTTTGAGGTTACCACATTGGGTTTGGGAGCCACCATAAGCCATCGAACATGTAAAGGATCAAATGTTCTTATTTTGCACATCTCCATTGTTAGCATCAGTAAACCCACGCCCAGGTAATGAAAAGTTCTTTATGCGCACCCAGTCATCTCCCACTGTGAAAGGGAGGGAAAAATTACATGTTACTGCAAACGAAAGGTTTGTGTTGCACAAATACGGCAGAGCAGAGAAAAGGATGGGTTAGTTGTAACAGTGTTAACCACCACTGGAACATCTGGACGTCACTGAGCACAAACGCCTTTAATGACAAACACTATGAGAGTGAGTGAGCCTGAGTCAGGAGACTGTGTTTGTCTTTCATCCGCTGAATGCTGCTGACACTTAGTGGACACTAGTGAATGGTGCAGCTATGTTGTTTTTGTCAGTTCATGAACACTGGTCTTTCATCCGTTAGAGACATAGTGCAAGGTGCACCTCACATAGCATGTTCTCCTAGAAAACATATTGGTGGTTTATGTAATTTTAAAGCAATATCCTGCTACTTTGATATTTATATTGTATTATTATATTATAATAATCGACCCCCTGATGAACCTTAATTAAAGCATTTGTCAGAGTATGACCTTTTCCCTTCAAAGAGCTCAGTTCACCAGCATACAACATATTAGCAGTGTCTGCTTTTTTATTAAAACACAATTCTTCTCCTCTCCTCCTGATAATGGTGATGATGAGTCATGATGTAGAAGAGAGCATGAGCATCCAAGGCCTGAGAAAGAAACTGGACATGGATAGTAAAAAAGGGGAAAGGTTGGTGTGAGTGCATATCAGATATCAGTTAGTGTATTGGGTGGTTTGGATTCACAGTGAGGATGATGTAAGTGTGTACTGCAATCACAAGGAGTGTTTCATCAGACGTACCACAGCTGGAGCACATCTGATGCTCCTCTGTTATACGAAAACCTTGGTGACTCCCTATTACACTAAACCTTGTTTCCCATGACCTTTAAAATGCAATCAAAAGACAAAAATCCCATTTCTCCCATTTGGTCCCACTTACACATAACGTCAGAGACAGGTCCAGAACAGAAAAACAGAAACGTCAAGAACTGGTACATAATTAAAAAGCCAATTGCAAGTCATCTTTCTCCAGATGTGGTTTAATCCATCCAGAGAACAAGCTCTGGAAACCTCAGTACAAACTGTAAACGTGACGAACTGCATGGATTACATTCCCGTAAGTACTCTAAAAGATAAGGACTGTGATGGGGAGCTGCGCAGTGGGAGCAGACAAATTGGTGATCACAGTCCATAGTGAGGCCAAAGTGAATCCGAACCACAAACATGCTAACTATTTAAAAAATATGTAGAAATGTTAATATAGTGATGAGTGAGGGCACTAATGACTAACACCCTCTATCATCACCTGTGTGACACAAAGGTTTGGGTTTTATCCTAACTGCTCTCATGCAATTCTTAAAGTTCTTTGGGTTTTTTTGTATTTAAGCAACAGTTGCGGTAGATTAAGTAAAAGTAGCATCAGAGCAGTGTAAAAATACTCCACTCCAAGTGAAACTACATATGTATAATCAACAAAACATGCTGAAAAAAACGTGTTTCTTACAGTGACTGAGGTTTTAAAGTGCACGTTGTAGTAGATGATGCTGTGACTACCTTTAGCAACTTTCTAAACTGTATTGTCATATATTATAATAATTTATGATATTCTCTATGTGTCATGTGCCAAATTATATTCAGGAGTAAAATAACTGAAATAAAAATATAAAACTATTTAATTTAAGTACATAGATCCTTATCTGCGACTGTAAATTGCAAACTAGTATGCCTGTTGTTTCCTGCTTGAGAAGAATCTGAAGTACAACAAGTTTAACAACATAAAGATCAGAAACACAAGTTTACGGGGTGACATTGAAGGCAACACAAGAAATCCCTACGAGGAATGCCCCTGCGCGTCTACTCCGAGCATTACGGTCAGCCCTCCAGGAGGTTCTGTACGTGGCAGCTACTAAAACCCGTCTCTGTTCACTCAACACCGGGCTCCTAAGTGACACTGCGTCCTCGTAGGAACGCGTGAGGTTGTTCTTTACAGAAGAAGGTAAGAAAACGGTAAATATTTGACCTAGATCCGTCCCGGAAAGCCTCCTTTACATCAGTGGAAGAGGCTGAGTGGTTCGGCTCGCTTGTCCTCCGAACATGCAGGGCTGCTGGTCAGTAACTGGGTCCAGGAGGTTTGTTTTCCCCTGTGGTACCAGACACGACACTTCACCAACACGGTAAAGTGTCGGCGACCGGTTCTGTCGTTGTGTGTGTGTCTGTTTCCGACATGTTTGTTCGTCTGTCGAGTTACAATGTTTCACAGCGAAACGGGAGAAAGTTTTTGAAACTTTGCGCGATTTTTTTTTTTTTTCCAGAGCATCTCGGAACATGTTTCTTAAATCACGCTGTTTTACTACACTCACGATTCAAAAAACCCGAAAGTGACGCGTTTTTAAAAAAAACAAAACATTTGGAGCAGTAAAGTAAAAAGTCCGCACGTGCAGCTGTGGGTCCAGGCTGCAGGACGCAAAGAAGCGAAGTGTCGGATATTTCTAGAAACAACTGTCTGGGCCTGACGTCACCGAGAGGGAGACCATCCAGATGAGGAACAGGGAAATAAAAAAAAAAAAGTTTCTGTGTAGAGTTGTGCTGCTGCTCATGAATAATTTTAGCCAACTTGAAATGACAAGAAGAAAAATCACGTTTCTTCTCGAGTAAATTTTATTTTCGTTGACTAATTGACTCAAAGTCTGGACAACATAAGTCAAACCTATTTTTATGTCTGGGAGCACTTGAGGTTAGATACCAGTGCAGGTAGTGTCCAAAACCCTCTTTACTGTAGGAGAAGACAAGCAAATGGAGAAAATTCCCACAATAAATAAGCAGTTAATTATCAGAATTAAGTTTATAACTTATCATTGCAGCTCATCAGTTGGTTGTGGAGTCATTCACGGTTCGATTCATGAGGTACAAAAAGATACTGGCTTTGTCCACCTTTGGCAAATAGTAGAATAATTCCTGGTGCGGTCTCAGAATAAAGAGTTGAATGCCTGTGTTGCCCTGCAGTGATTTTTATGTGGAACACAATGGCAGTGAGTGCAGGTGGCAGACAACAGATTGTGTTTAATGTGAGGCAACAAATGTAGTGATGCCATTTATTCTCTCCCCGTCTATGTCTGTATGTGTTTACGTTCGTTACCTTACGTAAGTATGAAGCTTCAGTGTTTACTCAGGAGAAAGGTTTTCAGGACTGGATTGCGTGTTCGTGTGTGTGCTTATGTAAACTAGTGCATCCATCTGTCTCTTTATGTTCATACTTGCTCTGAAATGAGCTGCAGACTCTTCCTACAGGCATAGATGAACCTTTTTTTTTCTGTTTTTCCAACACAGTAATTCAGTTTTTTTTTTTCTGTTACCACAGTCTGGCTGCTACGTTAAGGTGTTGTCCCCCCCAAGTAAAATTATACCACTTATAGAACCTTTTTTTAGCAGCAACGTGGCTGCAGATGTTTCTCAGCTGTTTGCACACCATCCATCGCTTCTGTTTTCTGGGTGCAGGGAGAGACTAAAATGTCATCAGTGTTCTTTCCATTGGTTGACTGGCTTTATGAAGTTGTGAAATCAGCACCGGTGCCGATGTTCTCTTGGTCACTCGTGTTCCTGAGCATGTTCACATACTGTGGATACTGTACATGCTCATACGTACAGTATCACTCTGCACACACATGTATCTGTATTTGTCTGGGAGTCCAATACCTTTTTATTTCCCTGCACCGCTTACAGTGTTCAGGGTGTGTAAGAAGTTGGCATCCGCAGTATCTCATGAAGACTTCTGTCCTCTGGCATGCAGCTCCCATTCTTTATTAACATGTTGTAGATGGCTGCTTTCTTACTCGGTGTTTGTTTTATCAGCATACAGAACATCCTCTGCCCGGTTTGGAAGTCTGGCTTTATCAGCTCTATCAGGGGAGTGGTTCCATATTTTGCTCTTTTAGCTGCCACACACATTTTTTGTTAATATTATACATTATTTGTTAATCCCAGAGAATTTTGCAGCCTGCTTCAGCCTCTTCTTTCTCTTTGTCTTCATGTTCTGTCTTTAATAAACACAAATAGATGTGACTCTGAAAGGCAAGATTACAAAGGGAGAACACACTTCCCCACAACTAGTGAAGACTTAAAAAAAAACCTAAAAAAAACGTAGGCAGTTTGCAGCAGGGTTGAACTATTGCTTCAGTCTCAGCACTTTTTTATTTTAGCTTTGCTCATGTTTGCGTTTCTTATATTTTCAAACTCTCTCGACAAAAAGGATAAGAAAGATCAGTTATCAGAAACAGACGTTGTCCTCTCAGCTTCACACATTTTAATCTGCCTTTCCTGAAAATTGGAAACCACTTTCATAATTTCCCCAGTTGGCCCTTTTGTGACCAAAGACATCTGTTCCTCAGACCTGCCAGGTTTTTCTTTGTGGACATGTTGTACAGACATTAAATAGTGTCAGTGATGTTTTGTTCCTAAGAAAACCCCAGGCTTCTGATTGACCTTGGATCTGGTCAGTGTTGCTTTAAATCCTTATCTCTGTCTTGGAGCCACATCTCCGTGTGAAAAGGATGGAAAAATCTAATCCAACAGTTGTCTAGAAAAGAGCAGGTTGTCTTTGTGTAATTCAGGCAGACGAGAGCATAAAAATACACCTGTCCGGCTCTGTCCTCTCCTCAGTGCCGTTCCCCATATTTGCCTGAAATACCAGGAAGGGGTCACGACTGGGCGACGATAGGTTGTAAATGTAACAGGCCCCTCTTCAGGAATGTGATATTGGTGTTGCAGCCTGCAGCAACAGGCAAGACTGTGTTTGTGCTGAGCAATCGCAAGGCTGTAAATTACAAGGAGACTTTTAGACTAGAATACTCGTTATCTGGGCTGCCGCTCACTGAGTAAACCAAAAGTACTAATCAGTACCACACTGGAAGCTTAATCAGTGCACTTCCCTGACAAAGACTTGAGTCTTTGAGTGAGGGATGTCTATGCAACAGTATTTAAAGTGAAATATGTGTTTTTTTTTTATCTTCAGGTGTACAACACAAAAGCCTGATTATGATCATTCGGTGAAGGAAAAATTCAGTAAAATGATGCACATTACAATAAGCAACGCTTTGGCACTGCACCTGTCCTGTCATGGTCCAGTTCAGTCCATGATCTCTGGGCATCCAAGTCAACTCACCACAACGATAATACATTCAGAGTCGGTCATTATGTTAGGTGGAGGAAGATACTGATGACATAGAAACTTGTTACATGCTGTAGTTTTATTTTCTTGCATTTTTTCAGGCTAATTTGCTCCAAAACGTGTTAAATATCTTCAGGGATTCTTCCTTATTTCTGTCATTGTTAAATAGAATATGTCATTCCCCTTCTGCTGGCAACTTCCAACAAGTTAGGACAGCTCCAGCAGTTCTCCTACACTGTGGGGAGAAAAACGACGCGACTCGTGGGTGCAGAGAAATGCGATAAAGTGCTTTACTCCCAACAAGTTAACACCAAAATATGTGTTGCCCTGTGAGATTTGGTGCAGTCTTATTCCAAACTGTTTGATTATACAGACACTGACCTACAGTATATTCACAGACACAATGTGGTATATTCCAGCAAAATAACTATAATTTCTAAAATTGAGTTGTAAGAAAAATGCAAAAAGCTACTTTTATCCCAAAGACATAATTAGCAACAGAAGCTTTGGTGCTCAACGTGAGCGCGTGTTAAGTTTTCTGTCTTCATCTGCCCCTGAACTTATATCAAACCCTGTTTGCAGGGCTTGCAGAACTTTTGAATCCAGAGTGACTTGTGTGTTTTTCACAGCTCCTCACTAACAATAGCAGCTGTTTGTTAACACCATGGTGAGGGTGTGTTGGTTGTGCCTCATTGAAAGGAACTATTTGCCACAAATAACCAAATTCTTCTTTAACCATGTTTGTTTTCCAGATGAACTCACAAACGATCCACTGATTATTTTTTACCTTAATTTGATGTGACTTCATGGATATCAAGATATTACTACTCTAACAGTTGAAGCTCTACTTTACCATTTCACATTCTCCGTCTCTCTAAAACCTTCATTAGTGAGCGTGTATGTGCACACAGTCATTACTGAGAAGCGATGTGATAAAGCAGAATCAGACACAGTCTGAGAGGAGAAAGTATGGCAGAGTCGCGAAAGCTGATCTCAGTGCTGGACTGGAAACAAGGAGGTCCTGACTGGAGATATCATTGTTCAGTTCTGCTTTTTCAGCTTCAGCCCTGTCGCTGGCTCTGCAGCACTTGGAAGTCCATGCGGCTTATGTTCCTTCCCTGATAACATTATTTCTCATTTGATCTGATGAATCTTCTGTCAAAACAAAATAAACCTTGAACAATATACTGTGAAGAACGTAACCTGTTGCACTATAAGGGGACATGGACGCGTGTTGACATTTTCAAAGCAAGTTGCCTGTGACTTTCTGCAGTGTCAGCTCTGGTTTATGATTCTGTTACACAGCACACTGAGCTTTATTTAGCCATTGCATTAGTCATGAATGTTTTTCACGAGGCATCTGGTGATCATGCTGAACTCACATGAAGAATAGTGAAAAGTAAAATGGATTTACTTTACTGCTACTGGATTTTATGGCATCTAGAAACATATTTAGATTCAGAACTTTTTATGGCAGATATGAATTATTCTTTTTCAACACTCCTTGTGTTTTTGTTTTGTGAAGAACTAGGTACAGAGGCAACAATGACTGCATGGCTCTCTGCAGGCACTGGTGACTCATTCATAAGGAACATACTGGAAACTATGAACACTGTTCAACCATCAGCTAATTTAGTGCAGCATCATTACATAAACTGTGGACTAAGTTTTTTTTTTTTTTTTTTTCTGTGTGGTTTAAGAATTAAAAATAACAGTTTTTTGACTGTTTGTCGGCCAATTAAAGCCAATCTACAAGCAATAATGTCACTTACGGATGGGCACAGTATCCTGTGGCACGAAACAATTACGCAAATCTGTTGTGACATGATTGTGTTTCTCTTTGCAGGTTACTGAACCGAGACAGAATGAGAAAGTCCCAGCCTTTTGCCTCCTGGGCTCTGCTCTTCTGCTGCTGCTGCTGGGTCACGCAGGCAGAGGTTTTTACCTCTATAGGTATGTATAAAGACCATAGTCTTAATTACAGTTTGTCTGCTTTTATTTAGTGGATTGTGGATTATTCTTAGATCAGTTTGCAACAAATTTCAATTTACACGTCAAAAAGGGAGTTTAGCAGCGCACACTGGCAGCTATGTGGAAAGAGGGGTAGTGAGATGTGTTTATTTAAATGTGCCCTGAATAACTTTTTGAGAGAAAGAACTGAAGCTGATTCCTGTACCTTAATCTGCAGTACACAACCCCCACCCCCCATAAACTGTTTCTTTGGCTTTTGTGCAATTACCTGCTTTCATCTGACGTATGAGTGAGAGACATTACAGACTCACACAAACTACTAAAGTATACAGTGTGCATCCCATCAGCTAAACAGTCACTTAGATCACATTGATATATGGCAGTTGGCTGGTCGGTGATGAAAGTGTTTCCTTTTCCCTGGCAGCCCCCTGAGAATTAATCATGGATGAGCATTTCCATGGAATTGTTTGCTGTTCACACTACGCCCCCAACCACATCTTTAAAGCCTCATAAATGCAGGCCCCTCTGCAGTCTGCTGAGTAATTCTATACAATCACAGTTTGTGGCTAAAGATTTATTTTTTACCTCAGCCCAAGTCTCAGGCACACATTCCAGCAGAAACATACTTTTCCAAAACAAGAACATATTTCCGTCAGTACTAGCAACACTCTCTGGACCTGATTAAATGTTGACGTTAAAATGACGATCTCTCCACCTTTTCGTCTGTTTCTCTGCAGGCCAAATGACAGACCTGGTCTATACGGAGAAGGAGCTGGTCCAGTCTCTGAGGGAGTACATAAAAGCAGAGGAGTCCAAGCTTGCTGCTGTCAAAAGGTTCATTCTAACCTCTGTCACTTATAATAACTATCTGTACTCAAGTACAACTTTATCCTTTACTATTCAAGGAAATGTTGTATTTAAAAGTCTGTCTGTCTCTTAGCTGGGCCATGAAACTGGATGCTCTGACCAGTGTGTCCACGTCTGACCCAGAGGGCTACCTCGCCCACCCAGTTAATGCCTACAAACTGATGAAGAGACTCAACACGGAGTGGTCTGAACTGGAGAGCCTAGTGCTTCAGAACCCCTCTGACGGTAAGGAAGTCGGCCCAAACAGTATGTGAGCGAAGGCAGCACGAGACAAGTGAGCCGCGATTTACAGTAGCTTTGCAGGAAGTGCTAATGTTTTCTGTGTGATCAGCTATCAAACCACAGCGCTGTGTGAGTAAGCTGTGTTCAGATCAGTTAAAGGTCAAGCCACAGTGTTTGGATTTGGTTTATTTGTGTAGAATTGACCCCCGTCTGCTGCCTGAGTGAGGCTGAACCAACATTTGCGGTGATAACAAGCACAGATCAGACCGAAATATACCGAGAAACCTGTAATATTTTGACCCACACTAGTGCGTTTGTTGCTTCTCATTGCATTACTTAGTGAAGTTGAACTAATTTCATTAGCATGAGATATTCCTGAGCATCGGTTTATGTTTCCTACTCCACATTTTACCCATTAACCTTCCTATTGACATCGTTTGCATTAATTCCACCTCGAAATATCCCTCCACGTCGTATAATTAGTCTGAATGGCAGCATTCATCACTTTTTCCACGGGGCTTCTCTCCGTATGAGCAGGGAGCGAGTGTTCAAAGCGGATGTGAGCAGAGTGATTACACAAATACTCAGAGTGAGAGAAGAGAAACAGAGGGTTGTCATGTCAGAGCTGCAGCTGTTCCTCATCTCATTTTGGGCCATGTTCTCCCTCTGTGTGTGTGTGTGTGTGTGCGCGTGCGTGTGTGTATGTGTTTGGATCTGAAAGTGTGTTCGTGTTTAGACTTCGCTTCATATCAGCGTGAGGCAGATAAAATAAGCATGGGTGTGTAATACTCGTGAATCTGCATACGTGGCGATGACTTAGAGACACAGGGACTAAAAGTGGAGAATGGATGTAAACCTTGTAGACTGAAAACACACTGTACTCTGGTTTAGTTTAATGGTTGTACTTTTCTAAAACAGTGTTTATTTTTTTCCTTTTCCTTCGTCCATATTACCTTTCCACACTGAGTGATTTGTATTTCACCTGCTACCACTAAGTGCATTGCCTTGAGTGAACATCAACATGCTGGGTTGCATCCTCTGTGTGATTATTTGGTGATTCGTTAATCCTCTTAATGGAAAAAGAAATAAAAGAAACAAACTCCTTTTTCTTCAGGGTTCATTTCCAACATGTCCACACACAGACAGTACTTCCCAGATGAGGAGGATAAGACGGGTGCAGCCAGGGCGCTGATGCGTCTTCAGGACACGTATCAACTGGATTCTGAGGCCTTCTCTAAAGGAAAGCTGCCAGGTAAGCAAAGAGTGCACACGGAGTATTAAAAAAATGTCGTGGGGTGTGGAGTAGCATTCATAAACTTCAACTGCCTGTGTGTTTATGCTGAGTTTGGATCTCCTGCCTGACTACATTTTTGTGTAATTAGGTCATGTTGACCAGTTCTCACTTCTTCAAGAGTTTGGGTTTGAGTCACTGTATGTTTAAGGTGGAGTTCGAGTTATTCATTTGTTCTGGGACACGACAGATTTAGGATTAATTTCATACATAGTCAGGGATCTAAAAATTTAATTTAATAATTTCACATCCCGGATGATGTTCAGTAATTAACTTCATTTGTTTCAGAAGTTGATTTAAAAAGAAAAAAGCTATGTGTACGTCTGGGATTATTATTATCAATCAATTTGAAGGGGAAATTAGAGTCAGGTGTAAGATGGACGTTTAGGTGTGAGTCTGCTAGGCCCCGCCTTCTTCAAAGAAGAGAAATCTGGGCTTTCACTGTCAAAGTCTGATCTATTCACTAACTGAAGGTCAACAGAAAGTAGTCATGGCCAAGACAAGTCCTGAATTTAAGACTTGCTGTGTCAGGACTTGGAGCAAATGGTTCAGGAAAGGATGCCAAACATTTCCAACATCTGTGAGTTGTTGGAAATGTTTAGTTGAAGTTGCTGTAAAAGGCAGTCACACCAGTTACCATCGACACAGGTTCACATACTTTTGCTACACGTAAATATTAAGGATTGGATCATTTCCCATAAAGAATAAATGTAGTATAGTGGTAAAAAATTAAGAAACAAAGAACAACGACTGGATGCCATGTAAATGTAAACAATAGAATTTATGGCCAGCACATTATGATGGATATTTAAATTCAGTGAATCACTCCACAGGTATGCACTCCAACGCCGTGCTGACAGTGGATGACTGCTTCGACATGGGGAAGACGGCTTACAGCGACGCAGACTACTATCACGCTGTGCTGTGGATGCAGCAGGCTTTGAAGCAGCTGGATGATGGGGAGGACGCTGCGGTTTCCAAAGTGGAAATTTTGGACTACCTCAGCTACTCCGTGTACCAAATGGGAGACCTGCCTCGGGCCATTGAGCTGACACGCCGCCTGGTGGCTATTGGTAAGGTGGCCTCATAGTCAGATGTTCACAGAAGACACTTTATAAGCTCAAATCCGATTTATGATGTGTTATTTATTTCAGCATGAGGTTGATCCATGGACGATGGGTGATTTGATTCATGGTCGCAGAGTTCGATAAACTAAAATAGCATCTTTAATGTATAATTAAGGAGCAGGACTGAACTTTCTAGTTGCCTCCCGTAACACATACAGACCCCAGTTAGCTGACCAATACAACCACACTCCTCTCAGAGGGGTAATTGATGGGTTGTCTTTCTGCTGTTTTACTAATCACTACACTCCACCCTCTTCTCTCGCTGCAGTGGTACTGTGTGCAGAGCAGGAGGGTGGAGTCCGTCCGAAGTAACAGCTGGTGGTTTCAAACTGTTATTTCAGTCACAGTGTGTAGGGCTGCGTTGGCAGCTGCAGGCCGTCTTTTTAGAGCTGCGGCATGCTTGTTTACATGTCAAGTGAAATGAGGTGGAGCAAATGTAGTCAACTTTCTTTGTGTCATCCGGTGCATGAATGCAACATAGTGAATGTGGAAAAGCACACGCACCATGGAGAAAATCGAGTTTCTTAAGTCAAAATAGAATACCACACCGTAACAATATTCCTGTACCAGTACTCCTCGTCTGCTTCTTTATCAACACCAGTGGGGCTTCTCTGTGGCTGCAGGTCAGACTGTGGTTGTAATGAGCAGCTTCCAGGTATGAATGTGTGTATCTGTGTGAATGTGGTCAGGACGTTCCTGGACAAAGAGAGGTGTCCTCTCACTGAGTCATACCTGACTTATCAGTTTACAGTTTAGCCACCAACATGCAGGGTTTTTTTCTTTCTTCTGACAGACTCCAGCCACCAGAGGGCAGGTGGAAACCTCCGATATTTTGAACGGTTACTGCTCAAGCAGCTCAACGAGCAGGACCAGGCCGAGCTGAACCAGGCCGACCAGCCTGCGACTGAGGAGCCCATCCAGCTGGGCACCTACATGAGACCTAAAGACCATCTCCCAGAGAGAGAATCCTATGAGGCCCTTTGCAGAGGAGAGGGCCTCCAAATGGTGAGACATGAAGAGCATGTTGAGAGTTATGCAGGATATCATGTTAAGACGAGTAGGTGAGGTACAGCAAAAGTACTTTTCCTTCTTTACTGAGGGCTGCAAATGTGATGGACATACATATGTATTTCTTATAATTTTTCTCATCTTGTCTTCTCACTAGTTTAATTCAAATGAAAACGTGCATATAAATGAGACAAGGTTTATAATCTTCTTATTTTTTCCTCCTTTTACCAGACGGAAGCAAGGCGCAGCCGTTTGTTCTGTCGCTACCAGGATGGGAAAAGGAACCCTCGTCTCCTGCTGAAGCCCATGAAGGAGGAGGATGAGTGGGACAGCCCGCACATCGTACGCTACCTGGATGTTCTGTCACACGAGGAGATAGAGAAAATTAAGGAGCTGGCTAAACCCAGGGTGAGACGAGAAACAGTACAGAAACAATAAATATCTAATAGTGAATATAGAAATTATATAAATTAGGTACATACACCTTAAATAAAATTAAGAACTTAGTGTAAATGTTTGTAAATTTCTTTTTTTTCTCAGCTGGCCAGAGCTACTGTCCGTGATCCCAAAACAGGCGTCCTGACCACAGCCAACTACAGAGTATCGAAAAGGTAACTTATTCAGGAGAAAGCCTCATAAATGCTCTGTATCATGTACTTATACTGTACATGTACATGGTTTTTGTTTTGTCAGCGCCTGGCTGGATGCAGAGGACGACCCCGTCATTGACAGAGTCAATAAGAGAATAGAAGACATCACAGGCCTCACAGTCGACACCGCAGAGTTACTACAGGTAGAAAACATTACTACATTATCATGAGGGTGAAGAAGAAAAACTTATGAGCACATTATACATTGTATGATTCGAATCATACATAAATCATTTTTATCAATGACTGACCAGGTTGCTAACTATGGAATGGGAGGACAATACGAGCCACATTTTGACTTCTCCAGGGTAAGTGTGTGTGTGTGTGTGTGTGTGTGTGTGTGTGTGTGTGTGAAGGAGCGAGATAAATCTTCAGTCGAGATATGATCATAGAAGTCAAGTCATTACCTTATCATGACCATTACAAGAGATGAAGGACCAGATATTTTTCTTAATGCTCTAAATTTGGAAGAAGTACGATTAGACAACACTTGGAACTTGTCTGTTAAATGACAAATGACATTTGACATATCAGTTGAAGCTAGAGGAAAGTTATTCACTTGTGATTTAGATATATTTCTGACAGTGGCAGGCTCCCAGTGTGACTGTGTTTAATGTTGGGTTAAACATTACAAACATCTGTTGCAGCGTCCTTTTGACAGCAACCTCAAGCTCGATGGAAATAGACTTGCTACCTTCCTAAATTATGTAAGTACGTGCGCGTGCTGCGTTTACCTCATGTATTTTTACTCTTGAATTTTATCTCTATAGAAAGATGAACCTGATGCTTTCAAAAGATTAGGCACTGGAAATCGAGTGGCAACTTTTTTGAACTACGTAAGTATGTGTATCCAGTCTCCATTGATAGAAGGGTGCGGGCAGCCGTCCCCAGAACTCTGCACTCCATCCTCCTTTTGTTTGAGCTTCGTGGGCATAGCTATAAGCTCTGGCTCAATCTTGGACTCGGATTGATTGACTTAGCATAGGAATCTACTCTTTTGGCATTTTGGGGGAGATGATACTAAAAATGGTGGATAAGTGTCCCATCACCTGAGAAACCCCGGAGACCAACATCTAATAATTGTCAATCAGTTCCAGTACATGTTGTGGAGAGTTTTGTGAACCATCCCCATTAACATGCTGATTTAGAAGCTGCACTTTATTTTTACCCTTGCTAACACCGGGCTATACACAAAGCTACTGTATATAGCAAGTCTTTTAAAAAATGTTTAACGGGGGTGTGTAGTTGAATGTCATTTTCTTCCTGTAATCTTTGACCGAAGCACAGTTTTCTCGGTCGTGCATGACGGTCATGGATGTGCTTCAGTAGATCACTTGCAGTACTGTATGTGATCATGTGAAGTTTAAATCAAACACACAACATGGACAAGATGCATCAGGACAGGATATAATGTTGTGCATCAGTTGTACTATAATGTGTAAATGACTCATGAATTCACATGTGCACGTTTAAGTCATTTTTTATTTGTCATTCATTAGTATTTACATCTTGTATATTCATATTCTCAAAGTATATTTATTTTTTCATTATAACATCTGTGACACTCTGGAGTGAAATGTGTCTCAACAGCAACATGTGCTTTATCTGACGACGTGTTCAAAGTTGCTTTGAAAACGTGCGTGTTTCACTAGGCTACAAACACAGATGTGTCTTATAAACAAACACAGTGTACTTTGAGGGTTGTTGAATACAGATGTGTGTCCTTTAAGAAGAACGCTGTTTCCAACCTGTTGTTTTCTTCTCCTTTTTTTTTTTTTTTTTAGATGAGTGACGTCCCGGCGGGAGGTGCCACAGTCTTCCCTGACTTTGGAGCAGCAATCTGGCCCAGAAAGGTGAGAACGACTGCACGTATGTTCCTATGTGCACGTGTCGTGGAGAATCATTTTATAGTTTGATTAGTGTGTGACAGCTGGTGTTGTGAACATTATGTGAATTTCTTCACAGGGGACAGCCGTGTTCTGGTATAATCTGTTCAGGAGCGGAGAAGGAGACTATAGGACCAGACACGCAGCCTGTCCTGTCTTAGTAGGAAGCAAATGGGGTGAGTTAACGTTTACACCGATTACATGTGAGATTAGGAAACAGTGTCCGTGAATAATGAGGGTTTTTTTTCTGTTTTGTTAGTGTCAAACAAATGGTTCCATGAGCGAGGACAAGAGTTCAGGAGACCCTGTGGCCTGACAGAGGTGGACTGAAGTGAACCGACACCTGGGACAAATGCGCCCGCACACACACACACACACACACACACACTAGTGCCTTAATTTTGTCAGCGATGCAACTTGCATACACATTTTCAAATGTTTTCTCTCTCGACATCTCCACGTGATTAACATGTTTTAAGAGGGAAACTGATTTGTGAGATTTGGCTGGATTATACCTGTTCTTTTTTTTTTTTTTTTAGCAGAACACGTCAAGCTAATGTCTCAGCCGTGCATGCACACATGCCCAAGTGAATTAAGTTAAGAATTAAATTAAAGAATATACACGTGCACTAACCCGAAGCCTTATCAGTTCAGTCTTTGTTTTCCAAAGTGCACACATTTAATAGATCCAAGTGTGTGAATGCACTGACGAATACTTATTTTCACTCTCAGGTGAATAATTTATTCATCTAACTGCAAATTTAATTAACTTCTTAAAGAGAAACTGATTTCTGAGAACACACAGTATGTGTTTTGAGCCCAGGTGTAGACTTTGCTCTACATTGATTTTTAAATTACATGAAATAAATAGTTCTATAGTAAGAATGTACTATACTGTTTATTTTATTATACTGATAAACCTACTCTATATCAGAAATGTCAGTTTACAAAAATAAGTTGGAGTAAATCGACTCTCGACTCACGTTGGATCCACTGAAAGTTACATTTGGAAAGCAAATTCAACTTCTCTCTGTTTCACCAGATTATTAATGTTGTATTTGCAATATTGAGAATTAAAACAGCCGAAGTTACATTAATCATTTACAGATATTGACTTCACTACTATATGTTCCTTGCTAACACAAAGTTTATTAATATTCTTTCATTTAATTCTGACTTTGCATCCAAAGTGTTTTTTATGCAGTTTCAGACCAGAGCGATACAGTAAATATTATTTCCTCCAAATCATGTCCAGAACATTTTTTTTATTTATATAGTTTTTAAATTATTACACTGTTGTTACTGTGTGCTTCTCCCACAAGATGGCAAACAACTAAGTCAATAAACAGTGTCGTTTATTAAACGTCTTGTGTCTTTGCTCACTCTTTTACATAGCATCATAGCAAACACTGCCTGGTGTATCCTCAGTGACCCCCTAACCTGACCCAGCTAAAGTAAGCGCATCTCACTATCATGTGTGCTAGAGTCATAATTAAATGAAAATGCGAAGCTTGTGGCAGATCTTTTGCTCACCTCTTATCCAGAAGGGAGGGCCAGGGGTCTCTGTAAACTTATACTCTCCCATCTGTGGCACAAGCTCGACAATGGAAAAGGGAAACGTATTCATGGCATCTGCCCAAACTATCAGATGAGCGAAGTGCCTGAAGTAAATAAGGAAGACTGTGGTTGCAGTGATTCTTTTGGTCACTAACTAACCAACATTGGACATGCAGGCGCAGAGAAGAATCTCAGAAACAAGATGACGTTACAGCAAGGGAACTTTTCTGAGGCCTTATGACTGATCACGGGAAGAAAGTGCTACTCTGCTATATGTCAACTTTACATTTTAAAACCTCACCCACCATCTTCCAGATACAACACACACGACTGATGAAAAAACTAACTAACATCCATCTCATGGATCTTTAGTTCTACATGAGAGAGACTTGGATATGATGTATTTTGACTGAGTTATTTTCAAATTAGTACCTGAGACAACAAACAATAAATTTTGTTTATGAAAAGATCAGAAAAAACAGATTTCTCCTGCTAAACGGAGACATTATTTACCGCTGCCCCCTCAATTCTCCTCAACCTCAATTCCAGAGGTTTCAGCTACAGAAACGAAACAATTTGGTAGAATCTGATCAACGGTTTATGTTGTGTGTGATAGGTGTGGAGGCTCCAGTTCAAAGTGAGTTTTTTTTAACATCTGACTGTGAATCCAGTGTGTCGACAGTGCGCATGTCCTTGTTTCATACATCGCCTGGGTGAGTAGAACAGAAATGAAGAGAAGTCATCTGGATATTTTGCACATTTTTTATTTTTTTTATTTTTTTTGACAGTTACGCGCATTTGTGACCTGTAGGCGGCGACACCTGTTTCATCTCTTCCTGCTGCACGACTGCAAAATGTGTTCAGCGGACTGTGGAGTTCATTTAAATATCAGTCAGTAAGCGTAATTTAGTCTCACTCACACTTTGGCGAATTGTTCTGAACTTTTTAAAAAACGTGCTACATCCTCACCTGAGCAGCCGAGAGACCCGGGGCTCCAGCGGGTCTGTGCCGGTGGCCCACTGGTGGACTGCGGCGGTACTGGAAACCAGTGAGCTCATTCTGGCTGCATGGAGAGGAGGGCGGGGCTCCCAGCATCATCACCACCGGCCATCACTGCTTCATTGTACGGGCTGATGCTGATGCTGAGATCGTAGCGGAGGGGGGCGATTTATCATCTGAAAATAAAAACGCACTTTGCCATGGCCACGATTTCACACAGGATGAGAATCGACCATTAGGTAAGGAGAGAAAGCTGTTTGCTGGGTTTACCACCGTCTGAACTGGGAGTGCTGGGACTGTGGGGCCTGTCGGTTTGAGTCAGGTCGATCAGCTCAGCAGCTGAGCGACACACACGGACTCGCTTTTATTTTGCTGCCTCTGCTTTAAACGCTCATCCTAACACCGGAGCCTCACATGCTGGGTTTTGGGTTTGGCGTAAAAGCGGACGCGTCTCGTCTGGTAGCGCAGCACCGGTTTTAGGCTGCATGTCGGAAGTCGTCGCAGAGCTCGGCCTACACAAGCCAGCCCCTCCAGAGATGACGGCGATGGAGCCTGTGTCCGCCGTGCAGGGCCCTGTTCCACACGAAGGATGCTCCCGCTGCGTCGAGCATCCTCTCTCGGTGTTTTTGTGCTGCTGGGCTGTTTGGTAGCTGTACGCATCCAGCTGTTGATGCTCGTGAGTCAGGTACAAGCAGATGTACAGAACTCAAAGTGCATTTTTTTAATGATCGAGAAGCATCACACATTGTGGGGAGTGGGGTTTTTTTTGAAGGGATGCTGCAGTGATGTTGCAAAGAGGAAGCTAGTGCTCAGTGAGCTGACGGGGCCCCATACTCCAGACTCTGCCTCTGGCTGTTACACTGGCCTGATTTAACACACATCACCCCTGCTGTGTTAGGGTCAGCACAGATGTGGGTTAGTGACTGCCCACAAGTGAACAGTTTATAGATTTAATCACAGTTGAAGGAGTCGTTCAGCAGTCCAGCAGTTGATGGATCTAATATAATTACTGGAATACTTTTCTCTGAATCCAAGTGGAAACAACCTGCAGTCTAGTCATCATCTGTAGCATGATGGTCCTCTGGGTTTTGGCAGGAGCTGCAGTCATAGTGTTGCATCCATTGCTGTGTCCTCGTCCTGTTCCATCTCACTGCTCCATGTGTTACTGTTCGTGTACCAGCAGCGGACAGTCTCACCCACGACTGAAGCGTTACATTGAATTTCAGCTGTAAACTCACATTCAGTGCTTGGAAATGTTAAATTCACTGTAAAGGTCTGCAGGGAAACACAGCACTGGACGGTAAACAATGGTGATGCCCAACCAGAAGTTCCCTGCGGGTCTGTGCACACACGTGAATGAATCATTTAGAACATGCAGCAAATGTGAACCTCGACCAGTTAGAGGCTCTTTCCTGCTCTGTTTGACCTCATGCAGATGGATTAGGAGTCATTTTAGACCTATAATATAACACAATCCAAAAACAAGCTGAGAGTCGACGTGATGACACTTTGAACCAGCTTACGTCGCAGGCGCATCCCAGACTGATTTAAACTGGAGTTGCTCAGCTAACTTTTGCTGACTCGAATGCATAACCCGGATTAGGGGTTAGGAGATTTTTGTAGTATTGTACGATTCTCTGTAGACGGTGAGATTGTGACAGGAATTAAATAGAAGCATAATGTGGGATAAACACAAACATGTGTTTTCTTTGTGTAATATCTTGTGGAATTCAATTTTTCTTGCAGTGAATCAAATGCATAATCATAACCAGATTACACATTTAGAGAAGCTTCTCTCCACATCTGGCATTTGACCGGGTAGAATCCAGCCATCACCTTTCCAAAAGATGATCTGCAGCCGTATCTGTTTATGTCAAAGTGATGTTGGAAAATCAATGTTAATTAAATTCAGCAAGTACATTTCATGATATCTGCTTAGGGGGTGGGATTTGTTAGTAAGAGCTGGTGTAGTCAGCTGAATGGAAGATTTTTCCTTATATGTCACCAATTTTAGTTTTTTTATCCTGAAAAGTCTTGTTAACTGCTTCACTATGGGGCATCCTCATCACAGCTCCTGTGGGGCTGATGCAGACGTTTTAATCCTGATGCTAACCCAAGGCAGAGTATGGTTTGACTGGGTAGTGAATGACAGATGGTGGCTCCTGATATAGAAAATGTTGGCTTCAGGTTGAAAGATTTATTTTGGAACAGAACGAGTAAACAAACAGGAAAAAAAAAAATAGCTTCTGAGCTTTGCTGCTCGCTCATGAGCAGGAAGGAAAACCCCCACTTATGTTGAATGTTGTGTCTCCAAACGAACGTAAAATAACAGTTTCACAGTGAAACTTAAACCTGCAGTAGATGTCCATACAGATTACAACATTGCAGAACATAGTAGCTGACTTTCCAGTTATTTTATTGCATAAAATTAAATTGAAGTGAACGAGCCAGATTTGGTAAACCCAGTGTAACTTATTGGCTGTAGTCCATATCATCATTAAATAAGATTGCACATCTTTAGGAAGTGATAAGTGTGTCCGTAAAGGCTTTTTACTACAAGGCCGCTGCACCATCAGACTGAAAGGCCTATGTTCCTCTTTTCTGTCTGGGTCGACTCTGTGTGGCACATCCAGCGCTCCAACATCCACATTTGATGTGTGAGGAGTCAAAAGTGGGTCATGGTGCCAGTGTGCTTCGTGTTGTGGTATTTAATGCACAAGCTCACACTGATGAACAAACACGAGAAAATGGAGCAAAGCTCACTGGAGACTGTTTCATCTCCTTCCGAACTCTTTGTTTGAGTTCTCTTTTAATCTGCCGCTGGAACATTTGCTGCATATTTTTCTGCACCTCTGGTTTGCATGTTGACTGGGTGAGACAGTCTCGCCATCTTAATTCAACTCTTTTCCGGCAGCAGGTTGCTTTAAAGGTGACAGCCGTTCAAATCCAGCATTTAAATCTTCATAGTGTAAATTTTGATTCAAACAGTCACAGTGTGATGGAGGCATGATCTGCTTAGAGGAATACTGTAAATAGCTTTGGGCAGATCCAGTGCTTAAAGTCCTTCCTGGCATGACAGTAACAGCGTTTTCGTGAACTCGTGTCAGTCTCTGAGGTTTCTTGGGAGCCTGTATAAAATGGTTCTTGGTTTTCTCACATGGTGCCATTCGTTGTTGAAGAGGTTGGTGGTGCATTGTAGCTGCTGAATATCTTTGAGGGCTGCCAGGAGTTTTTTATAAGGTACCTGTACCCTAACATTTTTATTCTTTCTCGGTATAGTTTCCTATTTTTTAATTTCTCGACTGACTCAAAAACGTTGTCGTTAGAGAGATGCTGCGTGTGGTGGTTGACGTTGTAGTGTGTCTAATTTAGGAACAGCTCTGAGGAATTCGTAGCTTGTTGTCTTGCGTTCTGTTAGATTCCGTATTGTATGGGGATTTCCCCTGATGCAAAAGCAACACTGCGTTTAGTTGCTTAATTATTTGCAGCCATTAGGCCACGTCTAAACCTTAAAGATGATTATATCGTTTAAAAAACTGTATGTGTGACTGACGTGTGTCTAATATTGTTGATTGAAGTGGTTAAATTAAGTAAAGTAGCTCAGGAGCCTCAGTTGCTGAAAATATTGCCAGAAATCCCCCAGTATAACTTCCTGTGTTTAAATATTAAATATGCTCTCATGCACAGTCTGTTGAGTCGAGTGGTGAGTAGAGATTCCTCAGATATTCCTTTAGGAAACACAAATCACAGAGGACAGATCTGTTCTGTTAACTATTCCTGTGTGTGTGTCAGGGACAATACGCAATATACAGTATTTACAGAGCAATTTCCTATATTTAAAAATAGAAATGGTCATAATGGGGTTAGACAGTTGATCTGCATCCAGTGTTTTCCCGTAATGCCTGTGTGTGGATGTGTTCTTCATTTGACCACTCAGAGGATTATTTCCCAGGCAGAAAATGGAAAATGACAGTAATCAGATTGACTCTTATGAAATTCATATCCAGTCTCGCCCTGCAGCACAGTGTTCTGGGTGCTATGGCTGGTTTGTAGGTTAATGCAGTATTAGGAGTCGTGGCGAGTTCGGGTTTTCTGGTGTTTGTCGTTTAAAAACATATTTTATAATGATTAATCAAAACAGTCAAAAAAAATCATTATTTCAATCAGTAAGTTGGTTTCAGTTGTTTCATCAGTTACCTGTTACTAAACCTGTTAATCAGCAGGGAAACACTCACTACACTGATTTTTAAAAGAAATAACTACTAAAATACTGATAAATTCTGTGAAGCGGTGGTTAAATTATTATTATTCTTGTAGTAATACAATTACTGCAAAACATGGATGTGTTTGATTTGTACAGCTACCATAGACTTTTAATTTATACTGTGATTTATTATCATTAAGGAATGATTTATTCACATCTCTTAAGAAAGGTCTGTATCTCTTTACTGAGACTCTACTTTCTGCTTTAGCTCTTAACACGGTTTTATCTATTGTTGCACAGTTTCTTTATTTACAGAATTAGCCGGCTGGTCGTTGCCTTTCTGTGCCCAGTTTGCATGTTGTCCCCATCTGTCTGTGTGGGTTCCCTTCAGGTACTGGCTTCCTCCCACAGTCTATAGCTGTGAAGTTAGGTTAACTGGTGACTCTTAAATAGCCATTGATGAATAGATTGATTGTTTTTTATTATTTTTTGTGAAAATTAAGTGCAGACAAATAACATGTTGTCATCATCATGCTTGAAGTTATTATTGCCTTTTTTTCCACATCCTATGCTGACATATGCAGCTTTGTGTACAGTTACTGATACAGTGGTTTTCATCAGCGTTTCCTTGGACACCCTCCATACTCGATACTTAAAAAGAGCAGCAGCACCATTGAAACGATCAGTACCACTGAAGAGCTAAAAGCCCATGTGGACCGAAATGTGACAATGACGCCGGCTTCATCTCTAATCTGCATCTCAAAATCATCCCTCCCTATGTCATCCCTCCTCAGATTACAACAAACACCATCCAACTCCTCCTGAGTCACCACGGCGATGCATGATGGCGTGCACGTTCATACGCATGTGCACTGTAAGGAAATCCAACAATATAACTGAGCTGTAGCTTATACCAGGCTGTTTGGATGTGTGAGTCATTATGTGAACTTAATCAATTGACTGGTGCATTATCTTCGTCATAACAACATAACAAAAAAGTGTTATGCAAATGCCATATGTCCGCTCTTAACAGTGATTAAGATCACACGCAATCATGTGACTGCCTTTTTACAGTTCTTCATTTACCAGATTCTAGGAACGGACTGTGCGGTTTGGCAGGAGTTTTAAGAGGTTTGGAGATGGTGTACAGACAGTAGCAAGCAGCCGTTCATTAGAAAGGATGAAATCATTATATAATACTCAAATGTTCCCACACACTGATTTGCTTTACTCATTCTCATAAACAGATTTTAGTCTAAGTCTTTTGAATTTAAGCTCTAAGCATGTCTGTCTGTGGCACTCAGCAGGTTATTGGCTTTCAGCTGACCCCAAACAGTGCACCAAGAAAAGGTAAATACTAGGGCAGGAAGGATTACCACTGACTCTGCATACCCAGACAACCATCTGCCCTTAAAACAGGCATCTGTTGTTATTCTGCTGCAATGCGAAAAGTAAAATATAACACAAGAGGCATTATCAATTAACAAAATCCTAACTGTGTCACCTCTGCAGTCATTACTATGTCTCAATCTGTTTCACTTTGTCCCTCCTCCCACCTCCAAGCCCTTTTGTCTGATAGGAGAATGAGGAAGAAGAGGACCTGGGAGAGGACGCGGGAGCACCTTGGAAAGTTACTGTGAAGTCTCAATGAAAGGATTGGACGAGCCTCTCTAGTATTTGACTCAATGGCCAAGAAAGGGCGTCCGAAGGGCGAGAAGCCCGAAGCGCTCATCTCTGCCCTGCAGGCAGCCAATGAAGATCTCAGGTCCAAGCTGACTGACATTCAGATAGAGCTACACCAAGAAAAATGCAAGGTAGCGTGTTTGCTCTGATTATTTCAAATGTTGTAGTTCACCACAAGTCTCATAGATACAAGAACGCCCATGTAGTGACTCATCCGTATAGCACAAGTTTAAGTTTGTCACATATGACAATAAGACAGCGACTGACAGTCACCTGGAGTTAGTTTATTTCATTTACTTTCCTCCTCCTCTTACTCCCACAGGTGAGCAAGCTGGAGCGCGACAAAGTTCAGGAAGTGAAGCGGGTGAGGGAGCAGGAGCAACACCGTTACACTGCCATGTTAACAGAGCAGCGGGCCAAGTGGCACGAGGAAAAGCAAAAGGAGCTCCAGGCTCTCAGGGAAAACCTGACGCGGCAGCACGAGCAGGAACTGGCCCGACACGCCAAAATCAAGGACCAGGAGAACCAGAGGCTCAAAACTGCACTGAGCGCCATCCGAGACGGCAGTGGGGAGAAGGTGAGGGTTAAGAAATGGTGAAGATGGTGTAAAAGATGTTCTGTGAGGGCAAACCAACATCCTTCCTCTTCCTCCCTCGTCTTCCTCAGGTGCGCACAGCGCTGACCCTGGAAGCCAGGGAGGAGGCGCGTCGCTTCTTTGACCAGGAGAGAGTGAAGCTCCTGCAGGAGATAGCGGAGCTGAAAACGTGTAAGAAGCAGACTGACGAAGCTCTCAGCAACATGATCCAGGCCGACAAGATGAAAGCTGGTGATCTGCGGGTGGAGCACCAGCAGCACCAGGAGCAGATCTCCAAGATCAAGTGGGACTGTGAGAGGGACATCCGCAGACTGGTACACACAGCCGCTACCTCTGGATACTGCAATACTAATACTTCATGATCGACATAATTATAATGTTCAAAAAGTTTAAGTAGAACAGTATTTTTCATATATGTGGCACCTGAAAAAAAAAAGAAGAAGAAGCTAAACATGTCAGTCTCTTCACTACACCACTGTTTCTTTCTCCCATACCACAGGTGGATGAAATCAAAACTAAAGACCGCACCATCTTCGCTCTGGAGAAGGAACTGGAGTCAACCTCAGGGTTCCTACAGAAGCTGCAGCTTCAGAAGGACGCACTGGATGAACAACTGTTCCTAGTTAAGGAGAACGAGTGCGGCCTGGGAAGCCCGAAGAGAGAGATTCCAGGCAGAGCTGGAGACGGAGCAGAGCACTGTGGCAGCCCGGTAAGGAGAGAGGAAGAAATGAAAGTCTCTTTTCCTCTTTGCTTTAGACTTCAATTACCACTTTGTAGCTTAAGTGCCAATATGCCAGGATTGTTTTTTTTCTAGATGAGGATCCCATAGCACATATCCAGCTCAAAACCTGCTACAGGTATGAGATATATGAAGCAGTGTTGGATCACAGTGACACGATTAATGATGAGCCGACCCTCCGTTAACGTGACAACTCATGAGGTTTAGATTTAATGTGATGTGATTTAAATTGTCATGGCTCTCACATATGGTAATTTAGGAGCCTTCTCATTTAATTTAATTTTATTATTATTGACGTTAGTTTCTGTTCCTGTAGTGAAATGACACATTATTGTTTGTTTCAGGACCTGAGGAGAAACCAGAGGCGCCTCGCTGAACTCAACTCAACTATCCGCAAGTTGGAGGACCGCAACTCGCTACTGGTCGATGAGAGGAACGAGCTGGTACGATTATAATCGTTCAGATGATCTCTGCTCTCCAAGCCTTTCCAGCCTGCCTTTAATGTGTCTTTGTCTCCCCGTCTTCCCATCAGCTGAAGCGAGTTCGAGAGACGGAGAAGCAGTGTAGGCCCCTGCTGGACAAGAACAAGCTGCTCAATAAGAGGAATGATGATTTGACCCAGACGATCCAGAAGCTGGAGGAGAAACTCAAGAGCCTGGCCAAGGAGAACCTTGAGATGGTAAATTCACATTAGCACCGTTTATAGGTTCAGTAAGACGACTGATGATTGAAGATGAGTGGTGTGAGGTTTCTGAGTCCCTCTGTGTTGTTTTTTTGCAGAAGGAGAAGATCAGCTCCCACCCGCCGCTGAAGAAGCTCAAATCTCTGAATGACCTGGACCAAGCCCACGATGACCAGGAAATAGCTTTTCTCAAGCTTCAAGTCCTGGAACAACAAAGCATAATCGATGAACTGACAAGGGTACTTTTTTTTTTTCAACATGTTGATGCAACTTGTCAGTTTCTGTTGAATTTTTTTTGCATATTAAGCAGTTAAACCACAGCTTCAGGTGGAAACTGTTCCTGTATCTTTATTATAGAAAAAACAGTTTAACATACACAGTAAAGCATGAGATACCTACTCATGGAGTGTGAGTTACAACACTGAAGGCAACCAGAAAGTCACTTAGCAAGTGATAAAGTGACTTAACAACATGTAACGATTATTTCAGTTTATATGTGCTGAAGATATCTTTTCAATTTATTTAATTTGAAAATAATACTTTCTGTGTTTCTGTTTCTTCCAGGACCGAGAAAAACTACTAAGAAAGAAGAGGCATAAAAGAAGTTCGAGGCCAATAAAGGTAAAAACAATTGACAACGTCTTTAGTTACACTTATTTAAATTAAAAGTTTTAAATTGACATTTTTTGACAGTATATCCTTAAAAAATCTATATACACGAGGGTCAAATAAAAGACCTAGATGTTGTAAATATCTTTCTGTTCTATCTGTACATCTTTCCACTTTTTTCTCCGCAGAGGCACATCGTAGTAGACACCTTTTTTGGTTATGATGAAGAGTCTATGGACTCGGAGACGTCCTCCGTGGCTTCATTCCGGATGGACAGAACTCCCGCTACGCCTAATGGAGACTTGGATGAGGTGAGAGCTTGCCGTGTTTTCAACACCAAGAAAATGCAGTTCATTTACATTAACACTTTTTAGCTTTTTGAAATCCTTGCCTTGAAGTGTTGCACGTGCAGTCGTAGGATTGAAGCACTAACCCCGTGTTTGTCAAACTAGGGTCTAGCCAATGAGGAGTCAGAGCTGCGTTTCCGTCAGCTGACCAGGGAGTACCAGGCCTTACAGCGAGCCTACGCCCTGCTGCAGGAACAGAAAGGAGGCATACTGGATGCTGAGATCGAAGCCAAGGTAAATAGTGTAGCTGCAGCCAGCAGACGTCACTGGATGCAATTCAATCAGTCAGCTCACATACATCAGACGTGCTCGAACTTTAATCAATACAGCGGTCTAGTATGGTTGGGTAATGGACCACGCTTTGCAAATCATCCTTTGTAAGTGTATGTTCACACAGCTTCAGTGCATTACTACATTTCGATTTTGTGCGGGGCTGTGAGTGCTGTCACATCGCTGTGACTGAACAGAATTGAACTGAATTCTAGAAAGGTGAAGTCATATTTTATTGTGTGTTGTTTAAATGAGGAACCTCCCGTGGTGCCTTCTGCAATACTGACACAGACTTCTATTTGACAAACCATCTATGTTTTGCCATGTTCCAGGCTCATGAGCAGCTCCAAGCAGAGGTTCTCAGGTATAAAGCCAAAATAGAGGACCTGGAGAAAGAACTGACGATGAAGGGACAGGTAGGACGCACAAACACACACATGAATGAAGGCACTTGCACTGTTGGGCTAAATAACAGAAACACTTGATAACCTAATGCAATCAAGCCTGTATCAAGCCTGCTCTCTTAATCATCGAATCATATGAAATATACTTTTTTATTTCTTTAAATGTCTCTTTAAACAGTTTACGTTTGAAACATTAAGTGTCTCTGTCTTTTCTCAGGACTCCAAATGGGTGGAGGAGAAGCAGCTCTTCTTGCAGAGGAATCAGGAGCTATTAGATAAGGTTTGACTCAACTTAAAATGTGTTTTCAGTAGTCGAACAGATCATCCAAAGAATTAGAACTGTTAAAAGTGTATTTAAGTTGTGTTTATGGTTATTGCTTTGTGTCATGATTGGTTTACTTCCTCTTATGTATAATGGGAGTAAGAATAATAATCGTTTGGAAAACCACATTCTAGATTCTGGTTCATTGTTGTATCCAGGTGGAGAAGGTGGAGTCAGAGTGCAGTCGGCTGCAGCAGGAGCTACAAGACTCCAAAGACCAGAATGAGCTGTTAGAGTTTAGGATACTGGAGCTGGAGGTGAGTCACAAAGAGTTCAGTACCATTTCTTACTGTGACATGGTGAGAAGACGCTCAGGATGCCGGACGGATACGGAAGTTTCACAGCCTATTTTTTTGCAAAAATAAGATCTCGTCTAAAATTATGTTTCTTCTGTGTCTAACACAGCACACTTCTCTTGTGTTCGATTTGCATGTCAAGTTAGTGACTCAGTGATGGAGACAGACAACCCACCAGCCTGTCAGTCAGGCTGATGACTAGCTGACAGCAGCCTTTGTGTTCCGGTTGTGCTGTAGAGCAGATACTGACACAATATAGTGAGAGTTTAGGTTCCCACCTAGTGAGGGAAGAGATTGTTCAGTGCTCAGTACAACATGGAGATGAACTCAGTGATTTTATCATAGCTTTCAGGCGTTGTCTGATGCTTCATCAGATCCCAATTCTATGGCTGAACAAAGCAAAGAGCACCACCTACTGAACAGAAGAAACTTTATGTGTAACTCACAGCTATTAAATAACTGTTTAAATAAAGTGCATGTTAATACTGTTTGAGTCAGTTCTACTACACAGTCAAGGAATCATGAAAAGTTTCAGTTCTTTGTGCAATGAACTGTACATTTCTGTTGCTGTAGGAGCGTGAGAGGAGGTCACCTCCATTCAACCACCTGAGGATGCATCCGTTCTCTGAGGGGGTCAGTGCGCTGCAGATCTACTGTATGAAGGAAGGTGTCAAGGTACAACATACAGATCAACACTGTTACAGGTCACACACGTTTGAGGGGATGCATCTTTTTGCAAACATCAATATACATATTACACTGGAACAGTTGAAGAAAATGTTTTTCTTCACAGGACGTGTGCATACCAGATCTCATTAAACTCCTAGATATCCTGGGAGACAACGGGGTAATTCATATCGGTGTATCACATCTTCATATTCCTCTGCCCCAGGCACATTAATAATGAATTAAGTTTTTTTTCTTTACTTTTATCTAGAACTTAAGAAATGAGGAGCAAGTGGCCATTATTCAGGCCAGCACGGTTTTGTCACTAGCAGAAAAGGTAAGCTGAGAAACCTGATAACACAAAAATCAACACACAACGTCATTAATACTGTACTGACTTGTGCGTTGCTGTTTGTTGCCCTCTAGTGGATTCAACAGATTGAAGGCACCGAGGCAGCGCTGCACCAGAAGATGATGGACCTGGAGATAGAGATGGTGATTCAGGATTATAGATGAACTTGAGACCTCTTATGTTGTTTTTTTTATCATCTAATGATTTAGTCAAAGGACCATATTTATTTAAAATGTTCCTGCTCAAAAGCACAAACCTGTGCCATGTAAATTCCGCTGTGGCAGCACCCATGTGGAATAAGCCAAAAGAAGAGATTTATTTTCTTTAGTGGCACTACAGTGAGTTGTGACTGAGCTCATAACATTCATAAAAGTTACAGCATTAAAACATTTTGCAGTTGACTTAACTGGCATTTCAACTCTAGTAGGAAATCCCTGGTTTAATGAAGTGTTATATTACTATTAAGTTGCAAATAATACATAAATGTTTGCTTATTTTCCTTTAACCATTGTCTGTGTCCTGCTTGTTCTATCCAGGAGATGTTCTGTAAACAGAAAGGGTATCTAGAAGAGGAGCTGGATTACAGAAAACAGGCCCTGGACCAGGCCTATATGGTAAGTGTACATGTCTGTGTGTGAAGCATATATTGTTTATACATATGACAGATGGTGGGACCAAAATGACATCACCAGGACACAATACTTTGTTAGTTTAGTTTAGTTTTAGGAACAGTATGTGAATGTTTGTTTTTTCTCTCAACAGCAAATCCAGGAGTTGGAGGCGACGTTATACAACGCTCTGCAGCAGGACAAGGTTTGTCTTTATTTAACTCCATATCACATCCTCTTAAAACCATGCATCAACAGTTACATCCATGTTATCTGAAGGTTTGTGGGTTTTTTTGTTTGTTTGATTGGATTTTGACATCTTGTGATCGTGCAAATCCCACTAACCTAGAACATCTGCAAGATCTGAGTTCACATGACTAACTCATATGTTTTGTTGTAGTTTTTTTGCAATAAATGTTATGACTCTAGAGGCTTTAAAATTTCAAACACAGATTAAAACCACAGAAGCGTTTAGGAACCATATAAGAAGGGCACCCAAGAACGTAAGAGCAGAGATAGTACCATGTGTTTGATGCCCCTCTTCTTCCTCCAGGTCATAAAGTACGGGGAGCCTCTGAGTGAGCTTCAAAGGGACGAGCTGCGGACGGCGGTGGAGAAACTGAGGAGGCAGATGCTGAGGAAGAGCCGAGAGTACGACTGCCAGATCCTCCAGGAAAGGATGGAGCTGCTGCACCAGGCGCACCAGGTCCGTCTACGTCTGCACCAGCGATACTGTAGATGTGTGAGACGATTTTACCTGATGTGCCTCAGAAAAACACACAACAGCATTTTCTCTCTCTAAATGTTTGCAGAGAATTCGTGACCTCGAAGACAAGACGGAAATCCAGAGGAGGCAGATAAAAGACCTGGAAGAAAAGGTAACTACAGGTTAACTACAGACCAGCAGTTTGAACATAAAAGTCACAGTGAAATGCTGAGTTGATCATTGTAAAGATCTTTTTTTAGAGGCAGTCACAGATTTTGTTTTCCTCTGATGTCTGCAGAATCAATATTGATGTGAATTTTGAGTGTTGGCTAAATGGGAAATAGGAAAACAATTTAAAAAAAGACAACACAGATGTCATGAAACCATATTCCTTATGTACACAATGATTACAGTTCAGTTTCTCTGTACAGTGAACCTCTGTTTCTGCCTCTGCTGTTACTAACATATCCTGAGTGTTCCTCTAATTCTCTCACTTTCTTTGTCCCTTCTTCATTTTTCTTTCTTCTTCCAGTTTTTGTTCCTATTCTTGTTCTTTTCTCTTGCCTTTATCCTTTGGCCTTGAAGTCTTTGGCGTGTCCTGTAGCAGAGGTGAGTCCTCCAGTGGGCTTTGAGTAGAGAGTTCAGACCACCGCCGTCTTCTCTTCTGGACTGCGGTCTAACACTTTCCTGTTAAAGCAGAATCTACACAGCAAGTGTTTTTACACTTTCTGAATTGGCCAGCACACATTTCTGTAGCACCATTAAAACTTTCTGATGTGGGATTCTGACCTTCAAAGAGTGGACTAATTTCATTTGTATATTAAGTAGAAGCGGTTTCTAGTAAAATTAGTGTGCTGGACTGTAGATGCTGCACATGTCACTGTGTAAAATCTGACAATGAGAAGATAATCAGAGTTTACATGTACATCATCTATCATCATACCAACATTAAATCTGTACTTGTTATAAAAAGGAAAAAACAGACCAACTGTACAGTGGCGACATTTTGAGACAGTTCAGTCTGTTTTTATTTTCTCCACACTGTGACCACTGGGTGGCTCAGTGCTTTTCAGAAGCAACAATGATTTGACCCTGGTCTCCTCAGTCTCCCTCCAACACACTAACCTGTTTCTCACTCTCCTTGTACTCGCTACGTAACATTTCCGTTAATGTTCATGTGAATGTTTTTATACGTGTACTGTAACAAATGTCTTGGAAAGCATCAAACAGATACGGAGCAACATTAGCGTTCATGTTTGTGTCACATGAAATCCACTATTCACTCATCTTTTAGTTCCGTTTTGGTCTGTCCCCACTCTGGTGACAGTCATCTGGAGTCATCTTTAGCTGCTAAATGTTCACCAGCTAGTCGCTAACGTTATCTGTCTGTTGTTTGGAGTTTGGGGCCGGCAGTAAACTGTGTGTGTCCGTCCGAGCCTTTAAACAACAAAAACAACCACGTACTGAAGCAAAAATGTGAAGTCACTCTGCAATAAGAGAAAAAGAAGGATTGAAAGACTGAGTGTGGATTCAGGAGGATGGTATGTTGTAC
Source organism: Ctenopoma multispine (assembly GCA_034779795.1). Classification (NCBI taxonomy): domain Eukaryota; kingdom Metazoa; phylum Chordata; class Actinopteri; order Anabantiformes; family Anabantidae; genus Ctenopoma; species Ctenopoma multispine. The sequence goes on along the minus strand of JAUYWH010000006.1, from coordinate 17,530,756 downwards.
TAATTTGCTTACGTTGTAATTTGGACTGTTGGAATTAAGTGTGTGTCTCTCTCTGTCTGTCACTCAGGTGGTGTGCCAGCTTGGAGATCTTGTTTGTGACTGCAGTGTTATTTATTTTCCGGACAAACGTGGAACAGTGTGTGTGTGTGTGTGGCTGTGGCTGCCAGTGTCCTCAAACCAATGACTGCTCTCAATATAAGGTGGATGTGTCGGTTGTGTTGGCCATGGACACTCACACGTCAGATTTTATTCTTCTTTTTCCTTTTTCTTTTTTTTTTTTACAGGGGTCAGGTTGCTACCCAGGAGGATTTTTTTAAAGTGGTGTTGGGCTATAACCAGCTGGGAGCATGATAACAGACATACATTTACAGAGACAGACAGGCACACAAACACGTACATCCATACAGTCTACAGACACGCATGCACAAACAGAAGTGTGCACATGCAAACACACACACACACACGCTTTGACAAATCCAAACCAAAGCCTGGGAAATGTCCTCTCTGCCATGCAGGGTAATAATATACCATTCACCACAATTTAGCCACAGCCCCAGTATAAACAGACAGAGAAGCTTGTAGACAACGAAGCAAACAAACCACCGAGACCACAGCTTCTCTTTCTTTTCCTTTACTTTCCGAACCTGGAAGGACGAATGCAACCTCTCGGTCAATCGAAACGAGCCAACTCAGGGCCCTGAGAGTGCGGAGGCCGTTTGAAGAGAACTGGTCTCAGGTCAGGTTATAATAAGGAACACTCGGGACATGGTGTCTCACCGGCTGGCGTGCCCCTCGCTGCTCCCAGAATGGTGCTCACACAGACTGCTTGGACTCTCCAGAGTTTATACCTGGAAAAGGACAGAGTAACACTGCAGAGGCTGGTGTGTACAGACACTAAAGTAGGAGGACAAAGGACGCTCAGGTTGACACGTCTTCAACAGACGAGTGAAGAGAAAGAAAAAAACAAGGAAAAAAAACAGGGGAAATGATGGTTTCCAGAGAAAAACCCAAGGATTGTCAAACTGCTTCTTAATTTTTATCAAAAGCCAGCAGACTGTAAGAGCTTTACTCTCTGGTTGTCGTTTTTTTTTTTTTACACTTCTCACCACTCAGATACTGTGTCCCAAGATTTCCACTGAGAAAACATCCCTATTCTGTACTGTAATATATACATTTGTTGATATGTATATGTGTCTGAATTATTTCATGTACTCCCCCTTTTATTTATGTGAATAGTCGCACTTTTCGTTCACTCTCTGAAGCAGCTCGAACAGTTGAAGTACTTGGCAGTTTATAAACGACTTTGAAGGGGTATAAATTGCTTTGTGGTTATTGTGGTGACAGCTGCAGAGATTAACTTTATTTCCTTGAAAAACTCTAAGAGAAAATATGAATGTGGAATAACGTAATATTTTTCCCCCCTTTTCCTTTTCCGCCTTCTGTCACATAAAATATACTGGATTTATTATTAATCTACTGCTGTCTAATGTGTTGCTCTAGGTGACCAGCAGGGGGTGCTGGTTTCCCCTCAGCAACTCTGAGTTCACCCTTTAAAGTTCCGCAATCTTAAAAACAAACTTGTAAATATTTTTGCAAAATATCTTTATCTCCGGTTGATTGGTTGGTTTAAATTCAGATCGGTTGCGTCATCACGATTTTCAGCTCCAAAAAGAAAAAAAAAGGACAAAAACTAAATTCATCAGTGGAATTTCACTTGATTGGAAATAAAGAAAACAACAAACATCACTTCACCCATTTCTCTATCTGAAGAATACTGCTGGTTCTCTCTCTACCCATCTTTTTTACTAACTTAGACGTCTTTATACTACTAACGACTCTCTTTTCCTACACGCCATGTAGGTGTCCACTTCCACACAATGAAACAGGAGAAAGTGAATGTAACACTACACCTGCTCCACTTCTCTCCTCTCAAGCTAACTCTGCACAGTCCCCTGCAATATTTACAAGTGGGCTGTGCGTGTACCTGAGCTACTGTATCCGCCATCCTACCCTCCCTCGTCTCGCTCCATTCACTGGTTTAAGGTAGCCTCCCTCTGGCATCTCATTACTACGACAAACCCATTCACTTTAACTTACCGAGGGGAATGACTGAGACTATTTTTGTGCAAACTCAGCTAACTAGCAGTTGCCTTAAATGCACTTTCCCCCCTTTTTATGTGAGCATCTTTCTTTTTACCAGTTATTTTTCCAGGCGGTTGATATTACCATGTGATGTAGATATATTTTTGCTTTTGTTTCAACACAGGATTTTTTTTCTTATTTGACTCGTCTGTCTTTCAATGAGAATTTAATCCCCCCCCCCTCCTCCCCCCTTCGTCTAGATTATACCATAAACTAAAAAATGGATTAATGCTGTAAAAAAAATAAAAAAGTAAGAAAAATCATGGCCTTTGACCTTAAAGGTTAAATTGTCTTCTTTTCACATCTTTATTACAGGTATGCTGGGTAAGGCCATTGGGTCGAAGGTGAGCGTTTTAACCTTCCTTATATTTTATCATTTATTCTGTATATATTATATAATGTGTAAGGTCTTAAACCTTACACTGTAAAGTGCCCTGAGATGACTTATGTTGTGAATTGGCGCGATATAAATAAAATTGAATTGAATTGAATTGAATTATTAGCTCGTTATATAATGTAATATTTGCAAAAATTAGCTAATAGCTGTCCATTAACCTCTGTCATTATTATTCCCGTCTAGTGGGCAATGAGTTCTGTTTTGCTTAGGTCATGAAGAGGGAAATAGGCTTTGAGCTGTGACTGGTATTGGATATCTGATGTGCCCTGCACGTGTTTCATTCATAATCAATGCACAGAAATAACCAGGGCTACTGCAGCTGCTCTAAGTCCTTACACGATGTGCTGTTAAAGATCAACAGTGTTCTACATGTACATCTTTAGTATGATATTTAAAAACTTCTCAGAAATCTGCAGCCCACTCAGAAACAGTTTAGGAATTATGGTATATTACGAGACCCATAAAACCGTCCTACACTGAAGCAGTGAATGCTTCGGTTGTCTCGCAGGCTTGTTAAACAGCAAGCTTTTCCACATTTTGGTTTTATTTTTTTTTGAAGCTATGCGGGACACAGTGCAGAGTCAGTCCAGGATAACAGTCTGTCTTTTCACTTTAGCCGTGACTGTCCTTGCCAATCTGGACGAGAGCTGGGGTCAGGCCAGGCTTTGTGCTGCAGATCAGCTCTGCCAAAGGACATCTGCCATTAAAGTATTTCTATCTGTCCTCCTCTCACCACTCACGCAGAGGGCACTCCCAGAGGTTAAACAACAGCCTTATCTGAAACCAATTTATATAGAAGAATAAAGTTTTAAATGAAAAAGGGAGTCAGTTTATTCAGTCTGCGCTGAATGCTGCAGCTTTCTGACATCATAAACATATAAGCCTCGATGATTTGTTGTGTGCTAAAACTCCATTTGAGAGGTCTGAGAAAAGTTTAAACATCATCAACATCTTTTAAACATGAGCCATTTTTGGATCACATGGAAACCCCAGTGCCATTGTGCGTTAGAAAGCCTGCCTCACTGTAAGGCATACACGTCTGACAATACATCCTCCGAGGCTCTTTAACCTTATTTCGACAGCAGCTGGTCAGCAGCCAAAGCATCCCAGGCGGATGCAGCTGCCCAGTCTGTTCTGTTCAGCTACTTAACAACACTGACTTCATGACTCATGCTCCTATTAAACATGTGAGACTGGCAACTGGCTTGTTTGTTTTCATCTAATCTTTTAACAATAGTGAAGTAACAGACTAAATTTCCAAAAGTGATGGGGATTCAGTTTTTTAATGTTATCTCATTTTATCTAGCTCTTGAGTTGAGGTGAGCCGATGCAGAACCCACTTGTAACTTGTCAGACTGATTCGTTATTGTTTACCATTTGAATTAACTCCTATTGACTTGCCTGTGGAACAGTGGCCCACTTACCCACTTTTTCAGAGGCCTCCCTCGCTTTAAGGCCTTTTGTGCCAAATCTGTCAAGACTATTGGGCGTGAATTTGCCAAACTCTGCCCCATCCGCTGTCATTCCATCGTGCCTGAATGAACATGCGCTTAAGCCAGTGGCAACATGAGCGCTATTGTCTTACGGGGGACATTCATTTAACTAGCCCGCCTACCTACATCCATTTTTAATATGGTGATGAGGGATTGTCTCCTGTTTTGTTGCTGTCATTGCTTTAAAAGCCTTTGAGCAACATCCTGTTAGTGATCTCCTGCCATTCAAACCTTTGTGTGATGTGCTTGTAAACGGCATCCAAATTTTTAAATTTAGTTTTTTTAAGACAATACTACTTGACAAGGAAAATTCAGCTGCACTCAAATGCAACAAACAACTCTAGCAACAGACTCGTTTTATGGTTTGCAGCTATCATGACATCGCAGACACTGAAAGCCAGACAGTGTGAGCTGACGGCTCCACTGCCTCTCAGCCAGTTTGCTCTGTCTCGGCCACAGTAAAACAGGGTACAGTTAAAGACAAACACACTCAGCATGAGCGCCTCAGCATTGTCCTTGTTCTCTCACGTAATATTTAATTCTTTTGAAGTCATCCGAACTGGTTGGTGTCAGCATCTAAGTGTGTGGCCAGCCACAACCCAAAGCATGGGTGAAAATCTAAAGGACGCTGTCAGTTTTCTTTTGTTTTGTCCTATCAGCATTAATTACTGTCTAAACAAAAGTTAACATGCTGGAGGAAAAGAAGACAAGACAGACAGCCAGGAATGACAAAAACACCATACAGAGGCAGGAGATTTTAGCAGGCTTCTGGCATCTCCACAAACCTCGATGCTTTAATCACATTCATGGGAGGAGAAATTTCTGCTGGCTTCACAAGTTGCTGGTGGTCGATGCCAGCAGAGCCACAGGAGCTGCGGCAGTGGTGTTCAGTAAGGAATGTGGGGAAATAGAGCTACTTATCATATTTTACTCTACTTCAGTCTTTAGAAAAAAAAAGTCTCCGTACTTATGTTCTCACAATACAGTGCTTGATCATTCTTTTCCATGCATTTTATTTCACGGCTGCCACGACTGCCGTGCCCCATGAAGTGGCCCTCTGCCTGAAAGGCTTCACTGCAATGATGACAACCTGTTAAATGAGACTTGAGCATGAGCCCTGTTCACTATAGTTACAGTGTGACTGACCTTGAGTCTTTCTCTCCGTCCCTCTCTCACACATACTTGATTCAAGATTCGAGTTAAAAAAAAACTTATCTAATCCCAGAGGGAAATAGTTTTACCTTGTTACAGTTGCTCTCAGTTCCAAAGGAAGGAAAAGAACCACAACCAGAAAAGATTCACACCAACAATGTCTCAGACAAGACTGAACTGTCGTTACTCTTTTTAACTGGTCTGCACGGGATTCATGTCATGTTTCTACTGTTTAACGTCTCGCAGTACTAATAGTTTCAAACAGTTTCAAAGGGAACAAAGAAAATGAAGAAAGCCTGCAAACAGACTGTTTTGACCCCACTCAAACTCGTAAGACATACCGATGTACCGCCGTTGCGTAATTACATCCCTGTTTACTGAATGACGTTGTCGGCTCCTGTCCGCCTTTGTTGAGACTCAGCAGTCTCAGGCTCCGTTTGAGATCTGCTGCCTGAAAGCTGCTTGTCTGACAGGATCCTGTCTCGTTTGTGCTGGCGTAAGTAATCACCCCGCGGTGTCACTGTTGAAGGCCCAGACGAGCACTTGAGGGTGACATTTGTTTTATCCTACTTTTCAGTATAAATGTTTAAACCGCAGATGTACATATCAAACATCTTAGGAAGCGCATGGACAGCAACAAGCTCCTTCCTCCAGTTCATTTTTATACATCCAAGGTTTAAGACTCATGAAACTGCAAAATTTTGCCTCGACCGGTTGGGGTGAGTGGATATAAAGACATTTTGAAACCAAACAGCCCACTGTATGACCATATGAAGGGGTCTCTCTGGGCTGGAAGTACAGCATCAACTATGTGAGCTTCTCTATTCTCCATCTTGTAGCCCTTCTCTTATCAAAATCTGCTTATAAAACCTGAACTGTCTCATTCAGAAGTGTTTATTGAAAACATTTCTCGCTCCCTTAAAGTTGTGTTTTACTGAATTGTTGTAACTTCTCCATAAGTCAGCGGCTTACAATTAATTTCACCTGAAATGTATAGAATTATTTTAAACAATTGAAGGATTATTAGGTAAATATATGTTAGACAATGGTCTGAGGAGATCCATCATAATTCCTCATTATGCCCAAATTAATATATTCAGTCAAAAACAGAGAAAACGGCAAATATTCACCATTTTTCTTACTTACTTTTCACTTTAAGAATTTGTTTGTAATTTATTTTGCCAACTACTTAATTAACTAACTAATAAAGAGATAATAAACTTAGTATTTATAGAGGGGATCAAAAAGGGGCCCTACAACAAACATCTGGCCCCTAGCAACTACCTTTAAACTACAAATTCAAAGGGGGAAACAGACGATATGTGATACTTCGAGTGTACAACGATGAGTTTAGCTTTTTAATTAAACCTATGCTGTCAGAAAACCATGTGCTACCTTTGAACCATGCAACACTACAGTGCCACCTCTGGCTTTAATTCAACTCCTGCCTGCCTCTGGTTTCTTCACAGCACGGCACACACACACGCACACACACACACACACGCACATAGGCAGACAGGCAGGCACATCACTCCAGCAGTAGTTCCACCGTCTTCCTCGGCCACTTGTGCAGGGCTCCATCATGGCAGAGCGCAGGGGAAACTGGGAGAGGGCAGAGGACGACCTGCCGGTTTACCTCGCCCGACCCGGCACAGCCGACCAGGTGCCTCGGCAGAAACACGGCGGCTTGTTTTGCAGCGTCGAGGGCGCGTTTGAGAGTAAAACCATTGACTTTGACGCCCTGAGCGTTGGGCAGAGGGGCTCCCGCACCCCGAGGACCGGCAAACGTGAAACCGCACAGAGTGACAGCGAGAGGACTCCTGGTGCGCAGAGTCCCTCGGAAAACAGGCGGGGAGGGAAAGAGTCGCCTCAGGTTGAGATAAAAACCTGCGGTGAAAAGGAAGTGTTGCAGAACCTGGGATCTGAAAAGGTAAGAAGACGGGAACTTTTACCTGAGCGACAGCGGACTGCTGCAGCAGCATGTGTGAGCGACAGGGCTGGTTTGCACTGTGTGTCTCTGCCTGTCTTCTTTCTTGTAAAACCTGTTGTTTAGTAATGAGTTTTTATTTTTATTTATGGTGCTTAAATGAAGTATGAATATGAGAATATCAATATTAGACATTAATATGCAAGGTAATGAAACTCTTCAAGTCCACACCTACAATTCAGAATCTGTCATTCTCATATTAGATGTGTCGTTCTGCCTCAGCAGAGAAAAGATAGGATACTTTATGTCATGCAACCTCAAAGGGCGTAACACAGAAAGCTGTAACAGCCATTTGTGGAGTGAGCAACTTTAAATTCTTAGCCAACAGATTGGCTTTTAAGGTGTGCGAGGAAAGAATACAGTTTGTCTGCCGGATAAAATACTGCAGGAAAAACAGCCGATGTATTAATCAAGAAAACAAACCCTCTGGACTGGAAAGAATCATTGATGGACAAATCTAACTTTCTGTCAGAGCCACTGCAGACATTACTTCTTTCTCAGTTAAATGTTAGAGTTGGTGAGCAGCATGTTAAAAATGATGCTGAAATAACAAGCTGCCCACACATTTAGTAACACACTGACCTACGTGTATTCTTGTGCCAACTGTTGGTCCATTAAAGCAACAGGCTCAAATGCGAGCCAGTGACGTCCTATAACCCTAAGACAGAATGTACAGAAAGGAATACTGATAGTATGACAACTACATTTTATATTTTGTTGCTATATCAATGCTGGTTGTCGACAAGATGTTTTCAGGTGACTGCAGGGGCTGTCATGGTTCAGCCCAGAAGCCTGGTTTGATCTAGTTTTATTTAGCTTTACATCTGCTTTTATTTTAAATCCTGTTGCCTACTCTCTGCTTCCTGTCTGTCTCCCTGGCTGCTGGTCATCTCTTAAGCGCCTCCACCTGAGTTGATGTATTTAAGAGACCTGTCTGCCAGGTCACTTGAGCAGATTGTTGCCTTCTGGTGGTGTTAACTCTCCAGCCAGCCTTTTTCAATGAATCGCTTGTTTTTCTCTATTGGTGTCTATTTTTGCTTCACCACGGGGTGAACGTCAAATCACCAGTGCTCTGCCATTGTTATATCCACTAGCCTCACAGTTGACCACACACACCAACTTACCTGAGGTCCACCATCTTGTGAAACCTGTTGTCAGCCATTCTGTGATGCCCTCTCATCTCCTGCCAATCTCCAACCATCCACCTCTTCCTGCCAATCAACATCTCATCATCTGTCTTCTACTATCCACCATCGTAACAGGCAGACAAAGATAATCTGTCACTTACCTGTTCTGGAGATGTAGATGCTGATCAGGTATCTACACAGGGCGATCTCTTCCTGACCACGCTTTCTGCTCCAGCTGCCTTATTAATCTTTCTTTTCTTCATCTGGCAACCGTCTGCACCCCTGCGCTTCTTCTGCAAACTCAGCCGGGCTGAAAGAAACTATGACATCCAGGACCATGACATGGTGGCCATGACACTGGCACTAGAAGAGTGGAGGCATTAGCTAGAGGGGGCTGAACATTCATTTATTGTGCTAACTGGCCACAAGAACCTTGCATTTGTCACCGGGCTGTCTTAACTGTGGTGGACAGGTTCCTTAAAGATGGTCCGCTTCATTCCTTTGCCTAAGCTGCCTTCAACCAGATGCACTGATCAACCAGGTCGGACAGGGGCCTCATCATTGCCATCGTGATTTTTTAAAATTTACACCTGTACTTCTGTGGCACGTAAAAATGTTTCCAATTAAAAATACTTATTATTCATATAAGTCATAGGTGTCCTTACTGAATTGGATGTTTTGATGATCTCATATTCAAATGTGGGACTGGAGAAAGTTTAAAGCAGTGGATAGGTTTTCAGTACCATGGAGAGAGAGGCGCACACACACAAAGGGAGCTAGGGTCTGAAATTTCCTGACAAAAATGTAAAATTGATACCAAACATCTTCTCATCTATTAAAAAAAATATTTATATCTGAATCAAAGTGTGGGCAGAGTTTTTGCAGCAAAAAAGGTGAATCAGAGAAGAATATGCTGATCAGATTTATGTGGGTCTGTAAAGCAGCATTCACAGAAAATATTTACCACATCGACTTGTTTCAGCAGAAAAGCTGGTTCTTCTAACGTCAGACTGAGATCACTCGTTGGAGAACCAAAAAATGATGATTCATGTCTTGGTGTTTCTTTCCGGCTTTGGCACAGTCACAATTTTGGCTCAGCGAGGAAAGAGACCATTAGACAAAGAGAGCATGATTACTAGTTAGTCATTGCAGGGCCGCGTTATGGCACAGACATAGACCTATTCATCTGAAGTGTGAGTGTGGAAAAGTGATTTTTATAAGCAGCAGGAAATAGCTAAACATGATGGAATAATCTGACGTTATACAATCACTCAATGCCAGTCAAATTGAATCTAATAAAATGAAATGAACTACTTAAACGCATATACAGTTGGTATCATCAGCCTGACTGCTCTAAAATAAGCGCATTGCTGATTCTATGTGTAGAAAGTCCCTACTTAATGATGTGTATCGCTTCAGAGGAGCATATTTAAAGAGGTAATCAGTGAAATTAGTTAGAAATATAATTTTCAGTACAGTTCCTTCGAGTTTCCTGTGTGAGAATTTATCTTGAGAAACAACCAATCAGCAGCGGTGAAAATTAACTTTTTATCGCTTTCATCATCGAGGTAGTTTGGCAACATCGGCTCAGTCTAATCTGTTTAATTCTTGTCAGCGCGATATCTCGGCAGAATTTCAGTACAAACGTCCATTTGGACTCATAGATAAATTAAATGATACTGGGCATACATGCGTGTAAAATGCAGTTGGTGGAGGCATACAACTGCAAGGTCAGGCAGTAATTCTTAATACTAAACTCAGTGCCTATATGATCTGGTATGTACTGTTTTGCATTTGCTCTTGTCATGGTCACACCTGGACTTCCTGTTTTACTTTGAAATCCCTGGTCACTTCCTGTCATTTTATCCACACCCCTGCTCCTCCACTCTGAACCTGTTGCTTGCCAACCTGTTAATTCTGCGTTCACCACATTACCACTTAACATTTTTAATAAAACAACCTAAAACTTTCCCGGGGTTCCCGTCTGCATTTCTGGTTCCAATATTCACCACACCTTACAGCTCTATGGTGCAAGTCCCACTCACTGTACCTCAACTTAAATACTGCTTGACCAAGTCTAATAATAGGTAAAACAAGACTGTTGCTCTGCTGTCGTCTCACTGATTCAGTTCACACTCAACAGCAAGGAGAATAGTGACAATGTGAGGAAGGGTTAAGACTCTGTATACAAACTTTCTCATGCTTTCCCTTCTCCGCTGTTTGGTTGAACGCTTTGTCCTCATCATTTATGCCTTAGTGGTTCTTGCTACGTTATTGGTTCTTTGCTGGACAGCTTAGGACTGAGCTGCTGCTGCTGCTGCTGCACCGTAACATATCTGTGTCTGCCTGTGTTTGAAACTTCACATCTTCCTAATCTGATGTTTAATTTCTCTCTCCTGCATTATAACCACATGTCCTTAACAGATTTTTACTGTCATTATGGTATAAAACATTTTCCTCTGAGGATGAATATAGACATCTCACAATGTGGCATGCAGCCGGTTTCCCCCCGTGTGGCTTGATCCTGAACTGCAATGTTGTGCTACCTGAGGGAACAGATGATTCAGTCAACAGAGAATTAGGCTATGAGCATTTTCTGGTTAGAAACTGCATCAGACTGACAACAGAGAGAAGACATTATCTAGTACATAACATTTTCAGGAACATGATAATGATAAGTAAAAACGTTGCCTGTTTAGTAAGCGTTACGGACCAGTGTCTCTTTTCTTGCATCCGCTTCATGTGCACCAGTTCACCCAGAGTGTAGCTGACATCAAGCTGTGGTTGTTATAAATGGTCATGATTAGAGATTTCTATTGGTTTTGTCCTGTCTGGTGAACTGATTAGTGCAATCTGCCGCTGTAATGGAGTGAATGATGGGGAGTGGTCAGCCAGATGTCCAGAGATGCTGCTTTGGTTAGGACCTCCCTCTCTTTGTTGTCCTGCAGGGTGAACTCTGACTGGGAGGAGCACTTTACATCACATACATTCAGTAAACATACACGGGCTGCAGAAACGATTCAGGCAATTTTGCCACTTTATCGTGTTTCAATTTTAAATTCATACAGTTTCTGTTTTTACCCATCAGTCTACAGCGAATTTGAATTTGAAAAAGCAATAATGTCCAGAAGTTAAAAAGGGCTACATGCTAGTCAGGACCATTGCTACACATCGTGTAAAAACAGTTTTATTATGTGACTATTGAAGCAAATCGTTCTCTTAAACATATGTGTCTATATAACTAAATTGCTAAAAAATTAAACAGGACTGTAGGCTGACGATTAACATACATGTCAAGCTGCATCTAATGCGTAAAATGGAATATTAGAAAACTTTATTTCTGGAATCAGACTCAGGTCTGTGGTGTGACAGTCGTGTGGTTTCAGTGCTCGCCGTCTACCTCGACCAGCTCTTCGCAACTAAATGAAGAACTTTGTAAAGTAAATATAAAATGCAGTTTTATTTATTAAAGATAACCTGCCTGGCCTTTTCCACGTTTTGTCCTTAATAATTGAAACTGTCATCTAAAAACTCATTTGTTTAATGATCTGAATCATTGCATTAATACAGTCATATGCAAACACATATCAGGAGGGGGGCTCATTTTTCACAGCACTGTACACTGTAGTTTAATGATGTAAACTAATTTCATTGCTTGGTATTAAAGCATAATGTGTACTGTGTCACCCAGGTGCAAAGTTTTGCTGGTACAGCTTTGATGACCTGACAGTCTTTTCTGCATCCCTGATCTGTCTGCCCCCTGTCTGTCAGCGTCAGCTGCTTAATGTGGTCCACAGAAGAGACAGGCCTGCAAAATAAAAGCGTGTTGTTGACGCATTCTCATTCTTGCGAGCCTGGGAATGCTGAGCTAATGCTTTACCGCCTCACTGCTGTGAAAGGACATGTCAGCATGCAAGCACTGTGTCGTCTTAGAGAAAGAGGAAAACATTTCATTTAATATTATACATTTATTGTAGACATACATCTGCTTGTGTGTGTGTGTATCAATTCCACACATTACACAGAACAAATAAACATTACACTCAGATAAAAATGATGTACTGAACAAGACACGTGCACGTTAGTCTCAGAAGCTCATTATTGGTGCATTAGTGCTGAAGTGGGGAGTGGTGGAGGAAATGACTGGTGGTGTGAAGGGGGATTCCCTTTAGGTCCAAACAATAGAGACACATGGCTGGGTGGGGACATGTAGAGAGTGGGGGAGAGTGTGTGTGTGTGCGTGTGTGTGTGTGTGTGTGTGTGTGTGTGTGTGTGTGGTGAGTAGACATGTGGGGTGTGTAATGTGGTGGACAGGCCATGGAACAGCTGCTCCACCATGTTGCCTCTTCTCTGTGTTCACGAAAACAAACCAGCAAAATCTGTAGATGATTTACATTAAATATTATATCATCTTTACCTCTTTTAATAGATATAGATATAGATTAGCTTGTGTTTATGAAAGAAGACTAAACACGCTTAAATATAAAATGTGACTTTTTATTCTTAAAACGATTTAAACAAAACAAATCTAAACAAGTGTTGTCATATGATACAAACGGGCATGTCTGGAAATTATGCTACAGGGTTTTAAAGTAGATCATTTCTGTCACTGATAATAAAGCTCCAGTAATTCATATAATGATGGTGATTATTAGACTTTTGCTTCTCCCTATTCGCTGTACTGTGCAGCATATTGTTTTTCATCTGTTCATCTCCTTTATGACACCGACAGAATGAACCAGCTGTTTCACGTTAGTTTGTCACAGAATGATCTCTGGTGAGTTCATAATCACTCGTTTATCTGATAAAAGCTGCATGTTTTCAATCAAAAATACAACTTCTCAGTAATGCAGACAACTGGATGGTGGATGCAGGCTGTGCACCAGCTGCTCCACTGCGCCCTCCGGTGGGAACATTGTGACACCGCTTCTTTCCGATTGAGCCCATTGAGGGAGGGGCCGTGTGGCTGGACCAGAGACGCTCCTATAGCACTCTGCGAAGCACTTTACATCGCACTGACAGAGCGGCGACCATTCCCTGAAGCTCCCATCCAGGCGAGGGCCGCTGCAGCATCCACAAAGAGGGAATAGCGATTTTTACAACCTGATCTTAAAGGTGGAATTGAAAGAAAAATGTCTTATCAAGGAAAAAAGAACATCCCAAAGATCACAGTGAGTAAAATAGTTCTTTATGCTTCGTTTGCTGTGGGGAACTTTGATGCCTGCTGCTGCAGATTCTTCGCGCTGCAGCGATGGATCATAAAACGCGTTTGCTGCCACCAGCACGACCCCGGGACCGTAAATTCTCTCCCTGTTGTCAGACTCGATCGCAGGAAGCCGCTGGAAAAAATGCGCACAATGAAATGGCCTGAGTGGCTGCCATAGTGACAGTCAGACAGGGAGATAAGGCGTTTTCTTAAAGGTGTCCTGCATCTCCTTTGTTGAGCGTGCGGCGCGCCGGCTCGCCCAGAAATACAACCACCGTGTTTCTGCAGGGACTTTTCTGAGAGATGAAAATCACGACAAGAATGCATTCAAAAATATGCCTCGTGGATATTATTTTAGGCCTAACTGATCAGTTCTGAGAGTCTGTTGAACAGTTACTTCATTGTCCTCTCTTCCTAATGTAGTGCACACAGTTTTTAATGACACACTTCAACGTATCCGTGTGTATTATAGATAATACGACTGTGTGATCCTGTGCGTATTAGTCTGGAGAAAAAAAATGGAGAAAAGTAAGAAATGGGGAACATCTGCTCATCTCTTTCCATAAAGATATTTATTCAACGTTAAGAATGAAATTTGCTTCTATAGGCTACAGACATGGTCTTCTGTTCATGTTGCAGCCTGGTGCAGAGGAGAAGGAGAAGGAGAGGAGGTAGGGAGAGGAGAGGAGAGGTGGGGGAGTGGGGGGTGGGATGCACGCCCATTTGTAATTAACTGTAAGCCGGGCTTGTAATGGGGCACAAGAAGAGAAGCTACTCAGGCTCCTGACAGAGCATCAAGGGTGGAGGTTGAATTCAGGGCAGGGCTGGTTTTTACACAGCCTTTCTACTGGGTGCTGGTGTGTGTTACAACTGCAGAAAGCTCTTCCACTCCATCTCCATCCCCGTGTGCTTGTGTGTGTGTGAGAGAGAGAGACACCAAAATGCCTGCCTTCCAGGTTTTATTGTTCAGGTTGCAGTCAGGGGTGTGTTGCCCGGCTGGTGGAGACACAGCCTTTGTGTTTGTCGCCCACTCAGTTGATTTTACACCAAACGGGGGGATTTGGGGGATGTATTTACATTTATTTTGAGACGAGATTTGATGTAATTACGTGTCTGTATAATATACTTATTGCCATTATAGGGATGAAAATGTGAATTTCTCCCCACAGAGATGTTGGGTGTGTTTTAAGTCTTCTTTTATGGCAGAATATTGGGGCATTAAACATGCAAAAATTCGTTTTGATATTTATGTGAAGCCGCCCACATCCACAGACACAATCAGCAAATAACACTGCAGCATTAGACTCACTAAGATACAATCTGTCTCTTAGTCATCTTAGTTTGTCATGTGGAGTTTGAAGATAGGCATCTGGGAACTGAAGTCAAATTTTTCACTTCAGCCTGAGATTGTTGAAATTCCTAAAGACAAACTTCATCAGTTGTAACCTTAGACTTAATTAGACTGCAGCTGCTGCCACATAACAAAGTAACTCATTGATGTCCTTGACCAGCAGCAGCGATAAGGCGGCTTCTTCACTCCGCTTCACTTTGCAGGGATTTCAAACGTGGTGTAATGTCTGCTTCATCCACATCCTCCAACATGTCATAAGTAGCCGCTCTGAACTTCTGGGCTGACGGATTTTACTCCATTATATTTGAAGGCACAGTGTATAAGATTTAGTGGCATCTAGCAGTGAGGTTGTAGATTGCAACTATCTCCATTGGGGGGGGGGGGGGGGGCGG
>JAUYWH010000006.1:17495390-17515499 GCA_034779795.1 Ctenopoma multispine | reverse complement strand
AGGCACAGTGTATAATGTTTTGTGGCATATAGCAGTGTGGTTTTTGATTGCAACTATCTCAATTCCCCCCCCCCCCCCCCCTCCACCACACACACAACATGGTGGTGCAGCGTGGCCTTGGAGGATCTTCTCCCTTTAGATATGAAAGACTCATCCAAGCGAATGGAAAAAGCTGTGATTGCTCCTTTCAGGCGCTAAAACACTTCTGAAAACATAATTATGTTTAATATTTTTCATTTCTGCTAATGGATCCCTCCAAATCTTACACACTGCACCTTTAATAATAAAGAGGACGTGCCTAAATTATAACCTCATTAACTGGCAATCTTTCCTGCAAATCCTGTGGGAGGTGCACTGCAACAATGAAACCGCTACACAATGTGAAGCGTCTACTGCTGTGAAGAAATGACATATCATAGCATCAAAGAAAGGGGGCTGATCTAATGAAAACACGCTTAGTGATATGTAGGTTTTTTTTAATCTTCTCAAATTAAGAGCAAAGTGTTGCTGTGTAGGTAGTGTCCTCCTCACTCGGTGGCAAAGATGGTCTCCAACAAACACACTGTTTACTCCTGCTTCAGTAAAGCTTTGTAATAAATACTGTGTGTGTATGAAACATTGATTGTGTTATCAGTGTAATCACTCATTAATGATGTTGGTGAGATAATCTGACTTCTGAGCATCAGATGCCTCACTGCAAGTCTCAGAAGGTAGTTCTGAAAACATAGAAGTGCAAAGCTCTTATTACGGTACTTAAAGTAACACCCCTCATTCCTGTCAGCTCTGACTGGACTGCACTGAGCATAAAGGTAGGTAGTTATACAGAAGCAACTTAAATACCTGTTTCTAACTCTGTTCCTCTCCCAGACTTTCCCTCTATATTACCATGCCTGTCCACTCTGTTCCAGCTGTTTCCTCACATCTGCTCTCTTGCCAGAGTGGCTCTGTTAGATTTCTAGGTGTGGTTCTTCCCTTCCCTCTTACCCTCTCACAGCCGCCTCAGTGTTGTTCCAGGCTGCTATATGTCACCAGTAATCCCCTCCAGCTGGAATGCGCATCTGCGGGCACGAAACGGGACCCGACAGACCAGGCAGCTGTGCCCGGGAAATCAAACCCATTCTGCCTGGGCCCCGCCGCACTAAGCCTGTGCCATCGCCATGCTGGCTGCAGCAAAGTGGGCTTGAGTGCAAACAAAATACCCCGTGGCCACCCAGACGTTGCCGTGCGACTCACCATGGCGACCAATATACAGTTGCAGTGGCAGGAAAATACAACCCCTGATTGGGTTTGATGTGTGAGGATGTGATCTGACACACTTAATTCTCCTCACACACACAAACGGACTCTTCCCAAAAGTCGTAACTGTGAGAGTTTATAATTCAACCTGTCAGGCCCAATCAGATCCAGATTGTTTTTTTTTTTCTCTGTTGCCATGGTTACATGGTTACACTACTCCTGCCTATCACAAGATCAACATTCCAGTCGAGCAGGATTTCTCTATGACCATAGTTGGCAGAAGCTTCTGCAATTAATTTAGATTGATAAGTCTCGTTGTTTTCACTTTTCCAGAATGTGAAAAAAATCCTGTGTAGTTTTGGGTAAAGAGTAAATATTTTGCTCACTAGGCAACAGGGCTGAAACTGAGGCGCTGGTGCACATTCAGGATGACGTCCCTCTTCCAGTGATTCCTGCTTGCCTCAACCCCCCCCCCCCCACCACCACCACACAAACACACACACACACAGACAAAACTCTCAGCTCCGCAGCTAACGGAGGTCGCTTCTAATATCCCCTCAGACCTTTTTATCCTGCTTTGTAGCTGTGGAGTTTTCTAGGACCAGAACCACTGTTTGGCTATTAATAATTATCATCCCAGTATATGAGTGTTACTCCCTCTAGTCTGGTGGAAGTGGAAAGAAGTTGTCAGTGGATATTGGCGTAGTAGCACAAGAACAACATCCTGCAGTCTATTTTTGATTACAGAAAATGACAGTTTCCTGTGCAGTCACAGAGGTGCTTTATTTTTGGTGCTCCGTCTGATCTGACAAGATAATTTTTTTTCCACCTGAACTTTAATTTGTTGCCATAAATCTAACAAATGAGCTTGTCAGCAGAAGAGGAAAGATGCAGTAAAGCAAGGTAAAAAGGGTTGGATTACTTTTTCAATGACTCAAACATGAGAGGAGCGCAGCAGCTGAATGTACACGTTTTCCTAAAACACGCTGATTATTAATTTTCCCTTGATCTCTTTAGATTAATGGCACCCGTCTTGTTATGCATTCGTTTGATTTCAGCGCATTAGGATTGGTCTTTCAGCTGTAATGTTTGCACGTTGCTTGTGTTAAAGATAATCCTCCTCCAGCTGTCCTATTTTGGGGACTTTCTGATAGCTGAAATCCCGCGCTGTGACCTGTGCTGCACAAACACCAAATCCTCTGCTGTTCAACCAGCACCAAAGTGTTACGAGTGGGTCACAGTGCGCAACTTTCAGAGATCAAGACAGCTGTTGCATGACACTATAAATCAATTCACTTTTGTCCATCAATATAAAATTTACCATTTAATCTCAAATAATTGTCCTTCACTGATTGGTTGGAAAGATATTCCTCACTCAAAAACATAACATTATTTGTCCCTTTCGCTGTCCTTATTGTGGGAGGACAGTTAAAGAACAGGGTGGAGAGCATGAAGCCAACAAAACAAATTTCCAGTAGGCTTCACGTGTGGGCCAGAATAAAGGAAAATCAATGTCCACTGTGGTGGAAGTGAGGGTAGAGCAAAACAAAGCTGAATGTCAGTTTGGTTTGGAGGTAAATTTGTGTTGTAATGACAGCTCAATGAGCATCATTACACAGTTGTTAACAGGAGCACTGTGTACTTCCATGAATCCATCATTTTGCTCCCAGCTTAGATTCTGGACTCGTAATAATATAATAACACCACTACAGTCACTGAATGCCATGAAATGATTCTTGCAAAAGTAAAGGCATCAACAAAAATTCAAACAGCATAATGGCTTTGTCGTATCTAATAATGTTAGATAAAGGGTTGTTCATTCATGTAACCACATAACAGCACCAATGGTTACAGATATAATTAGATTAATTACAGATAATAAAAAATCCATTTTTATATATATTGAAGAAGAGTTAATGAACTTAACCCCCCGATAGTAGTCCCACTTACAATAAGTAAAGTAAAAAAGTGAACTTTGTCATATATAAATAGTCAAAACAATGCAGATTTTCTTGGAAATAATATTTGGAAAGAATGACATAATCCTGGCTAAATTACGGCACACGACTGCGTCATTGTGGCAGTGTTAGGAAACATGTTGTCATGTTTACTATGAAAATGTTGAAATGTAACTTTTTGTGGTTGAATGACATGTGTGCTATAGTGAACGTGACCGTTGGAGGCTTTCTGTTAAAAGTTTCAGGGAAAAAAACCCATAATTAATGTCTGAATTTAGATTTATGAATCATGATTAAGAAGTGTTTATGGAAAAAAAACTCCTTTCTCTTCATGAAGTCTTGACATTTTGGTCACTCATCCTGCCAAATTGCGCTACCACTTGTTTTTAAGTTACGTGTTGTTGAAATCCTGTGACAGTTTGGACGTGGTCATCACCATTCGAAAGATCTGCTCTATCATATTTTTGCAGAACGTTGTTGACATTTAGTCATTTAACATTTCGTTTTCCACTTTCCACTGAAGTCCAGTATCAAATGCTGCCCGGAACTGGGGGAGGCTCAGCAGAGTCACAGTCACTGGTTGTAATGGAAATGGAAAGCTATTGATTGTTAAATGATTGTGGTCTCTTTGAGTGCTGATATAGGCCAGTGCGGAGGGTGGGCAGCAACTGACAAAGGGGAATGTGTATTTATGTGTGTGTGTGCTGAGAAAAGAGAGCAGTTCAGTTCAGTAAAGCATCCATATCTGAGGGCACACCCTTCACAGCAGTGTTATAAATCCCATGAAACTCTAAACTGGTCTGATGCGTTCGATCAGAGCAGGTCTGCACTGCTCAGTTCTGCTCCATTATTACTGTTTTAAGTTCTTTTGATTTTCTGAAGTTAATAGTTTTGTTTAGAAAAATGTTGGAAATTAGAAGAAGAGAGAATTAGAAGTGTCTGTCTGAAATAGCTTTTTTTAAATTCAGCTGATCCAAAAGTAGAAAACATATTCAGCTCACGATGATACAAAACAAGGGAGAAGGTGGGAGCAGCATATTGTTTAGCACTTATGCTCATTAAATAACTTATGAAATAGCTAATTATAATAATAAATACTAAATAAAAAGAGGATTTAGATTCTCTGATGTGAGGATTTCCTGTGCCTGGCGTGACAGTCAATTCAAAATATTTAGTTACTGCGTGATTGATTGATTTGTTGAGAAAGTAATCAGCAGAGTAGTCGCCAAGGACAATCTGGGAGGGTAATTGTTTCTTCGCAATACTTAACTATTCAAACGTAACTCATTTCTAATTGTCTCAGCTGATTTATGGATTTTTAAAAACTGTCTCTGATTTAAAAAGATACTTCAATTAGATATATTCTCAGCCATAAAACCAAATGACAATATTTGCATGCAAGAGGTCAAGGGAAGGTTGGAGTATGCTCTCCATATGCATAATTAGATAAAGTGCTCTATGTTGGAAGGAATTGTCTCTGAGCTAATTGACAGTTTTAGGGCAGCGTGCTACAGGATGATCTATGCTGGTGCTGTGTTCAAGCTGCTGATGACTGTGTGTTGTAATGTGTTTCTTCAGGGTGTGGTTGTCTGGGAAGGCACTGGGCACTGTTTCACACTACTCAATCCCCATCACAAACGCAGAAAGACACAATAATACACATATTGTGTGTTTTATGAGCTCAGCAGATATTTAGCTTGTATTATTGAAGCTGCATACAAAACTGTATTATGCATTTTCCTTTTTTTCTGGTGTGTGAAGGACTGGCTGCAGTTCATTATAATGATGAAACACTGGGTCCAAAGCCAGGGGTGCAAATTACTTCACGCATGTGTTGATGGGAGAATGTGGAAATCTGTTCCTCATAAAAAGGGCTGTGAGGAGCTGAGTCCTGCCATTTTACAGGGGGGAGTTTGAATATTATCCTATATTTTATAGAAGTATTTGCCTGTTTGCCAACAAAAACTTCAAATGTCACAAATATAATAGAGAATTGCAACAAATCTTCAAATCTAATAAGTTGGTAGCAGCAAATGATTAACAATTTGGCTTGATGAATGACTTTGATAAATATGTTAAGATATAATTAGGACTGCAGGTCGAAGATTTATCTGCAGGGTTAATTTATTGACTAACTGTTTGGTTTATGAAACCAAAAAAAATTCCATTACAGTTTCCCAAACGACTTGTGTTGGCTGAAAGACGGTGTCAAATTCAAATGAGGTCAGATGCAGAATAAGATGAAGGAAGCACAAAACGTCTCACTAATTGACATGTTGGCTTATTCATTTTCCATTTCACCAATTAATTAACCACAACTTTACTCATAAATTACACCACCACTACCAAGAGCTATCCCAGCCCTGTCTCCACCCTCTTCAACAGACACTCAACCAGCAACAGTATCCAATAAGTCAGCAGAAACAGGCATCCAGTCTCCCCTCCTTCCCCTCTCTAGGCTCACTCCCTGCAGTCACCATGACAACGGGCTGAGATAGTCCGTCTATGGTGCAGCGGCTGCAGCAGATTTGATGTCTGACTGTGTAGTGTCATGGCAACGCCCAGATCAGGCCATATTACGAAATGTAAGGCTGAAGGGTTCCTGAAATGTGACAATGCTTTGTAGTTTTCATGCAGCAAATTGGGACGTGTGCATAAATGATAAGGAGTTTGGTTTGTAATAACATCCACAGTCAGTATTAATGCAGAGCAAAATCTGGATAAATGTGGTTCAGATGTTAATCCACGATCAGTCCTTAAAAGCAGCTTCGGCTCTGCTTCCAGCAGCAAATTATCATCCTCACAAATGTCATCACCAAGGTTCAAGTCTTTTGTTTTTGTTGTTTGACTTTCATTTTTGTATATTTTGTGAAATATGTTCACCATGGTTCCTGTTTCTAAGCAATTTAATCCTTCACATGTTGTGGAACAACACGTTACATGAAAGCAAAGTGGCGCTTTGAGATTTACGCAGTGAGGTTTTGCACACGTAATATTCTCTGTGCAAGCAAGTAAGCTCAGGTTACTTAAACTCTATTAGTTGCCGTATGGACACTCTGACAACAGATGGAAAGATGGTTTTCTATGAGTGTAGTCATTGCTTTGGTTTGACCAAAGCGTTACTGCACTGTGGGACACTGCTAAATATAACCTCTTTGTATTACTTGATGGGCTCCTTTAACAAGGATATTCAGCAAACGTCAAAGTGAATATGGGTTACTTGTACAGGGAATCAAACCATTTAGCAGCACAAGACCACAGGGGAAGCTGGGCACGACGACCCATAGCTGAACTGTGTGCGTTGTGTTTACATGGGATGAGAGTGACATGACATGAGTTCCCAGCCAGCAATGAATGAAGCATTGTTAATCATCTCTGAGAAAAAATACGGATATAATGTCATGTACTTGCAGGGAAATAGAGAACCATTGTGCAATTCCAAACATAGAACAGAAATGATTTGACAGATCCTTTGACAGAGCCAAAATCTTTGGAAGAAAAACATATTGAAACATTTCTCTTACCCCCTCGTCACATCTCCCTCTCTCTACAGAGCGACAGGCTTCTGATCAAAGGAGGGAGGATCGTGAACGATGACCAGTCCTTCCATGCCGATATCTACATGGAGGATGGCCTCATTAAGTAAGTCCTCCACTGCCCTCATTTCTGCTCTGCTCTTATCTGTTCCCGTTTCATCCTGCCTCAGTCTCATTATCCATTTACTCTCTTTAAGCCAAGTTTATTTGAATCTCGTTTTCTTCTGCATATTTAATTCTATCTGTCTAATGAAAGTGCACATCACTGCTGCAGAAATTGATGAACATTGTGAAGAAATAAGTTTCTTTAAGAAAAGTTACCTAAGACATCTTGATCGTTCCATCAGATGGATCGTTTTGACTTTGCTCCCATTCACAGGTGTAGAGATGTGGTTCATCTGCAGGAATGATATCAGTGTATGAGTGACACATCCATAGGGGTAAAGAGAACAAAGTTTCTGCTGCGTCACGAAAATGACCAAAAAGGCCAAAACTAAATACAGATAGTGGTTTACTGGAAATGTCATCATGACCTGAAGCCACAGTGGGCAACAATATGAGAATAACACCTGGTTTGACTAGTAAGAAAGTTGGGTAAATTCCTCTCATCATCTCTGCCTGAATCATTCTCTCTTCTCCTTCACTGTCTTCCCCCCCTTTTTCCTGCTCCCCCTTTATGTCCCCACTGCCCCACAGCGAAGCAGCTCACATAGAGGCACACACAGAAAGCCTGGTCTTGCATAATAAACATCTAGATGCTTGCTGGACCATTGATCTGCTGGCAAACTCACAAAGACACTGGCTTCTGCCTGCCTGCCTGCCTGCTTGCCTGTCTGTCTGTCTGTCTGTCTGTCTGGATTGTCTCCTCTATGTCTGAACAACAGAGTTTTTTTTTTAACAGGGGTGAAATGTTGACATGGTGACAATTCATTGCTTTGAGCTTGGCTTAGATTTTGTTTTTGGGGTCAGCCTAAAGACAAACAACATTTTTTTATGTCTGTGAAGATTCTCTGTCTCAGTCATCCGGGTCATCGTTATCCAGAGGTGCTGTTCAGAGGACTCGCTTGAAGCAGGATTGCCTGAAATGCTCAGGCAGATTTACACTGGCAGTGGGCAGAGACTTTTTTCTGCAAAACCCACTAATGTCGAGTTGTGAAAACTGTTTACTATAATCATTTCTGAATACTTATTTATATGGAAAAAACCTTGAGCATAATTTAAATGCATATCACAGTAGGAGTAATAATAGACCTGTTGTTTAAACACACGTCATCATGATAGATGTCTGACAACTTTATCTGCCCTTTACAGGCAGATCGGTGACAACCTGATCGTGCCTGGTGGTGTGAAGACCATCGAGGCTAATGGAAAGATGGTGATCCCTGGGGGCATTGACATCCACACCCACTTCCAGATGCCGTACCGTGGAACCACAACCGTGGATGACTTCACTCAGGGATCAAAGGCTGCTCTTGCAGGGGGCACGACTATGATCGGTAGGGGCTGAAGGAAAGGTCATGAACACACTGAAGTTAAGTTTTTGCCAGAGACTAAAGTGAAAGGGAGGGGAGAAAAAGCGGAGACCCCAAAAGAGTAAAAGAAAAAGGGATGGGAACCAGTTATGTTCTGTTTTTTGGGCAGCACTCCAAGAGATGACCATACAAAAGACTGAGTGTAACGGGGTGGGATTGAGGAGGGGGGCTCAGAGTGAAGCACTGCTCCCACAAAAAACAGAGCGCCAGTGTGCGTCGTTGTGCTTGTCTGTGTGTTGTGAAGCCCTCTGTGTGTGTGTGCGTTTGTGTACTTCATGTAGTTTGGACACAGACACTATCTCAGCCAACAGCTGGTAGATACCCCAGTCGAATTGATACGGTTAACTTCTTTTGAGCCAGAAGGCGTGCTACTGTAAGCTCTGTTCAAGGCTCCATTCATTGAGGGATTATATTCCAGTGGGAACTGTGTGATGGAGAAAGTGAAAATGTGTCTGTGTACCTTAATTGTACTTTTATTGTGGTTTGCCACAAACATACGATGTTGTGTTGGCGTGTGCAGAAAAGCATTTTAAATTGTACAGTCTGAGAAAAAAAAAAAAAGACATGATAAACAATGATGTTTTGTTTCCAGTTCTATCCTAATGACATGCAAAGACCAGATAAGCAGATTGGGTCCTTTGTAATGAGATTAAAGAAGCTGGTCAGGTGGCGAGCCAGCAGGAGGCCTTATTTTATTACAGCTGAGTAAGATGGAACAGAACAGGATGAGAACAGTGATACTGTTGTGTACAGTAAGGATTTACATGAACTATGTCCTCTTGGAGATGGATGAGGGTGAATATGTACACACAGTGAATAGTCCAGCACACAGCTTGTGTCAGCTAACGTTGACCTACTGTAACTTTCTGCACATCATGTATGAACAGTGGCTTTAGAAGCACACACCGTTATCATGTTGTAGATTTCATGCCAAATAAATAAGACTTAGGTCGTTTTTCCCCATTAATCCACACTCACTGGGGAAAACATTCACTTTGGTGCCACGCTCAGACCTGTAAGGTCTGTCGTAGTTGCCTACCCAGAAACACAAGTCTGAAAATAGCCCTACATCTGAATTTGCACCAAATTTTCCAAGGACACCCAGACAAAGATATTCCGAATGTAATGTGACAAGGTTTGTCCCCATGGCTGAGCGCTGCAGGAACTCAGACAGACAGCTGATTATGCAAGATAATCAAAACACCAGCAGACAAATCCTGACATCACCCTGTCTTCATCTTCCTATGTGTGTCTGCCCCCCCTCTATCACTGCTTTGTCTTCTTTGTCACCTGCTATTTCTCCTCTTTGCATCCCCTCACTCACTCATTCCTCTTTTCTCCCTACAAACATCTCCTCTCCTCTCGTCATCCCCTCATTCTCTCATCCTACCATCCATCTCTTTCAGTGGACCATGTGATCCCAGAGCCTGGCAGCAGCCTGATGGAGTCCTATGACCAGTGGAGGCAGTGGGCTGATGAGAAGACCTGCTGCGACTACTCCCTCCACGTGGACATCACCCACTGGAACGACAGTGTAAAGCAGGAGGTGGATAACCTCATAAAGGAGAAAGGTAGGTAGAAAAAAGTCAGTATTAACTGAAAAATGTAAACAAACTGAGAAATCATCATACAGTAATCATTGTAATTACATGCGGATGTTATCGTACATCTTATTATGCCCTCCCACAACTTTAGATAATTGTGGTGGTAGTTTATGTATAAATCTTTGGCCATTTTAGTATCATTAGTCACATTTTCTTCTTCCCCCTTTCTTTACAGGTGTGAACTCGTTCCAGGTCTATATGGCTTACAAGGACTACTACCAGTTGAGCAACAGTGAGGTATGAAACAATTAATCTAGTACTAGGTAATAGAAAAATACTGTGACAACCCAAACACGACGTGAGGTTTTTTTAAATAATCTTCAATGTTAGCAGCTGCATCATTAAATTGTTAACTAGATAGAATCTAATATTATCATATTATATAATGTGAATTAAGTAATTTTTAATTAAGGTATTTCTACGTTTCAGTAGCTTCATGATTTGTGTTCTTTATCCACTGCTGCATAACCACAGAGCATAAAAACAAAGTAATGGTTTGAACCTAAGCAGCAGCTAAAACGTATTATTAACCATAACGCACAGTTGAACCTAAAGTATAGTTTCAGCGAAGCATTTTATCATCTTGCATTGTTAATCTAGCTGATAAATAAGTAAAAAAAAAAAAGTTCTGCTGTGTTCCTGCATGTTTCTCATGCAGCTGATTCAGTTGGTCAGAGGAGCACATGATGCAACTGCAACAGTCTAGCCTGAAAAACCGATGTCACGCAGCTCGAGGATCCGTGGCTGAGCAGCATAACAGCAACTCCAGCTCATCCCACATGACTTTAACCATTTCTGGAGACCACACACGATAATTGCAGCGTGTCGTGGCAGACATCATGTAAATTGTGGGCTTCTTTTATAATTCTGGGTTGAACTTGACCCCTGAGTTAAAAAGGAGTGTCTGATTCTCCTTCAAGCAGCGAGGCAGGGTTTTAAATACAGTATAAAAACAGTGGCACTGTAATTTCTCTGTTCCTGTGTCTCTGTCCTCCAGCTCTATGAGATCTGTACCTTCTTGGCAGAAAGGGGAGGCATCGCTCAGGTCCACGCTGAAAACGGAGAGATCATCGCCGAGGTAACACTAAAGATGAACAAACTGACTGATTCCCATCTGCTTTTGCTTCTCTCTCCTCACTCCTCCTTCATCTCTTGTTCAAACCCTGTTTTGGTTAAATGTGATTTATGTCAGCATACTTTGCATCGGTTCACCTGTTTAGTGGAGCCTTATCGCAGCACATCTCCACTGCTTACAGACTAAACACACTGTGACTGAATGTGTTTCCCATAAGACAGTAATGTGTGGGCGTAGTTAATCCAGGACTGTGCCGTATTGTGGACAACTGAAAGTGAGTGAACCGTAATAGCTGATGGATTAAAGAGGGTTGATATTAGTCAGAGCTCCTGACCGAGCCTGGATTTTTTCAGTGTGTGTGTGTTGGATCTGATTCATCACAAATCCCAGCTCTCCTATCCATCTTAAACTAGGACTTTGAGGGAGTCTGACTTTCATCACCATTAAACCCACAGATTATGTCATGACTTGACTTTACATTAGAGCTCCTGAGATAAAGAGGCATTGTTTAAACCTGTGAAAGTACAGAGGACATGTTGTAACCAAGCAACAATACAAAGACTACGAGTATTTTTAGTAAGTAGTAAGTAGTACTACTAAGTGTAGCCAAGTGATACACGTAGTAACGTAAGTATTTGTTTACAGTATTTGCTTACCATAAATATTTGGCTCAGCTAGATTCAATAAAAATTTGTAGTTAGTTCTTTAGTTTGCTTTGTGTTTTTAGTTGTTTATTTGGACTATCTGCGTGTGTTTTGTAATAACCAGGCAGTGCTGTGGACAGGACCAGCATGCACTGGGCAGGATCTGTGGATTTTTACTAGAGAAAAAGACGCATCAGTAGTTATGATTTGTTTGTCGTTTGTTTGCTTGTGTGTTCTTCAATCGGAGAATGGACAGTGGATTGCTGTTGTTGTGTACTTTACCCTTATCACGGTGCATCGAATGAGAGTTTTGATTCTTATGATCTTATGCTGACATATGCTGACTCTTAGGATTACTACATATTGTTTGTGTATTTTTTTTATTCCACTTAAAATTTAACTTCAGTTTCCCATGAGAAAAAAAATAAAATTCATTCAAAGTTCTCCTCATTTGAAGACAAGTCAGGCAAAGGACAGAAAATACATGAGCCTCCTAATTCTTTCCAAATAAATGTTATGTGAGTCCGGCCTGAATGTAAACAGAAATTATACCCTGTGGATTAGCTATGGTGGTTGTCCACAGAGGCATCTACTTCCATAAAAAACTAACAAACATTTATTATGAATGATTTTATATGTTGCATGAATCTTTTCAGCAGAGGCCAACATATTCAGCACGCTGAAAGAATTGGTCGCTATGCAAAGGTTGTAATTACTGTTGTTTACCATATGGAACGCCAACTGTTTGGTCTGGACATCTTCTTCTGGTTGATTCTGGGGAGATGAAACAGTTTTAAGCACAGCAATGCTGAGTGAAGCTAATTTGCTGTTTGTGGTGAGACAATACAACACAGTAAGTCAGTCAGGTCAGGCAGCTTTGAATAGCAGCGATGACAAGAAGGTTTGTTGAGTTTAGTTGTCATGTTGGATGGAATTCCAGCTTCTCCTTTTCCTCCATTCTCCAGCTTTCATATGTTTTTATCTTCTCATCCTTGTTCTTGTATTGGATCCAACACCGTCAACCATCTGTTTGAGGTGATTCATGTTTGGCTTCCATTGCTCTTAGTTTTCACAAATTTCCTAAGAAAACTAAACATAAGGAGACTTTCTCTTGTTTTCCTGCACTTCTACACTAAGTTGACCCGCAGCATCACACGCATTAACAAACAAGGGCATGCAAATCTCTAAGCAGATGTAGTTTGGGAGTTTGTGTAGCCAGCAAGTTACTTTGGAAGTAGGTTTCCTACATGTTAACTACAATACCTCGTCTAGGGAGGTAATGTGCTAAATCAGACTCACAGAGAAGTGAAGTGATTTCTCAAAACGGAGGTTTATTTGGAAAGCTTTGAGAGGCTTGCCCTTCTCAGCCGAGTATATATATTGTAGTCCACTTCCTCTGTATTTCTCAACAGAAGTGGTCAAAATATGAGAGTTACGCCAAGGTTGAATCATACAATAATTTCATTTTAATGCTTAAAACATGGCATCTTTTTTTATTTCTAAATGTCTCTCAGCTGTTCAGCTCTGCATTTACTACAACACAAAAGTGCTGGCAGAAGTAGACTACAGAAGATCGACAAGTATGCAAAGCCTATGTGTGTGTGTGTGTGTGTGTGGCCCGAACCACATGATAAATCTGCTGTTGATGTCAATCAAAGAAGCAGAAAGAAGCAGAAATATCATTTTGGTAGAGTGACCATAATGTTTTGTGTGTTTGTTCAACAGGAGCAGGCCCGCATGCTGCAGATGGGCATCACTGGACCAGAGGGACACGTGCTGAGCAGGCCAGAAGAGGTACAACAGACACACACACTGTTAACTAACTAACTAACTCTGTGTAGCCAAATAAATCCTTAACCTCACCAGTTAATGATGTAAAAATTATAAGCTTCCGTTTGTCATTTTGGTTAAAATATGAGTTAAAATAAAAATAAAATAATATGGCTCCAAAAATACACCATTTGCTGTGGTTAAGATATTTATTTGAGAAAATCCTAATGGGAAAAACATTTCCAAGTTAGCCACCATGTCCTGTCCTTTCTGTAGCTGGAGGCGGAGGCGGTGTTTCGTGCCATCACCATTGCCAGCCAAACCAACTGTCCTCTGTATGTGACCCGCGTTATGAGCAAGAGCGCCGCCGACATCATCTCACAGGCCCGGAAAAAAGGTAACGAGATGCATTTAGGCTTCACGGCACAATGCACATCTACAGTATTAAATTCTTCTTGTTTATATCCAGTCAGCAATTTTTCGAAATCCTGGTACTCAAGCAACAAATGTGGTTTTAAAACAATGTGTTGTGTATGAAAAGGACGTCACATCTGAACTTACTGACATTATCCGCTGCCCATTTTTTTCTCTCTCTGAATATTTCTGTGGTACTCCCCCTCTGCTCATAGGTTTCAGTCTTTCCGGCTGATTTCTTAGACGCTGGAATGCACACACACCAGTTTCCTTTCACCTACATATGCCCTTATAAGATGATTTTACTGTTATTCCTGAGGTTCTTGATGCACACAGACTTTGGCTGCTGTTCTATTCTCAGATGAACATTCAGCTTTGTCAGTCA
Source organism: Ctenopoma multispine (assembly GCA_034779795.1). Taxonomy (NCBI): domain Eukaryota; kingdom Metazoa; phylum Chordata; class Actinopteri; order Anabantiformes; family Anabantidae; genus Ctenopoma; species Ctenopoma multispine. The sequence goes on along the minus strand of JAUYWH010000006.1, from coordinate 17,501,345 downwards.
GGTCTTTTCTGTAGTTCAGCGATCACACAGACCGTACCTCACAGTTTCCATGTGTAGGAGCAGAAGTAAACTCAGGGGCTCCGTGGCTGTGATGAATCGTGAAATATTTTTAAGAATATAAAATTTTTAAGAATGGAACGGGGTAGCGAGAAAGGGCAGAAAATAAAAATATTCCTTTGGTGAAAGGCCACATATGTTTTTAACAAGCAAAATCTCACTAAGCTGTCTTTATTTATTTATTTACAAGCTATTAGGGCCTTTAAGGGTTTGACACCTCTGTTTGGATCTGTTCCCAAGTTCTAAAATGTTAACCAGGACGGACATGGAAAAGTGCGATGCGAGTGTAAAAGACCACAAAGACGAGTATTAGTAAGAGAAATCAAACTCTGGTTCATTATCCGCTGAAGAACAAGGTCAGCTACAGCTGAGCCAAAGTGAAATTTGTTCATTGCCAAGGGTGACATTAGTCACTTCAGACATTTTCTGAAATTAGACACGGCCCACTCCTGCAAGCACTCAGATGAATTACCAAAGCTTTTAGTAAAATTAAAGTGCTGACAAACTAATCTAGCTTGGTAAAGGTACAGAACAGTTTTAAAAATGCAAAGTAAACTAAAATAAATCAATTGGATTTAATTTACATTTGATATTAAAGCTGTTTTTTCTGTCACAGGAAACGTTGTGTTTGGGGAGCCAATCACAGCCAGCCTGGGTACTGATGGGACACATTACTGGAGCAAGAACTGGGCCAAGGCAGCTTCTTTTGTAACATCACCTCCTCTCAGCCCTGATCCCACTACTCCGGACTATCTGAACACCCTGCTGTCCAGGTACATGTCACAACACAAAGGCTGCTCTCAGCTGTGACGTGACCTTTTTTTGATTAGTTGTGAAATAAATAAACAAACCTATTTGCTTGTGGTTGCAGAACTTGTATACACAAAGTATGCTGTGCTGCTATGAATGCATCTTAATGTGTTTTTGTGTTTCTCCCAGTGGAGACTTGAGTGTGACGGCCAGCGCTCACTGCACCTTCAGCGTGGCCCAGAAGGCCATCGGCAAGGACGACTTCACTCAGATCCCAGAAGGTGTCAACGGAGTGGAGGAGAGGATGGCTCTCATCTGGGATAAAGCTGTGGTGAGTGAGATTTTTCGACTATTTTCGTCTATTTTTAAGACTTACTAAGGAAGTAGAATGACAAACATTAAACAAAGACTTTATTTTTATCTTGATCCAAATGCTCTTTTATCTTTTCTCCCCAAGGAAAAACATCAGTTTTATTTTCACTCATCTGCAGTCTGTGTTCTGTGATGCTCTGTTCCCAAGTTTGAGATAGTCCGTTTATTTTAGACACTCGTGTCCTGTTATTTGCCTTTGACTATTTTTCTCTGTGTTGCTTTTCTCAGATGCCAGATTCTCTTTCTCTCTCTCTCTCTCTCTCTCTCTCTCTCTCTCTCTCTCTCTCTCTCTCTCTCTCTTCCATCAGCTTCATTTAACTGTCTCATCACTCTCTCTGCGTTGGTTTATAATTGTTTTGTACTATCACATTTGTCCTTTCATTCACCCTTCCACACAGTACACTGCCCTGTTCTTTTTTTCTTCTCGTGTTTTCTTTAGACAGCTGCGCAGACCCGTTCTGCCTATAAAATGAGAATCAGCTCGTATAAAGTCAATTGAATCAGTTTTCTTAGGGTAGTAACTCAAAATCGTAAGCTCAGCCTTTTGAGTCTCCAGTCTAAGTCATGCTAAGATAAGCTAATTGTTACTTGATGACAGCTCCATATGTAACACACATGAGAGTGTTATGAAGTTTCTCATCTAAAGCTTGGCAAGAAGGCAAAAGCAAATACAGCAGGTGTAGCTGCCAAAATGGTGGACTCTTCCTTTAATATTTGCTGATAGCAGCTGATGTCAGGTTGTTGTTGATGTGTTAATATTTAAATGAGAATGTTTTTGAGAATGCTACATATTTTATCTAGTCCAACAAAAGCTGAATGTTGTGTTTTCCGCTTGTCTCTCTTCCCAGACTACAGGTAAAATGGACGAGAACATGTTTGTGGCTGTAACCAGCACCAACGCAGCCAAAATCCTGAACCTGTACCCTCGTAAGGGCCGGATTGCCGTGGGCTCTGATGCCGACCTGGTCATCTGGGACACAGACTCTGTCCGCACCATCACTGCCAAGACACACAACTCGGTATGTGCGCTGTGCACGGGTCCCTGTTTGTATGGCATCAGTTCATGGCAGTGAAACAACTGTCTGTGTTAACTGGGTTAGCCTGAAGCTGACCTCTTTAAGAGCTTGAAGAAGTGAAAGTTCTGTTAGAGGAATAAAGTAAAGAGTAAAGCAGAATGTGAAATGTAAGGAGAGTGTTCGTTTGTGCAAGAGATGGAGGGAGAGGAAGACAGAGAGAGAGTGTGTTAAGGGGACAGCGAGCACATTTTTGATCAGCTTCCAGCGAGCTCTCAGTTCCTCTGAACGGAAATGAAGTCTCAGTGGATGTTCACTACAACTCGCTGTGCACTTGCCACATGGCCGGCACTTAATGTAAACTTGGGCCCCATTAATTCCAAAAACCCTCAGCAATGATGTAAGTCATGATTTAGAAATATAATATGGATTATTCAGATATACTAGTTTATCCGGGTATAAAAGACATTCTGTCAGACATTTTCCAAACTGCTCTGGTCAGTTAATCAACAAGGAATCTGTCATGAGTGGATTACTGAACAGGCCTGCTGGAGACAGGCCCAGGTGCTGCAGAGGTCCATGGTCTCCAGGGCCACATCCTCTGTATGGAGTGTTTATATTTCCTGTTTGAAAGTGGCAGAGCTCAGTTGAAGCATGTAAAAAGACACCAAATGACCACAAGTAGTTGAGAAATGACCAACACCACACACAAATGACTGCAAATGGTTGAAAACTGACCACTTACTCATTATCCTTCCATGATCACAGTGAAAAGAAACAAATCCTCCTGTTAAGTGTGTGTAGCTTGTGTCACACACTGTACGGACGTTACAGGATAGAGCTTAGTGACAGTACTAACAAAATAATTTCACTTTTCAAAGTTTGAACCATTATTCACAACATAAAAACCAGCAAATGAAATGGTTAATAACTTTTCCTTTTAAATGTAGTCTTCTTAAATCACACTAAAAGACATTTTGATAACAATCTTTGTCACTTGTCATGTTCAGAGGCTGATGTTAAAACGAGTTACTCTGCATTACTGTGAAACTGTGTTATCCCACTGCAGATGTTTTCTGTCCTCAGCATGAAGGTCTAAGGCCTCTCAAAGATATGCACACATTCTTGCACACACGCACATTTTACAGTCACACTGTGTGTACAGTACACCTAGTAAATGTGAGTAATGAGGTTTTTACCACTACACATACATTAGAGAATCCCAAACAGCACCACTCAGCAGCAGAGGAAGTGTCCACACAGGAAATTAGGGGATCTGTGGGCTCTTACATAATGATGTCACCCCTTCATTTCCTGCTGCTCTGCCTTCCAGATAAAATAACACAAGAGAGCAGAACACCAGCACACTGCAGCTCCCACCTCAAATAAATCGACCTAAATGGACAGTCTGATGCTTGTCCAAACAGGAGCGGCCCTGTTTACCAGCACACTGTGTTGGGGAACACTTTCCGCTGTACAGTAATTACAACTTAGACTCTTGTTTATCTCTAGTTTGTTATCAGTAAGCTTACATCTGCTCTGCTTTGCTCGTTGGCATCAACATAAAAACACATACATAGGAATAGTCTGACCCATAACACATACTCTGAAACACACTCAGCTTGGCCATGACATCATGTTTGGCTTAGAGTAAGTCTTAGTTATGTCCTGTTCTAGCCTGAATTTGGGCTGCAGCAGAAAACAGGGTCGTGTGCAGAGGAAATAAATAACAATGGAATGAGGGGAGGGGACCGTCACGGATCTCAAGAAAAAAAAGTTGGCACAAGGGGAAACTGGAAGAGGATGAATAATGCACAAGCTTGAAAAAATGCAAGGGATCACATAAATCAAGCAGAGGTGGGTGAAGGAGAGAAAGACATAGGATGAAAAACAGACACGGAAAGAGGCATAAACGAATGAAGGAAACAGAAATGTGAAGTGAGTGGGAGAGAGCGAGGTAGAGAGTGAGAAGCGGATCACAACAGCTGGTTGTACATGCCAAGTGTACGAAGCAAGGTGAGGAATGACAAAGAGTGCATGAAAGGGAGCGAGAGAAGGAGAGAGAGTAACGGAGAAAAAAAAAGTTCATGTCCTCACTTTGTGTCGCAGCTCCCCCAGTTATTTTCCCCCTTACGTTTTCAAATGTGTGGTCCAACTAGAAAACCCCACTTTTTAAATATATACTTCAGTATTTCTTTGTTCACTTCATCTGTAGTATTTCTTTCTTTACAAACATTTCATTTGGTTCCATTTTTGTTTCAGGCTGCCGAGTACAATATCTTTGAGGGCGTGGAGCTGCGTGGGGCCCCACTCGTGGTGATTTGCCAGGGGAAGATTGTTCTGGAAGATGGGAACCTGCACACCTCCTCCGGCGTGGGCCGCTTCATCCCCTGCTCTCCCTTCCCTGACTTTGCTTACAAGCGTGTTAAAGCAAGAAAGCAGGTCGGTACAGGTTTAATTGTTGTCCAGCTTACAGTGCGATTGTTTTGTTGAAGGTGTTGTCCGATCTTTAAAGAGCACATTTCAATTATGTTTATTAATATAGCGCTAAAAATGACACATTAGAAAACATCTACAACTAAATGGTGTTATGTAGAAAAAACCCATGAGCAAGGCAACTAAGGCGACAGTAATATAAGTATTTGTTGCCGCAGATAATCTCACACACAGTGAGAGGAGACGACGACCTGGGAGGGAAGGTGGGAGCGGGTCTTTCAGATTGTAAGTGGCTGAGACAGATGTTAGGATGATGGAGATAAGAGTGAGTGGGAGAGATGGAGGTAGCAGAGTGGGATGTAGGGGAGATCAGTCTGACATCAGCCTCTAAGGTTCAGACCCAGGGTGCTGGCTGCGATTTGTGCTCTGTAATGTAAAAGGTCCACGCAGTGAGGGTGGTCGAGGTTTTTAAAAACGATACAGTTTGGATTTGTGTAACTTTCCGATGAGACACACCGCACAAGTGGAAAGGGTTAGCAAAGTCTACATACATGTAGTCCAGAATTTACAGTTCGCTGTAGTCCCACACGATGACTGATTTTAAAAGCTTTTTAGGAATGCTGCTTTTATTAAAGGCAGGGACACAAGGCAGGTAGGAATACCTTAAAGATATGAGAAATGGCCCTATTTAAACACTTGATTTATAACAGCTTAAACTGGAAGCAGACCCTGATCTCTGGTCTTTTTTTTTTTTTTTTTCATTTATCCCATGAACCTAAAAATCTCAACCGTTCAACAGTTTCCTAATTCACAGCTGGCTGCTGATGAGAAAATGGAGCTGTAGTAACAGTGGGCTGTTTATCTTGGTAGCAGTCACTGTTATGCTTTCTTCATTCACAGATGTCTCTTTTTAAGTCCTGACAGAGCTTCCAAGATTCCACTGAGTCACGCCACAGACAGACAGACAGAGAGACAATGGCTTGTTCACTAACGACATGAAGTTTAAAATAGCTTTAGGATATACGAATACTGTATGTAGTGTTTGATCCATGCTTGTATTTGTGTGTGTGGATGTGTAAATCTGGAACTCGTTGTTGGCAGGAAAAAGGCTTTCTGAAAAATGCGTATGTAACTCAGAAACAAACAGTTTCACAAACAACATATAATGCTAAACAGGTGTGGACTTGGCTACATTTAATCTTTTGTGATACTAAACACCATAATGTCTTTTTGTTCTTTCCCATCCTTTCTTCTCTTTCTTTCTTTCTTTCTTTCTTTCTTTCTTTCTTTCTTTCTTTCTTTCTTTCTTTCTTTCTTTCTTTCTTTC
>JAUYWH010000006.1:17480607-17492859 GCA_034779795.1 Ctenopoma multispine | reverse complement strand
TATATACAGTATTTATTGTAACTGTAATGACAACTAATATTGGTGTCATATGTAAATCCTTTCAGAATTACTGTAGCCTTTACACACTCATAGCACACGAATAATTGTCTTCATACACTCACATTATTACTCAGTGTGATTTCTACAGTATATGAATACTTTCAGTGTCAGTTCCTCATTTTCCTCATTTGCTTGCTGAATTTCCTGTATGGAGATAAGAATTTTATTTTACAAAATGCATTTTCAGCATTTACTTGAACTTGAAACTGTGACAGTAGAAGCCAGTTTGCTGAATTTCCTCGTGTTCATTTCTCACCAAACCTTTTTTTCTCCTTTTAAACATTCTCCCTATGGCAGCATGTGCTTCTTGCTCTTTTTCAATATATGTTGCTTTATCTTTTCTCTCCTTTTCTGTCTGTCCAGGTCCCCCCACCCCGGATGACATCCCCATCAGGCCTGCAGGCCGGCGTATTGTAGTGCCCCCTGGTGGTCGCTCCAACATCACATCCCTCAGTTAAACAGCAAGGAGACGAGGGAATTCAGAAAACGACAGCAGCCAGAGTGCAAGATTTGGGGGTGGGAGGGAGGGGCCAAGGGGAAGGGGAGGGGGTGGGGGAGGGGGGAGGAGATGCAGAGGACCATGATTAGTTAAAAGTTACAAGAGCAAAACACTGAATCCTCATGCCTTACCTGTCACAATGCTACCTTGCTCCGATGAGAACAGTATCCCTTTTCCTGGGGAGCAGAGTGGAATGTTGACGTTATCCTTGCTTCTAAAGGATTAATTTACCACCAAAGCACAGTGCACATAAGCTTGTCTTAGCCTCACTTCTACTCATTACAGAATACACTACACATACAGTGAAACCACCTCGACTTAATGCTTTGGTAATGGAAGAACACGTCAGTCACACTGCAGACCATCACATTCAACCAAGTGAGGAAGGAAACTGGGTTCTCAAAGGAAAATGGATACCGCTTTTCTCAGAATGAGGCTATGGTTCTTTCATCCTGTTTGGCTTTCAATGTCACCCCCTTTCAGTAGCCTGCTTTCTCAATAGTCAGCAAAACATACAGTAACACTAGATCCCACATTAGCCATGTATTATCATGCAGTACCATTGATTAGCTTTAGGTGGCATTGTATATACAGTAGATGTAATGTAGCTTTGTGAATGATGTTGTTGCAGACAGTTTGGGTTTACTGGACCAAGTAAGAGGTGTTTATCAAAACTTAAAGCAGGAGTGCTGATGGACATGGAGCTGCATGGGCCACATGAATATGGGTGACGTGATCCATGATCCTCTCGCTCCCCTCCTGTAAGGTATTTGATGAATACCATCCCCATGATTTTTGATGTTAAACAAAAAGATAGACACATCTGTTTAAGAAAAAAAAAGAATAATAAAAGGGTTTTCACTGTTCTTTACTCCCAAAAGATTTGTCGGTTTTTTCCTGCACTCCATCATGACTGTATAAAAAAGAACCTCTAAGAATCCGTCCTTTGCATTTGCTTCTAGCTGATTGCCTGCTTCTGTCATCCTGAAATCACCCTGAAGAGAATGGAGGGAGAAACAAGAAGATAAAAAATCTGTTCGACTAAACTCAACGATTCCTCTCAGCTCAATTATAACCTGTTAAAAATAGAGCTTTCCTATTGAGGGCAACTACAAAGAAACTGATGCAATGAAATGATTAGGCAACAAAAACCTGCTTTCAGATAACAGCACTTCACCTCTGGCTTTACGTTTTTTATTCCTGACAAACTGGGCTCACGGTGTGGGACAAGAGAAAGACCATCATTCCCTTGTCATTCAACATAGGTCTCAAACACAGCCCTTTCTGACCAATACCAGTTCAACATCATGTTGAATATAACAACATCTAATTCAGTCGGACTATAACACTCTGGGTCTGTTTGTGTTGGAAGGGGGTCTCGGAGCTCTTTTTTTATGTCTCTGCACTTTTCTGATAAGGCAGAGGATTGTGGTGCAGTAAGGGAGGCCTTGGATGGGGGGGGAGGGAGGCACTTTTATTTTGGTGGCAGTGTGGTGGACTCTGAGGCAGGCACAAGCGGTGATTTGTTGTATTTATGTTAGTTTGACAACCTTTATTATTGTTTTTCTGTTGTTTCTTTTTTACAGTTGTATCAAAACCCAGAGATGGCAGGTCAAAAATAAGGTGTGTTGTGGAAGTATGATTTGTTTCCTGAATAAACATGAGTTGCAACTGATTGACTGAGATGTCTTTTTTATATATTGTTACACTCATACACACAAACACAGAAAAAACAAGGTTTATATATATATATAGTCTTTATTAAATAATACAATTCTGCAAATTCACAGGCTTCACTACAGACTGAAAGTGTAAGGTTTTTCTTTAACCTGTTATTACAATATATTTCCAATTAGCATTTATATATTCATTTTAAATAAGACTATAGAACATCAGGCTGATTTAGTGCTCTATTTGTAACACCATCCAGGCACATTTTACCTTCACGTGTCATCTTTCTTATTTATATAAAGTGTCACTACTCATTTCTTAATACACCAGTGTGGCTTAGAAGCACCACAGTGCTATAGTTTATCTCTCTATCAACATATTTCTGAGTGTTTAGTCTGCATGTATCAGGCACTTTTTCCTCTATTTACAGTGTAAAGACAAGTCTTTCTCTAGACCAGTGAGTCATGGCTGTGAAGTGAAAGATTCAGAGGTGAGAGACTTACGTTCACTCACTTACTTAATTTTAACACCAGCATCTATTCCAGCATCTCTGAGACACTTGGCCTTGTTTCACAGGTGCAACATGTTTCACAACAGGGATTTTATAGGAATTTAATATGTAAGTAAAACTATATGTAAAGATAAATGTTAACTTTTTTCAGTATGTTGCTATTTAGATAAAAACTCACTGAGTGATCATTAGGTGCAGCACTACTTCTGAGCTTTGGGATATAACAGCCTATCCAGGAGAAAAACCATATAGCAGTGAAAGATAGGCAACACCGTTATGCGTGAACAACCGGAAGAGTTGTAGTAAATTGTCCCACTTAGCAAACCAACCCACATCTGCAGTGGCAGCAGCAGGTGTGATACACACAGCGCTAGGATACAGGTACCTCTGATTTCAATCAATATATCTATAATAAAAAGTTAAACTCAGTATAATTCATTGACAGCATAACAGACAGCAACTACTAAAGACTTCAGTGTACTTAATCCTCCAAAATATAAACAAATATTGCCCAAAAAACGAACTGACGTCGTAGCCAAAAGAAGCCCAAAAGCCACGGCTTAACTAGCTAAGCTGGCTAGCTAGCTTGCTGTTAGCTGTATTTGTTTGTATTATATTAATGTCTGTCCTAAACACGCTTTTTCTATTTAAACGTATATACTATGTGTTACTTTATGCCAGTTATATGCAGTAATTGCATTGAAGTTGTATTTTCTTATTTGACACGCCGCTGTCAGACAAAGAAGAAGTGTCAAGAAGACTTTTTTGCTAGTGTTAGCTTAACTTGAGTAACTTAATTCATTGTAGCCATGGCAACTCGGAGGCACCGCTAACGTTAGCACACACTTGCTAACAGATTTTCTTAAAGTAAACTTTATCAACTTTTTCGTTTAAGCATTTATTCACGTTTATTCAACCGCAAAACTCCACGTTGAAGAACAGACGTTAATAGCTAATTATTAGCAAACTTGACTAACACAAAATCTGATCGCATTTGTTATGGTTGTTTTGTTGTATTATTGGAACTGTGTGTAATTTTGGCCTGGCTTCCTTTAGGATGTACGTTAAGAAAATCAACAAAACATAACCTTCCTTGCATCCTCAATGTAGGGTTGTTTGAGAAACAAATCACACATTTCAAAATGTCCTACGTAACCCCTTTGTGTTCCCCAGTAGTTGGGTTCACTCATACTATAGCAGTTAAACTGCTGCAAGGTCCCATGTGCATTGTTTGATAGTGAGTAAATGTTTCATGGCATTACAGTAATCATGTCAGATTAAAGTTTTGGTGGACATAAAATGCAGTCTACGTCTGGACAAAGAGAGTAGTCAGCTTCCGCAGCCTAAACAGTGTGTACGGTAGGTGGTGATTGCAGGTTAGTGTTGTGAGCTACAAAAAGAGACTGTAATAACAACATATGTCTCAGAGAATTAAAAAAATAAACATCTTGTGTACAACGATTAGATTGTTGTATATGTATGTGTAGATAGATAAAGATTGTTTTGAACAGTTATTATACTGTATATCTGTGGCTGCAGCAGGCGTTATTTTGATTGCAGGAGCGTATATCAACTTCTCAGATCAGCCATTAATGTGGAAAACTGCCTCTGCTTAACCCACTGTGGTGAAGTGAAGAGACTATACGCCTTCTAGATGATCTCAGGAAATGGTGGACTCCAATCTGTAAATTGTGGCTATGTGTGGGTGAGAGCGAGAGAGAAAGAATAGGAAAAGCATATGGTGCATGTCGGTTGCTGGGGATGTATAATAACAGAGGAAATGAGAAGGAGAGTGAGCAGAGTATCCTAACACAACTAAGACCTCATTCATATGAAAATAAACAACTGCCACTGAAGCTGCGGGTGAGGAATGCTCCTCCAGTTATTATTTAAAATATGTTAAATGTTTTTTATTTTGGCTGCGTTTAATATTTGGATGTTTACCATTATAAACTGTTAATGTCTATGCTTCAGACAGACTCTCTATCCTTACAAAATGTGGGTAGGTTATCAACTGTACTACTGGTCAGCTAACACTGTGGGGCAGCATTATACCAGTACACATCTTACATCCACCTATAGTTTAGGATACAAACCTTTTATCGTGGCTTACACATTTTCCTTTTATATTCTAAATGTGGATATTTAAAAAGACAAAGTAAAATAAAGCACACGACACAGTCAGATTGGTTCAGAAAAAGAAATTATTATTTAAGGCACACCTTAATAGTTTGCAACTTCCTCACATTTGTATACGATAAACACACAGTGACAACTGAAGGACAGCAAAACCTTAAAAGGGATAAAATTCACAAGTGCAGAACAATTCTGTTTCCAGCATAAATCGTTTTTTAGATAGAATATTCTATACCTTCACTTTTTGGATCGGTTGAATCTGCCATATTTGATGATTACCAGTTTTGAACTTGGTGAAATAAATCCAACCCTATGAAACCCCTACCATATATACTATGATATGCAGTATATAATCAGGATACTACTGTTATACAGTCAATGAACAAATTAACATAATGATTCACAATATTATTTACTCTGGGTTTACCCACATATAGTCCATCTGTTTAACTATCCCACTATATCTTACAGCTTATGAAGGAAATTATCTTTGGATCTGTAAAATTACATCAATGACAACAACAACAACAACACAAAGGTAAGTCAAAATTTAGCATTTTTCAATAGAAAATGTATCAGCAATTTTGAATGTAATACGTTTTAAATGTATTAACTATATTAGGAATGAAATTATTTAGTTAAGCTGCAGATACATAAGATAGAGGTCAATAGAATGACCAGACATTAGTATAAATCACATTTACTTACTAATTGTGAAAAAACTCAGGTTTTTACTACCTACACATACAGTTTAGGGAAACCAGTTGTGTGCCATATTTGTGGTATAAGGCATCCCTCTGCAAATTTCAGAGGCAGGTGTGTTTTAGCCAAGATCTACTTCTACTGCAGTGAGACTTACTACAGTAACTCTTGTGGTATGAATGGGAGGTATTGCCTTGCGTGGTATTTTTTTGTGTCCTTCATAGTTTTTTTGTTAACAATATGAACACAACACAAAATTAGTGTTAAGAGTTTTTTTTTCTTACTATGCTATCCAGCTGGTGCTGAATTTCAGATTACTGCTGAATACCATCTGCACAAGAGTAATGACTGCAGACATATTTTTCTATGGGAGCAATTAATTGCAGTACAAATGTAAAATCTTATCTTTAAACAAGTTTAAATGCAGACAGTAACTGAAAAATGAACCTCATCTTAAGCTTATCCCTATCCTTGTCTATAAAACTCTTCTTAATGGAATAAGTATTCACTCACAGATTAAGTTTTTTTTGTCTCTCTGTGCTTAAATGCTACAGTTGATGAAGAAGCATGTGCAAAGCAAGGTTCAGTGCAGAACAATACATAACATCTACCAGCTACTTTTTCATAGCTATAAATCTTTGAAGGCCCAGCTGGTCATTTGCAAATTGACGCAACCTGTAGTCCAATTGTCAGAAGGAATTTAAAATCAATTTGACTAAAGTCTTTTATCAGAAAGTCTACTTTCTTGGTGTGCCTTCAGTTTTCACCCATGTTGAGTAGCATTAGTTTAGCAGCTCTGTATGAGCTTACAAGGTCAAGAATGGACCTTCAAGCTAAACATGTTGCCTATATATGCAATCGGTGGAGCTGGGTCATTGTACCAATTGTAGCAATCCTACAATATTTGTTAAATTGACTAGATTAAAACTAAGCATATTGACCACTAAAACCATCTGCTGCTATGATCAAGCAAGCCATTCATATTCCAGCCTCCATTTCAGCTCTTGACTGTCCAACTTAAAGGAATCTGTGGTAGGCCTAGTTTACTTTAATAAACCTCTTTTGTTTTATTATATTCAAATCTCAAGTCACGTAGATCACATGGAACTAAGCTACCCATCCATCAAAGTCTTTGATTTTCAGTGTATGTTGTCAACCGAGCTACATCTTAGTTCATTCAGTTCAGTATTTAAGTAACAACTAACAAATACTTAGCTGATATTAAAAATCAGAGTGTCGTTCAAAGCAACAGTTTGTACAACTTTCAGCCATGTTTCCTACATCAGACTTATTTGCTTGGTAGGATTGTCCAGTCTCCTTTTTTGGCAGGGAAGTGACCTTTGCACTTCAGCTCACTGCTTGGTGTAGAAGCTGAGCAGACCATAAAGCACCAGAATGATGTAAGGGAGCATGATGCAAGTGACACTCTGCTGGAAGTCATTCTTCTTGGTGACAGGAAAGCTTGACTCTGACATTGCTTCTGCTCCAGGCGTCCATTTCACTCTGCGGTTTTTCAGCACTTGATACCGTTTTTTTTTGTACTATACGTGAACAGTGATGCACAGGTTCATACAGTGCTGCATTTGTGTGTGCAAAATAGTGTGCAGGAACATTGTAGACTGGGTTTAAGTACTGATGGAACATTATGTGTCTGTTTGTACATTGCTGATCTACAAGCTGTAGGCAGGTGCAAGTGATAAGGAAGTAAGATCTTGAGTCACAAGACCTATCCTGATACGTAGGCAGCCGGCTCAATGTTGTTATTCTGTCCATCCTCTATAGCCTTGTTCTTCTCACTCGTGGATAGTTCAGAAGACTCTGAGTCCACAAGTGCTTTCCTAGACCTTTGGGGTTAAGAATATCTCTTTTTAGTATGGAACAGATGCTAGTACCTAAAGTAGCCTTGACAAAATATTGCTAAACATAAAAGTAATATTTAAGTAATATTTCAGACACTGCACATTTTTGTTTTCACATTTAGTCATCATTCTGCCTGGGTACTGTGTTGACATGTAATGGGAAATCTATCAAATAATTTCACAGCTAGTAGGGAAAATGCAAAAGCTAGAGTAATGTGATATTTGATTATCTAATTTAAGTTTTGCCCTAAGTATTAGTTTAGCAGTTTACCTTTATCTTTATCCTTTCAGGCCCAAAGTTAATAACTAATGGCTTAGATTGATAGATGAGTTTTGACGTCATTAAATATCTTGTGTTCTAGTGTTATTTAGCTTAATTCGTCTTTGTCATCAACTCATATACATCGATGAACACTGTCCTTGATCTTTTAGTGACTTTGGGATTTTCTAATTCTCATACATAGAGACTAAATGGGAGATCCTCCTCTTTGCCAGTTTCTGTACTTCTGCCTTAATCACACACCCACATTTATGGACCAGATTCTCTGCCATAAATAGTTGCATTACTGTCCTTTCACACCATCCTACAAGCTTTCACCACTCAGCAAGGAAAACAATTTTCCCACTGTAAATCTATGGCTACAGTTTTTAAACTTGTGAATATTTTAATAACCATACGTGCAGTTGACAAAACTTTCATTAAATAATACATGTAAAGGGCTTCACTCATTTTGAATATCTCAAAGCTATTGTGAAGTTTGTTGATGTCATGCCAGACAACAAAAGCTGTACTGTAGTGTTCAGAGAATGTGTAGGGCATGCTGTGGGGGTTCCTTACTTTTCTCTGTTAAAGACAATGAAGTCTCTCTGGACATTGTCCAGTCGCTGCTGCAACTGACCATTCTGGAGGAAAGACAATCAGATTATAGTCATTAGTCACTGTTATTTCCAGCAGCAGATGCAGAATTTAATGAATTTGTTTGGGAGCGAAAGTTTTGTAGTACTTTCTGGCATATGAGACCTCACACTGTATACTGTAAAATGTGCAGTACATTACACATATGAGTTTCTTTTTAATAAGATGCCAGTAGAAAAAATTAACCTGATTTTAGACGACACTTGCTCTTCATCTCCACCTGCTCTATGTACTCTATGTACATATTTGGCCCACTAAATCATGTGAGAACATCCTGCTCTGTCACACCAGGTGTCTTCACACTACTGTAGTGGCAATACAAGTGGACAGGTGCTTTCTCACTCTCCAATGCAGACAGTGAAGGGAGAGATCAGAGAGATACATCATCATTATCACACTGCACTGTGAGTGAGAGAGACTAAAATGACCAGAGCACAGAAAATGAACAAATGCAGAACTGTATGTTCATTTAAAGTCTTAACTCAAAACTGTCTACTTGGAACCTTCCAAATGTCTGCACTTCAGAGGATTTTCTCAACATGCAATTTCCAAAATAAAAGGCACACATGTAAATATGTGCAGTCATATTGGCCTTCAACACTAAATCCCAGGCTCTTGGATGCGTTTTCTGGAGTGAAATGGCTGACTCCCTGTCAGTCACACAGCTCAGAAGAAATGCTCTGTGCAGGTGCTGTCACAATGGGGGAGCAGCCACTGAAAGACCAAAAGCCATCAACGGAATTAGGGCAGGAATGTTTGGAAAGAAAGAAGAGAGGGAGCATATATACAGGTCTAGAAAAAATTAAGAGACCACTGCATGCCACCACTTGCAAATCAGGGTTATTCCACCAAATATTGATTTCTGAACACAAGGTAAAACATTAGTAATGTGTTGTGTAAAAATGTATATGAACTTGTTTTCATTTATTTATTTATTTATTGCATTATTTGAGGTCTGAAAACACTGGACCTTTTCTAATATTTTGACCATTTTTCATTTTCTGCAAATAAATGTTCTAAATGACAATATTTGTATTTGAATTTTGGAAGTTGAGTTGTCAGTAGTTTATAGAATAAATTAAAGATGTAAATCTTACTTAAACATATACCTTTAAATAGCAAAATCAGATAAACTAAGAAAATAATTTAGCAGTGGTCTCTTAATTTTGAACAAAAAGATGGAGCTTGTACATTGTTTTTTAATTTAGAATTTGTGCAAGATAGAGGTGGCAAGAAGGAAGAAATATGAATCAGGTATACGATTCACATTTCTCTTTTTAAAAGAAAACATTCTTTACCTCTGGGTTTATGGTTAAGGACCCTTTGCTACAGCAGCATAACAAAGGAATTCTGCATATTCACATGAACATAGAAGAAATGTGACTACATAACCACCAAATATCCAGAGAGGGACTGGAGATACGTATATGTGGGTGGGACAAAGAAACAAACAGGTAGACAGAGGAGAAATATAGTACATCATCAGTCGTCAGACATCAGTGATAGATGTGATACATAAGAGATATGACAGATGACAGATTCGAGGTGTGATGTTGTGTGTCCCTGAAGGTGTCTTAATGGCATTCTTGGACCTGAAGGCATGACAAAGGTACAGGTTCAGTGCCTGTAAGAGGTTTCAGCCTTCTTGCAAGCAAACATTTGCGTGATGTGATGCGATGAAAGTGATGCTAGCGATTTAGAAGCATATTTTGTAAGATGTTTGACTTGTTGGCATTTTAAGTTCTAACTGGTACCTTATTAAAATCTTTCTCTGTAAGTAACAGAGAAAGATTTACAAAGATTTACATAATTTAAAAAGCCTTCTTCATATCTAGGAAAAAGGCATCCATGTTTGCATAACACATAAACTGTGATAAAATTCTTCTTAAACCATGTGGACAATTCTTTTAAAATATGACTTTGCCTTTAACTCTCTGATATCTTAGCAAAGTTATGTTGGTCCACAATGGCAAAGTCTTCACTTCACTTCGCATTGATGTTGTATACTTGTCTAGGGTCAGTGGGATTTAACAGAAAGCTTCAAAACCAACAGATATCCCCAAATGTAAGAATATGAGCCAAAACACACTAGACTAACGGAAATAGAAATTTACAGTTTTATATCTGTACTTCAGACAACAGTTGACACATATAGCTTCTTACCTACAGAATACATGCAAGGAACTGTTTCAGGTAATTTACTACATCTAATTCACACTTTGTGTAACTAAACTTTGGCTTTCAATGAAGCCTGTGAAAAGTTTAGATGTTATACTTGTTTTTCTGTTGTCTTTTTTCTTTCACACTTGCTTTTCCCATCACTACATCCCTGTTGTGTAGATCGGACTTTGTCAAGGCTTTAGTCACTGAATTTGTGTTTTGCATCTTTTTGCTGTTTTCTGTCTTTATCATTGAGGGTAAGATGGTGATTGTTGGAGATGTCCTTTTAGGAGTGAGAGAGAGTCCCTTTAGGGTGGTATAAAGGGATGGATGAACGTGTAGAGAAAGAAGGTCAGAAAGACATTTGGCATTCATGCACAATAAAAGAATAAAAAGAAGCATTTGGCCTTGCTGTGAGAACAACTGCAGAGAATTCACCACTTGTTTCTCTCTTAATTTCTTGTGTTTAAAAAGACAGTTCAGAAGCTAATTGCTCCATCTGCTTGATGAAACTTTGCATTTAATGAGACAGACCAACAGGGAGTGCCCTGCTGGACAAGAGCCCAACAGGGATAATTCTCAGTGTCCTTGTCTGGACTCGCTGTATTTTTGTCGAAAGATACGGCCAACTTTTGTACTGTGACTGCTAATATGTACAGTGGTTCAAGTAGGAAATATGTTTACATTTAAATTTAAAACACATAAAATAATTACCTAATAATTAAATTAATCTGTGATTCATTTTGTAAGACTAAAAAGCGTAGACCTAAACAAAAAGCACAGGGCATCAGCTCAAGAATGTTTGAAAGTACATAGGTATTCATTACATTATAATACAGTAAGAAATGTTATTACTTTCAGATCAGCTGTTTATACAAAACAATCATACAATTTTGTCAACAAGCCTGTTTGACACTAAATACACATCACATCAAACCTGTGCTAGGATTTTAGCAATTTTGTGTATACTATTCAACATATGTGCAAAATTATTATTTTTTGTTATATAGTGAATGATAAAAGGCTATGAGCAACATTAATTTGATGTCAAAATGTGTGGCTGAACTTTTCACAATACAGTACAAAATTCACCATGGATCGCGTTCTAGTTTTTCAGCCTGACCTAAACAAAAAGCACAGGGCATCAGCTCAAGAATGTTTGAAAGTACATAGGTATTCATTACATTATAATACAGTAAGAAATGTTATTACTTTCAGATCAGCTGTTTATACAAAACAATCATACAATTTTGTCAACAAGCCTGTTTGACACTAAATACACATCACATCAAACCTGTGCTAGGATTTTAGCAATTTTGTGTATACTATTCAACATATGTGCAAAATTATTATTTTTTGTTATATAGTGAATGATAAAAGGCTATGAGCAACATTAATTTGATGTCAAAATGTGTGGCTGAACTTTTCACAATACAGTACAAAATTCACCATGGATCGCGTTCTAGTTTTTCAGCCTGCTTGACTACTTCTAATGATATTCTTATATAGATCAAAAGTGAAGGCTGAGTCTCTACTCCTAATTAGTGTTACATGTGAAGCCATATTCTCAGATTCACATGCTGCTCTTTCTCATTCCTTTAGTATCCCACTGATCTGACTCTTAATACTAATAAAGTGATGTTTACATTACTCATATGCAGCTTCTTTACTTTACTTTACTTTAGTTCATTTGGCAGACGCTTTTATCCAAAGCGACTTACAAGGAGACACAAGCAAA
>JAUYWH010000006.1:17465194-17480507 GCA_034779795.1 Ctenopoma multispine | reverse complement strand
CGAGATTTTTGTTGAAATAGTGCTATCTTCTGGTGGGAACGACAGATAGAGTTGAGTGTCGTCGGCATAGGAGTGGTTAAATAAGAGCTTCTGTTTTCATAGCAGCAAGAATGCATACATTTTCATGACATCTGATAAGAGATGTGAGTTTATTTTGTAGAAAAGAATTTAGAAGGATTGTGTGTTGTGGTACTTCATTTAAATATTTGTTTCACCTTGTCTGTTATAACTGCTGTTTTGGTATTTGAGTTTTCTCTTCTTTTCAAAAAGTCGTGCTTCTGACCTCTACAATGCAGTTTGGTATTCACTCTCTTTTTGGCTCTGTTTTTGGTCTCCACCAAATGTTGGTGGAAACTGGTGTGAAATCTTATTCTAAATACCATTTAAGTATAAAGTAAAAACTCAAAAAAAGTTCTGATGCAAATGACAGATCACATTCGTTAGAATTATTACAGAAGGATACAGTACACATGCCCATATGTGGAACCCTTATTTACTTTGTCTCTCTGTGCTGATGGTATTTTAGACAAACCCTGATATAAATTCTGACAGATTTCCAGTATATTTTATACATGCAATAAATAGTAAACCTGAATGGCAGCTCCTATGAATAAGAGAGATAGAATACTGTGTTTATTTCATAAAAGTCTTTGTGGGATTGTGTTGACAGATTTTAGTTCCAAACCTTTGTTATGAAGACATGTTTGAAGGTTATAACTTTGTTTTAGTTAGAATTTTTGGCCAAGTTTTGGTTAAGGTTGTGGTGAAGACTGGGGGTTAAGAAGTTTGTTACGAGGAGGACATGTCATTAAGTGTCCTCACAAATACACCACCAGTTTGAGTCTGTGTATGACGGATGGGAGCATGCCAGTTTATTTTATTATTATTTAATTGAATGATTTCCATGCTACATTATGAGCGTGGCAGTGACGGAGACGGAAACAGAGAGATAAATGTATATATATATACGTATATACACTACATATATTTATTGGGTGGAAGCTTTGTTGAAGGAGTCCAAAGACAATGGAGGGAAACGAAGGTTAGGAAGGACACAAGGAAATGTAGAGAGGTATATGCATAAGAATAAAGAGCAGGCTTAGTGTAATAAGTAAGAAGCAGGCTGGGATAGGCATTGCTGCAGCTAGCTTTCTTCATTTAGTATTGATCTGCTATGCTTCAGAAGTCTCTCTCTTGCTCTTTCACACACATCAAACACTTACTTTCTTTTTTATTCTCTCTCTTACATGCATCTCATCACAAGTGGCCCCAAAGGCCTCCTGTAAATGGATATGGTAGAGAACTGCACAAACACAAACTGATATTTGTAGGCAGAAAAGCAAGTATTCTCCCTGACAGAGTTACCAGTTAACAGTGCAAAATGTGACTACTTGAAATGAATAATAGATAACACATTAAATAAATAACTTAAAGGTTAAAGCTTTTAGTACTGGTTTGATTTTATAGTACAGAAGTTCAGCAGATGTTAACTACTATTTACTATTAATAAACTCCTTGGCCTAAATAAAAGCTCTCAAAGTATGCAAAAAACATTAGTCTTCTAATATTCCTAGGTTAATTTTTTTTACAGTGATCATCGTACTTTGCACATGGAAGACTTGTCAGGGCAATGAACCTAAATAATATTATGTTCTCTGATTTTGCATTAATCAAATATTATGTGACAAGAATAAATAAGGTTATGTGATTAAGAAATACAAGCTACCTGTCCTTAAAGAGTTTAGTTTGTTACTTTGTGTCTCTGTTGCATATATCAAATATTTCCTTGAAAGGCTGCTCTTATTATTTGGTTAGTATAGTCTGAATGGACCAAGAGGGGACAAATGTTGTCTGGCTATACAGTGAGATATAACTGGTACATACATATGAGCAGCTCTCCACAAGCAGATGTCAGCTTTTATAAAACATGGCACACTTTGGGCTGGCTCTGACATCTTACTGCAAGCTGGCAAGGTGCTCTAGATTCTAGACCAAAGAAATTGCTTCACTTTTATTAGAAAGGAGTCCCATAAACTGTTGTGATGTGCCAAAGAGTAAGAGAAGGGTCAAACTTTGCAGTTGCTTAGGTTGGTTGGATGTAAGTGAGCATATTGTAAGAGTCCTTGATGTGGCACAGTATGTTAGGATAGCAACCAGACTCAACACATACTGCTGCATTATTGCTGATAAAAGCCCACAAATGGCAAACAATGACTCATCTGATTCTAGTTAGTGTTCACTGCCTGATGTCTCAGAACTTTGACTGTCTCAATAGAAAATCCAATTATTTAAAATTGGACGCAAGCCTAGTAGAAAGACTACTGGGAAGGTTTTGATATAGATGTAGGGGACATTTTAGACAAATCTTAAGGAAATTTGTTAAAATCAATTTAGTTTATTAATTAAGCCCCCAGGCTTATCCACACAGCTTTGAGCAAACTATATGGGCAGCTATGTTTGTTAGTAGAGTAGTGGCTTCATGCTTCTAACTCTTGTTCAATCCTGATGGTGGACTCAAGAACGCTGATATTAACCACTGCAAGGGAGCCCTTTTGTTTCCCAGTCTTTACCTCTGTGACCTTCCAGGCTCACATTAGATTAGCTTTCCATTGACTGAAAAACCTGACTCCAATTAAATGAATTGATAACCTGTGATGTTCAGATACATTATTGTTGCCACAAACAAATATTTAAGATTGCATGGTTTTCCACTGTAAGTAAATGAATAAGTGTAAAGTCTGCAGTTCGTTTTGTGAGGACATTGTAGCATGTTTATGACGAAACAAAATTGCTAAGGCTCCACAAACTTTTAAGCTCCATTTTTCAACATACTAACAAACACAAATGTTGTTCTTCTGGTGGCATTGATGGGCTCACAACGCTGCACTAATAAACTAAAAATAAAATCACTGATGTTGGTTAGCGCTCTGTTCCCTACCATGAGTGTGTAAAGTGTGTACATGTGTGTGCTTCTCCCACATCTCACTTGAGTGGATGATGAAATTAACCTTTTGTGCTTTCCTCTCTTTTGTATAAACACCCAGAGCACAACAGCTGATTTATGTGGATCGAGTAAAAGACTGGAAATAATAGAGCTAGGTGATTGCATTTTTTTGCCTTCTCCATTTGCACAGCAGAAATGGAGTACAGTACATTTATTCTGAGCTCTAAAATGTGTGCTTGACATTATTAATAGCACTCCAGACACAGACTAAGAAGCAACGTATCACCTGTAACTGGGCCAAATGTATTTCAGCTTTCTTTAATTAATAATGATGAACAGTGAGAGGCATCTTTATAAAAGAAGTGCAATGCACTGAGGACACTATAAACCAGCCCAAAAGTGTGACGTCAAATTTTTTGAGGAACCCTGGTAGTTAAAAAAGTGCGGAGTCTCTAAATTATATATTATCTGTTAAAGTGACTTGGTTCTCTTGACCTAGGTTTCCTTGCTACTTTCCACAGTAGAAAGTAGCAAAGTGGTAGTTGTCTTACTTTATCATTCATCTTGTTTATTGTGTGTGTTCACTGTTTTTCTTACCTGTGGAGAGCCATCAGATCCTTGGTCCTTAGTCTTTCTAGCAAGCCTTTTCTTCTTCTTGTGAAGGGGTTTGGACTCTAGGATCATTTCCTCCAGCTCAAATGTAGGGTCACAGTTTAGTCTCCGTCTCTACAGACATGCAGCACAGACATGCTTAAAAAACCTAAGACCGTATACACTTTCATAATCTGTTTTGGCTCACTATTGTGCCATATGTGCAGTAACATGCCTATTAGCTATGTAGAGGCTATGAAATCGAAACTACTCCCTGATGCCACCTAATTCATTGCATTCATCCCAGAAATCTTAATTTCTTGAAAGAAAACCTATCGCTTGTGTGCACCGTGTTAGACTAAGACAGTAACACTGTGTCTGAA
Source organism: Ctenopoma multispine (assembly GCA_034779795.1). NCBI lineage: Eukaryota > Metazoa > Chordata > Actinopteri > Anabantiformes > Anabantidae > Ctenopoma > Ctenopoma multispine. Next base: position 17,476,589 of record JAUYWH010000006.1, on the reverse strand, counting down.
GTAGTGTTTGCATCATGACGCTGCTTCTCGGACCCTCAGCCAGTTATTGCAGTACTTCAAGTGACTAGTTGGTGTACTGGAAAATAATCCCTCCTCGCCCCAAGACACATTTTCCATTGACTATAATTATAAAAAAGATATCTGTAAATTTATGGAACAAACAGGAATGCACAGGACGTAAACCTGGAAGACAAAAAACTTATGCTCCAATTGAGCATTTAAAAAAAAAATCAAGGTCTAAACCAAAACGTGGTTCCATGCAGATGGAAGTGAGAGTTGGAATAAATACTAAAATAGGATATGATAAATGTGATAGAATATAGCGTTATCTATTGCACACTTTAGTATTAAAGGAAATGCCATGGCTCGAATGGCAGCAATCCAATCAAGATAAATCAGACTGAGAGCTGAGAAATTCAGAAACAAAACATAAGGCTTTCCCTACATATTCAGTCTGTGGGGGACTTAAGACAGAATGAGCTTATAATTAGATAGACATTGTCAATTCCCCATCGATTCTCTATGTTTTTCCTCTGCTGTGCCAGACTGGCCACTGGGGGATACCCGCTGTTCAGCAGTCACTATAGACTTTTACTGTGATTAGATAGTCATTTAGTCTGTTCTCTTGCAACAGTCATTATTCTGCATTTATCCAGCCCCAGCACTGAGCAGTGACAGTTATTGTCATTGTGCTGCTTCACTAAAACAATACTGGGTGCTTTTCATATTTTTTGATCTTTGTGTCTGTGTGACTGACCAACAAAGGCTGCTATAATTATGATATTTTGTCCCTGACTCAGTCATCTCTGCACACAGCTAACAGATGAAGTATTTTATAGTTATATATGTATATCAAAGCAGTTAACAGTTTGAAACATGGTAAAATATAAAAGTGCAGCTACGATAAGAATCTGATGGTCCAGAGAAACCAGGGCCATCAGCTTGCCAACCAAGCAGCCTGACCACCTGTTAAGCTGCAGATAAACATGGAGAGTCTTTGTCTGTATCTAAGAGGGATGCACTGCATGCGTTACTTTGCCCTGTCATTCTGCATCTGTGCATTATGTCTAGGTTTCTGAACACTCAGTGGGAGATCCGGCTTGGCCCAGCAGGGGGCGGTCTCTGCAACTCAACCCTAGACCGCATATGAGTAGAAGATTTAATGAAGAGTGGGTTGCTCTGACTACATTTTCCCATTATCTTTATTCCCATAGGGCAGGTACTGATATGGGAATAGGAATGAGGAGTGGCAGAAGGGACAAAGGTATCAGGAATGAATGGTATTATTCTAAAATATAAAAAAAACAAAGTCGTGCAATTTAAGATTTGAATGACGCTGTATTTGTATGCCAGTATTCAGGAAAAGAGGACGTGCATTGGTGGTAGATCTGATTAGCAAAACTACACAGCAGGAAAATCATTCTATTTCTGTTCAGATGGCAGTAGTTTTCTGGGTGGCATATTGAGGCAGGGCTCAGTTTATGTCTTATACTTACATTGGGAATAAAGCCTGGAGGAAGCTGTTTGCTGAGCACAGTGTCCCAGTTGACATCTGACATGTAGTCCAGATCCTGTAGCTCTGCTAGACAGGAAATGCGCTTCTGGGCATCTATGCACAGCAACTGAAGGAGACAGAAGGATTAGAGTAAGAACAATTGTCCATAGGGAGGCATGGCTGAAAAGTTAAGATGCAGAGTCCCACTGAGACATGAGCAAATGTTTGCCCTTAGGGATGTGTCTGAGAATGATGGTTTTGGGACAAAGGGGTTGGAGATGGAAGATACTTGCAAGGGCAGGAGAGGATGGAGAGACAGGAAGATAAAAAGTGACAGGAGAGGAAAAGAAAATTATGAGATGAGTTGTGAAGTGTGAAGGATGAGGGACAATTATACGGAGCATGGAATTTTCCTCTTTCAGTTTTTGCTTTCTTTACATCTCTCTCTAACACACATACACCCCCTTTCCCTCCCTCATACACACACATTTACACATGCGACTCGAATGCCAATGAGGTGCGAGGAGTCTGAGCACGAAGCAATGCAACAGTTTGACTGCAGTGGATCTCTGCCAAGACAGAACCCATAAGCCACAGCAACAGCGTGTCTGTTGGCTTTGCAAGTGGCCTAACTGTAAAATAAGAACAGACTCTCAAAAGTTAGTAATGAAGGATGATTTAAGAGCAGTCTAATTGCATTAAATGAAAATAATACACCACCGTCATTTGCAATGTATGAATTATGTTAATTTTGCTGCACTGTTTGTACCATTTGTAAGACCATTGGAACTTTGTATCTTAGATTTTATTTTATTTATATTTTATATATCATTGTGTTAAGTAATGGTTGCGCTACAAGTTACTTGTTAGTTGCACAAACAATGCTATTCATACTATATAATTAAAATTCTAAAGTGACACTGCTCACTGCATTATTTATAAATTGATAAACCACTTGTATACAAAGTAGGGCTGCAACAATTAAAGTGATGCCTATTTAAGATTCTGCACATGCACCTTATTTGCCAAAATGAAGTGCCGCTGTCAGTTATTGATAGTTACCTTCCCAAAGGAAATAAACGTGTATAAATTCAAATGTGAGAGTAAAATTTAAACAAAGTAGGAAATGGTCTGTCCCCAAAAAACCCTAATCTGATCAGCGCTAGATGCTTGTCTCTCTTCTCTGATATGTATTTACAGTACACACACATTTGATGGTCATCAAATTGGTCAGCGTGTGCATGTGGACAGTTTGGCAAGTGCAGGTTTAAATAAATGACTAACGCACATTCTGGAGGTGTGGTTGACCTAATTCAAACAACATTCATGTCGTACATGGTGACAATCTCACCCACCCACACTGAAGAAAGGTTTGGCATATACTCAAATTCAGGGCGCGTAGTTACTTCAGATACTTAGTGCTAGTTCATGTCCCTGATAGATGTAGCGCACATGATGTGACCATGTTTACTCCTCAGGGGTGACATACATGAAAAGTGTTCTCATAGGGAAATGATTGAAAACACTGTAGAAGAGTAGGTGTGCAGTTTGTTGCCTAAAGATTCAAAATCAAATTCAAGCAAAAGTTTTAGTGCCAAAGGATAAAGAGAAGAACAACATTAAAGTCATATGTTCTGGGAGTTCTGCAACCAAGGGTATATTTTTCCAAATGAAGCATGCAATAATATAATAATCTCTTTAGTGAATGTTTGCAGCAAGCAAGCTGTGATCAAGGGTCACAAGAAGAAACTGACCCATTTTAATAGGTAAATGGCCAAATAAGTTGGGAACCACTAGAGTATAATATCACAAGAAAAGACATCATACAGTATCTCTATACCTCTCATATGTGTATATATGATCTCATAATATATTCTGCACATCCTGCTCCTTTACCTTTCTGAGAAGAGACTTCATCTCCAAAGACCAGGCTGCTGGGTAGCTGGGATGGACCTTGTGGAAGGTCTGAAGAATCTCGTTAGCTGGTGTGCTGGATCTCATCACATATGGCCTCTGAGGAGAGGAGATAAGAGTAAATGAGAGAAGACAATATGTTACAGACAGCTTGTATCTGTAGTCATTCGCTGCCTGGAGGAGTTTCTTTGATGAATTATGTGTCTTAAAGTTGCTTTGCTTGGCCCTCTCTTCTCTCTCTCTCCACGTCTTTGTGCCCACCTTCTAAGAACCTATTTCCTGCTTTGATGGGTCATAGATAATAGAGAAAAAGGAGAGTAAGCTACTAATCTCAAAAGATAACTTTAATCTCTGCCTTTCGGTGTGAGGACTTTCTGTGTTTCAGAAAACAAGCGAAGGCTAGTTGAGAGTTCTTCACACTAGTCCTTCTGCACCCTCTGGTCTTTTTCTGGTACAGTGAGTTCTTTCACTTCAGCTGGAGAATGGCACGGTCACTCCCTTTGCCTCCTTTACCCAGATTGTTTGTTTAAAGTAGAACAGAGGCATAAATGGGCATGTATTATTTTGAGCTTACACTTCCAGTGTCTTCTCTGCTTTGTCATATAGTTTAGAGTAAATTGAAAGAAGAAAGATGAAAAGGGAAAAGGACAGTGACTTGTCATTCTTCTGTTTTATTACAGCCTTACAGTCTTTTTCAGGTGCATGGTAAGATTATGCAATTATTGCAATTATGCAATTATTTTCCTATTCTGCAGATGTTCCCCCTGCAGGGCACATATGAGGTGTCAGACAACAAGTGATTTATTTTTTTTGGAGTCAGATGTTCAGATGTCAGATGGTCAATAAGACAGAAATTGTCCCATGTATACTGGCACTCTTTGCTGCTTCTTCTCATGTACTATGAGGTCTCAGTGTTCTTTCTCTGGGCTCAGACACATTTTATCTAATGCTGGAGGAAGTGAAACTAAGTAACAGTGACTCATCTGTGATTCTGGACACATGTTCAGTTGCCTGGATGTGCACCAGCAACCAGCGGTCAGGCCCAGAGAAGCATGGTTAGTGAGAAAGGAGTTAAATACTTTAAAAGTGAAGCATGAATGAAGTGAATGGTAGTCAGATGAGGCTGAAAAGGGACTGAAAGATGCTTAGAGCTGGATAATAGCTGGCTCTCTGCTTTCAACAACCAAATGATTCTGCACATCCAGAGAAGAATTATTTTAACTGTTATTCTACATAGACTGTGTTGAAATGTGGCAGGCAGAGAAAAGTTTAGAAGAAATCACTTATCAGAGAGAGGGATGAAGTGAAAATGAATTGTCTGGGACAAGGTGAAGATGGCGTTAAGGAAGAGGGTTGAAGAAGTCTAGGACAGGGATTACAGAGACTTCCAAAAAGTGGAGATTGAGTAAAGAGAGAAAAAAAAAGGCTTAAAGTCCACAGTATGTGGCTCTAAGTGATTTCTGGGGATTGCTGGTGCTCAACAAAGCAGTTCTCTCCTGAATGACTGAAGGTTGAAGAGTACCTACAAAATCACAGCATGCAGCTTTAAGTGAAGTGAGAAGGCCTTAGGTATAGGTATGATGTCAGTTTGAGGTTAGACTAAGGACAAACATATTTTAGAAGGGGTAAAAGAAAGTTTTAAGGTCAAAAGAGGGGGTAAGATGTAACTCTGAGGTCAGGACGAGGACAAAATGCTTTTTTTAAAGCATAATGAAAAGTGATGAGGTAAAGTTACTTTCACCAGTGTTATGGAGAAGGGTGAGAACTGTGATGTTAGGAAATTATTTCAGGAACAGTTCATGACAGCTCAGTTTCATTTTCAGGTGTTCTGGCTCATTGTTAGTGTGGACAAAGGTTGCTGAAGTTTGTGTTTATTCGTCATTGTGAAGTATAAGAAGAAATCTCTGAAACAGATCTAAGAGTTGTTCTGATACAGCAAGACGAGTGAAAACATTATGTCCTGTGTTTATTTCCGTGACATCAGAATTTAACTCTTCCAGATGGGACCAGCAAAATATTAAATAAGTCATATTAAAAAAAAATCAATTCCAATTATATGGTTCTGGAAATAACTCAGATTCCATCTCCTCCTCCTGCAGCAATTCGTCTCACACCGTGACTAAACATTCAAACATCTTCCCCAGTAAGGTCAGCTTGAATGTAAAATTTAATTACAGCTTCACCTTCCTTTTTGTTTAGTGGAGGCTGCTGATTTGCTTTATGTCTGCTTTGCCAGCACACTCTTGCGGGTCTCATGCTGTATGCATTACTCACTGTTTTAAAGTGTGCCAGGGCACACTTTAGTGAGTGGCCATAGCGACAGTATTCGTGTGTCTTAGGTTACCTGTCCTCTCAGTAGCTCGTAGGCTGTGATACCCAGCGACCACCAGTCGACAGCAAAGGAGTAGCCAGGGTGGAAACCCTCAAAAGTCTGAAAGAGCTCAGGAGCTGATAGAAGAAAGTAAAAAAGCAAATTAAAATGGAAGCCTGGTGTGTGATGAATATTTAGTCTTTAGTAGGTTAGATATTGACTTTTTATGTTGAGATGGATGAAAACGAGAGGTAGATTTCACCCAGTCAGACTGTGTTGAAACTGCATGTCTAAAGCACTTAGATAGAAAATGTTAATACACAAACCCGTTTGTAACTCTTGAACTGTAAAAAAACTGACAACAGGTTTAACAGAAGATGTTCATTGACTAGCCAGTTTGCAAACATAACTGTAAATGTTTTCTGGGTGGGACGTCATGCTGGGCGGTACCTCTAATTTAAACTCATACTGCCCAGCAGTGGGATCATAATCACTTAATTGATTATTTACATCCCAAGAACTAAATCGTACGTTGCAGGATTTTCAGTAGTTATCAAGTTTCAAAAGGTCAATGTGAATTTCTGTCAGCAATCGCTCACTCTTCCCTCTCTGATTCTTTATCTGTATTAAACATACTGCATACTCAGGAACACACACGCGCACACACACACTCTCCTCCTCTCCTACATGGCAGGTTTGCTCTGTTCAGTTTATCTACTGAAGCTGAGAGAGAGAGATTTTTCATTTTCCCATGGTAGCCGTGAATTATCTACTACACCGGAGCGTATTCGACTGAAATCTCGGCATACATCATCACGTCAGTCTGCTTCAAGAGCACACCCTTTATAAAGCTAGAAACAGACACAAACCCACCTTGGGCACATGTACACACACCCAGACAAACACACAAAAACACATGCAGCATCATCATTCATTTCCCTCAGGAATCCTGTTAGTGTCTTTCTGATGTGAGCTCTGATCACCGCTGAAAGACAAATGCAGCCGTGCTCAATAGAATAAATGTTTAGTTTAAACCAGCATTACTTTTCTCTAAAATCTTAACATTCCTTTTTAGAATTGGGGTCATATATAAATACCAAAACAAACAAGTCACATGTGATGAATATACTTGTACATATTTGGACACATGAAAGAAGGAATGAACTGATTATTTATCAGCTTTAAATGTTTCTTTATTTCTGCATTAACATCTCCCTTAGCTTTTAACCTTCAGTGTGCCTTACCTAACGTACCTTACAAAAAAAGATAAAACCTAATTAGTGCTACAGAAGTGCTCACTTATTTTTAGCTGCATCTTCTTCTTTGCCGCAGGGCAAACATTACTTATAAGTCAAACTGTGAACTGGTTCAAAAATAGCTTGCCTGTTTTGTTTTTGTCTTCATGTGTCCCTTATTCCATCATGCATCATACATCATTCATCTCACCATCTCACTTATAGCTTATACATGTTATTTTCCATTTTTTCTGTGAATGTCCACAGAACATGTTTGTCCAAATTCAAGCATGTGTTTACTTACCCATGTATGGCTTGGTTCCTGCAATGGACGTTGCTTTTAGGTCATCTTTTACAATGGCTGCAATGTTGAAGTCTGTTAGATGGACGTGTCCTGTTGACCAAAGAGTTTATATTATTCATAGACATCATACATGTACAGTATCTCATTTGAGTAAACATTATAAATCCTACAGACTGTTTCCCAGTAAGCTTTTTCGTTTGGAATTAAATTCAACCACATCTTACAGATGGCAGGTGGTATTTGTCCGCTACTAATGTGAGTGGTAGATACGCAAAAATGAGAATCAAAGGGATTTTAATATACTACACAACCCATTAAAACAATTTTCTTTCTGTACTCTTGTTATCATACTGATTTTACATCAAACTTTTTCAAAGAGTAGGATATTGTGACAGAGGTGGAGGAGCAAAATCAGCGGTTTCCAAAGTCAAACCACTGACCTGTGTCTCACTGTGCTGCAAGATGGCCTAGAGTGTTTGCCATGCACACTGAGCACACGCTAATGAGCTTCATCTGTGTGTGTGTGTGTGTGTGTGTGTGTGTGTATGTGCGTGTTTGTACTGAATGTGTGTATCATACTGAATGAAAAACGGAGCTGGGGAGTTTTGCCGCAGAGTGAGTGTTCGGATGAGTGGGTGTCCCTGATAACCCTAAAACTGCTCACAGTAAGACTATTCCCACTGTACACAGAATAAATATAAATATTTTATTGCACACAAAAACAGATAACTGCATATGAACATAAAGCGATCAGGAGCTGACCAGTTGGAGTGAGTTTATTTACAGTGCACAAAGACACTGGGACTTACAGATAGATTTTTTTTCTTCATGTTTGTTTGTTGTTGTTTTTTTTCAATTACCACTTCTCTTATTTATTGCTCAGTGTCCTTAACACCTGCTATATTTAAGGCTGAGGTGTTACTGTTGCTGTGTAGTGATGCACGGGGGGAGACTGGGTGATCTAAAAGAACCATTGTTAATGCATCCTGATTTCAGTCAGAGGTGCAGCAGGACTGAAACGTCAGATCAGATTTAAAGTTTTGCTTGAATAAGAATAGAAGAATAGAACTTTTAATTTTTTCCATATTTAATGATGCCTCCTGTCTCTGTCACATACTTATCTGTTTCTCTTTTCTTCTCTCTCAGCTTTACACAAGACAGATTTGGGACAGGCATTTTGCAGAGTAGCCAGTGGGAATAAATAGAAAATCATCATCATAGTGTTGACCTGCTGAGCCAAAGTTTTCATGTAGCAAAATAAAAGTCTTGAAACCTCTTTAATACAGCTTAAATATTAATAAATGCTCAGTATTAATTATGTACAGTCTAGTTTCATCAGTGGTATGACTGTCACTGGACCGAAACTGTCAAAAGAGGAGTTAAACTGGACAAACCCTACAAAGAGTTTATTCTTAATCAGGGATCAATTAAGAGTTTAGTGATGACACTGTGCAGTATGTTGCTTTTGACTCACAACAGCGGTGTTTGTGGAGTGGTTCCTGACTAGTGGCGTTCATTGAGAATAAATCATAGGTGCTTTTATGTTGTAGTTCAGTTTTCACTCTAGAGTGACAAGCAGGAGTCACTCTAGAGGAAATCGGCCTTTGTGTTGATATATATTAAAATGACTGAATATAACAAGCCGGCCTTGGCTGAGAATTGCTTTTGTTGTTTACCATATTGACATGTTATGCTGTAAAAATACAGCCTAATTAACTTTTGCTTTAATTGTTTTTTTTAAGCCTGATAGACCTTTGTTGAATTTTATCTTCTGGATTTTAAGCTGCTATTGCACAAATTGTCAAACATGCATTAAATAGAATAAATACATGTCAAATTAGAATTTATTAAAAATAATACACATAGTTTAAAGCAGTACCATCCCTATATATTCAAATAAAAATCCCTTGCTTTAAAATCGATAGTTAGTGAGGTTAACCTCTGTTTGTCTCCAGTTGAACTTCACCTGCCTGTGTGTGAAATGTTTGACTGGTGACTTGGTTATCTAATGTGTTTGACTGGGATTACCTCCTGAGGTTTTATCCTTAGGTTATGTCATGCTGCCGCATGTCTCTTCTATTTTTAATATCTCTTTGTTTACTGCTACCTCAAAGCACCCCCACCAATGACAACAACATAACACCTACTGTATATACACAATCCTGTTGAGGGCTTTTACAAAAAAATAAAGAAGATGAATGAAGTTAAAATTTAAACCTGTCTAAACTCTTGCCAGATAAAGATGCAGCGTCACCCAGCAGGTGTAAGTGCACATTCCTAGATCCCTATGTGCAATTGGTACTTTTCTGTTTATTAATAAGACACTAAAATTTGTGTAGCTTCCTTAACTAAACTGCAGCAGCAAATTTTCCCCAAGTCTGCAGGCATCAGGAATCATGCAGGTGTATTTCCCACAAGCTAACATGCTTACAAGTTTTAAAGGATAATAAGTGGCTACTACTGTTGGCTTTTTTCAGCGAAAAGGCAGCAGCTCATTATGTACGTTAAGTGTCGAGGGAGATTGAATCTGTGCCAAAGCTGGTAGAGTACCAGAGTTTGTACAGAAGTTATTGAACGGAGTCTGCAGGCATCGCATGCAGCTCAGCACATATGGGACATAGCGTGGGACAGTGAGTTCATATTCAGTGCATCTGGGAGACTGTTGCTAACTTCGGTTGACACTAAACTGTATTTTACCCTTCAGCAGGGGAGGTTTGTTTTTAAAGATGATAATTTAAAGTGATAATACTAATTTCAGGAATTTTACCAGGGAACTGGTTACCATTTCATCCCCAGTGCTCGCAATGAATAATCTGTAACAGTCAATTTTATAGAGATAATGTTTCTCAACGTATGAAGCAGCTTCTGTACCAGAGGAACACAGAAAGCATGGGGAAGTTGTGGCTTGACGATGTTCAGAAACAATCAGCCTGCTGCCCCCCTCTGATACCTCATGTTGTTTTAGACTTCAGTAGAAAGGTAAACAACAGGTCTGCATGTAAATGCTCAGTGTGGGTAGTAGGATGCAGGAGGAGGTGGGGAATGTGCTTATTGAGTTGAAAAGTACACAGACACATACAGAGAGAGAAACCACAGGTGAATGTGCAAATCAGGCTCTGAGGATGACAAAGCTGCTGCTGTCCTTCTCCTGCCAGTCGCCAAAGTTTGTTCTTTTCTTTTATCTCTTCTCTTCCCATATCTCTTTTTTGTCCTTTGACAAATCTTTCTTTCCCAAAACGTTTGCTCATCACTTTCCTCCCTCTTGTCTTATCCTTGTGGCTCTTCCCTGATTGTTTCGCACTTTCCTCCTCTCAGCTCCGTCTCTTTCATTCTCTGTTTTTCTTTGTTTGCTTCCAGCTTTGTAGGGACAGCAGGGTTGCCATCCCACATATCCCCTCAGCTCCCTTGAGCAGCTGCCCAGTGCTCTGTGAGATCTCTTGTGTGTCTTTTCATGTTTAGACCCCTTAGTTTCAATTGAGGGAAAATCTTAATGCTATCATATGTTTGTTAGTTCACCTAAAAATCAGTGTCCCATATACAGTAGAATTTTATCAGCTCCTGCTCCCAGCTCCTTTATCAACACTGCAGCTTAATATTTTCAGGGAAGTGTGCAACGTAACTAAAACTCTTTTCCCTGGTGCTATAAATATACAGTGAAAATCATTTCAGCTCAGCTCAAATTTATCGTGGGAACTCATGAGTCTAAAAACATCATATTACTGGTTGTTGTGCCCCACGAGATTCAGGTGGTGTATAACACTAATTAAATCATGTATATAGCCCAATATCACAAATCATTCAGCCCCGTCCTTAGATTCTTGAATCACATACAGAAAAAACTCCCCCAAAAAACAAACAAAAAAACAAAGGAGGGATTCCTCTTCTCTTCCTTGCTATTGACTATAGACATATGAACAATGTGATTGAGGAAGATATTGAGAAACGTCAGATAGGACCTGAGCTACAGTACCTCTCCCTGACACCATCTTTCTTATTCAATGTGGTCTACTGTAATTAAACATCGGAGGTAATTCAGAGTTAAGTTCACTATAAAATGTGACATATACAGTGGCTTGCGAAAGTATCCGGCCCCCTTGAACTTTTCCACATTTTGTCACATTACAGCCACAAACATG
>JAUYWH010000006.1:17436992-17465094 GCA_034779795.1 Ctenopoma multispine | reverse complement strand
TCCAATAGAATTGATTCATGTTTGTGGTTGTAATGTGACAAAATGTGGAAAAGTTCAAGGGGGCCGGATACTTTCGCCCAGCACTGTATTTTACCTGTTTCCTTCCCTTTCTAATTCTTCTGTAATATGTTTCATTCATTTGTGTATGTTACAGATTAACATGCATAGCAAGCTGATGTTTCATCAAAAGAACTTGCCATTTTTTCCTTTACTAAAGCATCCAGTAATTGTAATCCTGTCTCTAATAAAGTAGTCGAGCTGGATGTGAAGGTCCTCACTCCAAGCAAAGCTCCCATTATGACCAGATATGACAAAAACAGATATTTTTGCAATGCTTTAACCAATGCAGCATGATGGTGTGAAACGAAAGTTTGTTAAAATAAAATACAATAAGGTACTGCATTAGGTATTTTTGTTCTTTGTGCTGCACAGTCTGCCTAGGCAACGACTGTCAAAGCTGTCTCTGAGCATTTCAGCTACTTTGATCAGTGCAGATGTGATCCAAGAGGTAGCGGCTTGGTAAAATTCTCACTCTGAAGCAGCTACTCTCATGCCAAGTCTCAAACTTGGCCTGACAAGTCAAATTAGATCAGTGTGTGAGAGTCATGTGTAAATCCTAATAAATGCTGTTGTACAGTTGGACTTCATATGAATTGATTAAAATATAATTAGAGAAAAGGGGACTTACCATATTCATCCAGAAGTATGTTATCAGGTTTGATGTCTCTGAAGGAGAAATACAGACAGGATAGTGGGATTATTATGTGTTTGACTGCTTATGAGTAGTGAGTTCAATCCGATTCACACAGTATTTTGATGTAAATTTGGTAAATATTTAAAATTCTGTATTGTCTGGAATACAAGGGGAAGGGTTGTTTGCAGAAAGAAATCTTATAACATTATAACATAACAGCATAAACCACCAATAAGCTTTATGTAGTCTGTGTATGTGTGCATGGATATAATTGTGTGTTTTTGTACCCAAGTACCGCTGTGAAATGCAAGATGGTCTATTCAACTTTTTAGTTCACTGCTACTCATATTTTAGTTAAAAGTCACACATTTTCAAAAAGACATGTTCTATGATTTAAAATCAATCAATACCAACTGTTTAGTGTGAAGCTACATCTCAGTGCTGTGTCTGTGGGTGGGAAATAAGTTCAGTTATTTGCTGAATAACCCAAAACATTTGGCTTTCTCACTGAAGACCTGACTTTCAGCCGAATTAACTTAAGTAGGAGTCAAAAAGTGAGAAGTTTTAGTTGCCTCAAACTTAACCATGACATCACCACTAAGAAGGCAGATCATACAACGCTTACATTAACTACAATAATCATCCATCATGGCTTAAATCTTTATTTAAATTCAACAAGGAAGTAATGTTTTACTTTCTATGATACTTACCCTGTTAGACCAGTCAGAGGAATTATTTAACACGGTACTAAAATTAATCAGGTCAGACCAGTGGTGTCAGACTGAGATAACACCTGGGGTCTGTGAACACATCGTCACACATTTTCTCCCCTGAGATAAAAAAAAAATCAGCTTTACTTTGGTTTGTTGTAACATAGTTTAGTAATAATAAGCAGACTTGGCTTTAGTGTTTCTGTATTGCACTTCCCACAGTTCACCTGTAAATAAAACAGTGTGGGCAGTACTCTGATGTCTGTTTCATTTATTTACTGCTGATGACGTTGAAGTTTCTGTAGGTGGCACTTTCCTCTTGTCTGCCCTGCCAGAGTGGTTACTTTGCTCATACGAACTAACCAGTTTTTCTCCTCCTTATCCTGAACAAAAATTTTTTTCCTGTGTCCTACATTAATAAAACAGAGAGTTAAAAATTAAACGCTTCAAGAAGGTGAATACGCAGTAGGCCGACTCACTATTGTGTTGAATCATTCCACTTCAGAGAATGATATAAACTGACATAATACCACAGACTGAACTTGTTGAACCAGTGTGTACCAGCTGTGACTAAAGCAGAATATCTCATGTGTTTGAGAAAGAATAAGGGACAGCAGGTTAAGCTATGGGTGTAGCTGAGACACTTGAGATATGGGACAGGTGTAAGCTGAGGCTTCCCAAGCTTCTGTTTTTTATCTTCTGTTGTATCTTCTTCTTTCTTAAATTTTTGACCAGATATGTATCTATTCTTTTTTTAATTATTATTATTACTTCAACAACACTTAAGTGGCAGCACACAGTCTTTCAGGAACTTTTAACTTGAAAAACCTTTGCAGAAAACACAGAGTTTCACTTATTCTCTTAGTACAGGATGACACATTATATTTATGCATTTAAATAAATGTATTCAATCCACTTCCATGGTTTAAAAAAAAAAGCAATTAACAAATCAGTGATGTGATTTTCAACCAGAGAAATTAGTCATTAGTCAGTCCATAATGTGTTTTGTTGCACTGCATTGAGTGACATTCATCAATTTACATACACTCCTACACTGCTTGTCTGTTTTGTTGTTGTGATTATACGCATTTATTGACAAATGCAAACTTTTCTGAATCGAAAAACCAATGGATCGTTAATGGAGTGAACATTACGAAGAGAAAGATAAATTAACAAAAAACACAGAAACCCAGACGCTAGATTCTCAAATTGCTTCAGTGTCATGAAGGCATCAGTAACAAAACCAGGGTCCCTGATGATAACCAGAAACTTGGATAAGGACAGTTGTCTGTCTGATGACATTGCTTCTGGCTACTTTTTTAAAATTCGAACCAACATCGTCCTCCTCTTTTTCTTAATTTTCACTGATCTTTAACTGTTTTCGACACTGTCAGTCCTCTCTTTATTTCATATAATATCTGTTGTTTCCCCGCTCATTGCAGAAGTTTATTTCTTGATGCATTTCTGTGGCTGCAGACTAAAACTAAAAGGATGTAGGGGTACAGCGTGTTCTCATCTTCAGTCTGGTCTCTTGTTTCTAGTACATGTTCCCACGGCTTTGTAATACTTTTAACTGGAGCTGATTTTCAGTATTCAGTGCCCTGCTTCAGCAGCTTGGTAAATGATAAATTAACCCTGCAACACCTAATCCATTTAAGGAGAGTATTGTCTTGCATTTTAGAGCCAAACCTCTTCTGGATACGCTAGACAGATTTTCAGAAAAGAAAATGAACAACAGGAACAGCAACAATACAGTACAATACAATTACAACAATTTGGAAGCACTGTAACAGACACTTCACATTGTGGTTTCAACTGACAGCCAACTCACTGTGCAACACAGTGTTTATTTTGTCAACACAAATATGACAACATATATTTGACAACCCATCTTTTTTCACAATAAAAACAAGACTAGAACAAAATAAAAAGTTGCCTTTTAAAAAGGGAAACTATGAGAAAATGTACTACGTTTTGCGTCAGTAAAAACAAAGTAAACCATAATGTAAAATATGGAAAAAAATGACATTATCATCTTAATAGGTCTTTTCAGTGACCTGCATGCTGTATTTCCTTCCTTTTTGACACCACCCAAAATCTCGTTCAAAATTTAATTTTAATTTTTTTTCTTTAAGATTCATCTTACATTTGGTAACATTATGTCTCTGTCATATGACATAAACCGTCACAAGAAGAAACAAATTTTCAATCAATTGTTATCAAAAAATATGTTTTTTTTTTACACTCAATGTGTAGAGATGCCGTAAACGCCCCCTGTGACCTAGTCTAGCAGAATAGCCTGGCAAACATCTTTCTCACCAATTAGATAATTGAATTACCATTAGTAGGTTTTGCAGCTTCTTATTTATTGTAATGATGAATGACTAACATCTGAGTGCGGCAGAGCGTAGACAGTAGAAGAGTATAGCAGAGCAGGGAGAGGGATGGCTGCACAGAGCAGAGTGGATTGAGTTTGAGCCCCATACTAGCCCTAGCTTAAATTGCATACTGTAGCTTTAAAAAATTTTAATTAATGCAATATATTAGTTAATTTAGTATATGAACAACTCCCTGCTCTTTATAAAATAGGTACATAGACACTTGTCAAAGGTAAATCAAAAAGTGCCAAAATAAACACTGGTACATCCACAGAATTAGATAGTGTATGTGTCTCTGGTAATTAAGTCACCACCCCAGTAGGAACCCAGCAGTATTTAACACATCAAAAGCTGTGCTGTGTTTTGTGTGTGCATACTGCATGTATGTGTCTGTAGCAAACTCATGGAGATGAGGACAACCTGTAGCACAGAGCTCAGGTTTTTAGATGCTTTGGCAGATCAAGTGGCGCGGGCCCAGGTGGGGATGAGAAAGGTCGACTGTGTAACCCTTAATTAGCTGACATTTGCCTCAAAGGCTGGCACTGGAGGGGCATGTGTCTGCTAAAAAAGCAGGCTGCAAGTGAGAATAAGGAAGCCTTTTTTATAGCTAAAGGCCACGTTGCCATTGTGAAGCCAAAGCAGTGATGCTCATTAGTTGAACACATGATAAAAGCCAAGCTGTTAAAGTAGAGGTGATGAGGAAGATCATGACAGAGGTTTTCTTTAACGGTGTACATTAAAGAGCAACTTAAACCCCTAATGCAGCTGAAGCTAATGCATCTGAAGCAGTGGGTTGAGAGTGCTAAGCAGATTTAACAAAAATAAATACATATACCTCTTTACAATGGGGTAAGATTACTTTTCTAAAATTAGAAATGGATGGATTTTTTTCAATCGCGGAAACGGTGAAAGAGTTACTGTGATTTAAAGACGCTGAAAAGACCTGTCGGCAGCGTCAGGTCTGGTTTGAAAGGGTTTTAATCAAAACAAAACAGAACAAATAAACAGTCATCATTCATTCGCTCAGTGCTTTATAAACAGAGATTTTGCAATATTATACAAACCTCAGAGATGTATGAAGCCTATTAGTTACAATCAATACTGAAAGTTTCTCAGTTACTTTGAGTCTGGTCATGGCTCCACAATGGTGGTCTATTATCACACTCTGAGACCAGTTCTAAGCTGGCTGCTGTCATAGTCTTGTGACCAAAGGCTGGAACAAATAGTGTCAGAAATTTAGGATGACCATTTCACAGTGTGACTGCTGAATCTGCCTATACCTGCTTACCAATCTATCAGAATGCCACATGAAGTGACAGACTGATCAGCGTGACTTGTTTGTTTCCAATTGCAGCAGTATAGATGGATTCTATTCTTGTATATTGAATTGGCAAGTATCTTAGATCCACGTGGCATAGTGTGGCTTGCAAAAAACTTACAGTATAAGACTGCTGAAATCGCACAGTCTGTAGGTGCCTTTAGTGTAAAATTCAGTTGATAAATTCTGGGGCATACATTTTATGCGATCTAATGACTTTAAACTAGCTATGACTTATCATCCATTTCTATAGTAAAAGAGAAAACTTGTGAGTTGCCACCTGTTCATTGAAGCTGGCAATTTCTGCTGTGTTTATTAGCTTGGATAACTGCTATGCAGTATCTATTAGCGCTGAGAAACAGATGGGTCTGCTGCAGCCCCGGTCACACCAAGGCTGTGTGAAGATGGGCCTGCTTGGGTAGGTGACACCTCACCCATCTGCAAGCTCTGAATGGGATGCTTTGTAAGGTGACACAACAAAAAGGCGTATGGGATGAAACAGAATATCATCTGATTCAGATAAAATGTGACAAAATCATGTTGGGAATTTGTAGGAATTGTAGGAATGTGTGACTTTAACTATGTGGGCATCTGGACTACAACAAACTACTACTTAAGCTTCTAAACTAATTTACTGACAATCACTAAAGTATGAGGTACTATAGCAATTTGTATTATTTTTTTGTAACTGCAATAGTAGATAAAATTGTAGCTTTTCCATGTGCACATTTATGTTAATAATAATAATAATCTACTGTGCATGAATCATTTGGGCAAAAAGAGAAGGGCGAGAGACAAAAACAGTGTGGGAGATATACAATGTATATAATAAATAATAAATAACATCTAAGAGAGGCGGAAAGGGTGGAAAGCTAAAGAAAAGATGAACTTGGAGAAGTTGTTTCAGATGGTGGGGCCAAATTGAGAATGAGGAGGCAAACAGAGCTATGCATTCACTAAATAAAAAAGATAAAGAGCTGTGGGAATAAACTGCGAGAGAGCAGGAAAATAGTGACAATTTCAGAGAAAACAAAATGTATAGTCCTATTCTATATGGATAAACTGAGAAAATGAAGTGGAGAGCCAACAAAATGAATGAGCCAGAAAAAGGAAAGGGGTGGGGGGCGATATGGAGAGCCAAGGGAAAATAAAGAAGGAGAGCCAGAGAGTACAAAGCACAAATAGGGTAAAGTGGATGGAGGAAGTAATAGAAAAAGAGAAGAATGGAGGTAAAAATTTGGGGCACTTCTGAGTGAGGACAGAGCTGATGGGCTGGGTGAGCTCGGTGCAAGCTGATCCCCTCGGCTTTTCTCTCGCTTGACTGGCCCTACAAGCTATTAGCAGGATCTAATGGCCTCATTACAGCCTGCTATCAGAGGTAGAGGAGTAACTGAACCCTGTACCTGGTCATATGATATTGTACTGATACTGGAGCGGTCCAGTGTTCATGAGAATGGAGGCTTATTCACATGCACCGGTCATGACACACACTCAAATCATTTAAAGAGCTCATGAAAGCATGCTCATGCTCACGCACGTAAAGTATGGAGAAGCCAAATAATATACACACATCAGTAGAAGTAAAGGACAATTCTCTTCCATTTGATGTGAACTATGAGGCAGTTAGAGCACTCAGGGGATGCAGAGATAACAATACCAGATGTTAAATGATAAAAACACCAAGACACATTGTACCCTGTTTTTGTAGCAGCACAACAAGCAACCCAAGCAGCACTGACAGTTTCCTGACCTTGGAATTCACTTTTTACATTTTTATGTTAATACTTGGTGCTAAATGCATGACCACAGGTTGCAGAGGTGGGAGGAGAGGCATACTCCACTGGGAGGCTCATTCAAATGAGGCACTGCAAGTGTGTGCGTGTGCGTGTGTGTTTAAGACTTTCCACTGTAAATAGATGTCTCATGATCACATCTGTTTGTGACACAATATCAGTCTGTTGCCTCTTATGGTCACTTTTATTTCTGTAGCAAATGCCCAGCTATAATATTTCTCAAAATGTCAGTATAAATAAGATACCAAACATCTGTTGAGAGCTTTTGGTTCTTTATAGTAGGGCACCAATTAACAATGAATTTCATCATTCATTTTTAACTAATGTGCTATTTATTTTTTTAGTTGCTCAAATAATTGTTCAGTTTATAAAATATAAAACACGTATAAAATGGCAATCATAAGTTCAAAGTGGGATGATGTGTTGTCAGTCTAAAATAAAACCTTCAGTCTTCACCACAGAAGACTTTTAGTTTTTGGAATATTTGCTTTAAAATAACATAAGAGGCCCACAGCCACTCTTGCCTAGTAAGACATTTTTTTGTTTTCTGGCTTTGGCCAAAATGGGAAAAAATGGACAGCTTGTTTTTAGTTTATTTAGTGGTTTTCTACATAAAGTAGACATATTATGCTTAAGTTAGGTTTTATATTTTTTTCTTGGGCATGTAAAATGTCCAGTGGGCCGAACTAAGCCTAAAACTGGTTGTGGGCAACCACCCCATCTTTTACTGGCCCTGGATGCCATCTCGATAAGCTTTTATTTTACACACACAAAATTACAAAATGAAGAACATATAGCAATAAACTTCATTCTCTGACTCTGAAATCTGTGTGAATTACATGTACTGCATTTTAGACGCATACTTTAGACGTCAATACGTTGACCAGTTGCTAGTAATATAGTGTAATTTATGAACCATCTACTGAAATAGCTAACACCAAACAACATCTCAGGTACATAATTTAAGCAAATCATGCTGCATACTTTGGCAGGTTGTCCATGATGAAAAGTGAACAGATAAAAACTTCTGGCCTATAACTGTGTCTATTGTTCTTTTATGTTTTTTGTCTTGGGAACATAAAGCCGAAAAAAATTTTTCTGTAAGACATATTGATCTCTGTACAAACACTCAACTACTGCTGGAACTGCTCCACTCACGGAGCAGTACCAGCTCACCTGAGACGGTGGGAAAGTTGGCATACTTCATCTGCCTGTGAGTCCAGAAAGGAGCCCAGTTATTTCCACACTGCTTCACATAACAAAGTTTAGGATTTATAGACAAATGGTGAAAAAGAAGCATATTGACCAGACTGAAACCTGGGCATGCTAGCAACCTTTGGGCCTCTCACTATGTTTAACATGGGCATCCAGCTTCATAAAAGTGTATATGTTACATCAGATCACAAAAATATAATGCATTATATGACCCTTTTCAATTTGATATTTAAAAAATATCTAGTGAAATTAGTGTTATTGATTTTCTTGATGCCATAGATTTGCTGTCAGTTTAATCAAACGTTATTGGATGGTTCTGCTGCTTTAGTAGCTCTGTTCTTCACTCTAGAAAGAAATTAGAGAGCTTTGGAGACTGTGCCTCTCCCGTTTTGTGAAAAACAACATTGCAAGTGCTCCTGAGACCCCACAGATCAGCTACATCACACTCTCAAAACAATACTCACACGAACACAGCAAACAGTTCAAATATGCAAATTTTTATTATATACATAGTGTCAGATTCCCTCAGTTCTAAGTTCCCACACCCACTAGCCACCAAAATCAGACAGCCACTGTCTTTGAACATGAACTGAAAGCCCAGCTGGACCCAAAGAGGCAAAAGTCTCTCAATCACCCTTTCTTTGTGTTAATGAAAAGCGACTCTGACAAGTGTGAAAATGGCTCAGGTGTACATGTGTGTCTTTCATGGTGTTTAAGCACATGGGTAAACATTATCTGTTTGTATGACAGTAGCAACTCTTGAGAGATGTTCATTCCTTATTCATTAGCACATACTGAGCATGACTGGTTGACAGAGTCAGGCTTGACAAGTCCTCAATCTAATTTAAAGCTGATTTTTGTAAGACCAAGAGTGATGTGTCTACAAGCAGCCAGTCAGCACTAAAACGCCAAGGCCAACCTCACATCACAATTACCAGTGATGAATAATTCACAGAGTCAGAAACATTCAGGGAGTGTTCCAAAAATTGTTAACTGTCTCCACCCTCTCTGCCTCTGTATCTTTGCCTTTATCTCCCTCTTTATGTCTTCTAGTCTGCCATTCAACCTGTATGAACACACTGCTCTCTGCCAAAATCTCTACCCTCCTTTTCCTAAATGCAGGCACGTGAGTTAGACACATAAGCAGGCAATTAATGATCTTTTTGGAACACACTTGCTGGTAAACAATTATATCATGTTCAGAGCTAAAAACCTTCTCCGAGCTGGGATAAACTGCGGGAGATTTTCTACAATGATAATGCTTAATTCACCATTTCGTGGTGGAAATACGAGAGCTGGCTCCAGCTGTCACCTTAATCTGCATTTATGAAATATGAGCATAGAATTTCTCTCATCTTCTTCCTCCCACCTCATGGTTCTTCTTCTACTGCTGGGAAATAAAACTTTAACACACTCCATGAATAAAGAATACTTCACTTGAAGACATGACAAACGCTTGCCATTTTGAGTAGCTGATAGAGAGTAAGAATAATGAGTCTGCCCTCCATGCAGTCTGCCTATCATATGTCTTGATTTTTAGACCCATCTATGATAAGACCCAGCTTCTTTTACCTTAAATTAACCAGATAGGTGAATTAAAACCATATTCCCTTTTGGCAGCTCGCAATAGGATTATAAGGGAGACAGGGACGAAGGAGCAAATGAATTATTTGAAGTAGAGCTATGCTTTGTGCCACCCTCTCTGAGAAAAAGAAAAAGACAGACCCTGCATAACCAAGACTAAGAAATGAGGATGATAGGAAGAAGAGCATGGGAAGGAAATGAAATTACTGTATATTAGCTAGGGAAGATGGGAAATGGGAAACACTGAGATTTTGAGGGAAAGGTGAGAAAGAGGAGGGAGAAAAGAAGAGATGAGTCGGGGTGCAACAGTAAGCCTCCTTGAAATAGACTTAGTGTTGCAACAGCTGTGTCTCAGTATGCATCAGTTCATTTCATATAAGAAATAGAAACAGGATTTTGACTAAACTGACTGGGCAATTTTCACTGAAAGACCAAATCAACAATCTGATCAGTCAGTCGATCTCTCAATACTTTCTTTCCCAGCTTGTTTGGGACATTCAGCTCCAAGCCCATTTGTTCCAACTGAGGATGAAAAATATTCTTAGAAAATGTGTCACTAGATATGTATAGATATTTATGAAATGTAGATTCAGCTGAGCAGACATAAAGAACAAATTTATATAATTGATTAAATATATAGACATTACTAGTATGGTTTGGGGTTTTTGTGTTATGTCACAAACTTAAGTGATCTCCTTGGGGGAAACAGCAGCAGCAGTTTGACCAGCAGCATTAGATGATGCTAATGAGGTTTCTACCCTAAATGATGGGGTTTCTGTGTCTTGTCTAAGGACACCTCAACCTGTGGCCAGGAGGAACCAGGGCAAAACTGGGGTTCATAAACTGCTCTGCCAACTGGCCACCTATTAACACTTCCTTTGCTTTTGTACCAACAGAAAAACATGTGACATGAGATTTAACACTTACATGTAGCATCTGTTTACTTCCTTAAGACGTTTATTTTACCACCTTGGTTTTACTACTTAATGTATATTTTTAACCACTTCTTTAATATTGAGAGTTTACAATTTCAGAATTTCTGAGCTTCATGCAACACACTAATGATCAGACATATCACATCACATCACATCACAGCAATAGTACAGTATGTGTGCTATACATGTTTTACTGTTAGTCAGTCACAGTTATAATTCACAAATTAACTTCCACTTGAACTGTAAACCACTGTCATGTTTCATAAACAGACTAATGGCCATTGACATTGAGGCATATTGACTCTTTAAGAGCATCTGCTGCCTGACAGCATGTAAGTCTTTCCATTACGATGATATTCCATGAGGCACAGAAGTGCACCTGTGGATTCAGATAGAGGTAATTGTTGTTGATTGCTGTGGTGAGATATAAGTAGCCCATGACTGCAAAAAACATAAACATGAGCACATGCCTCCCCCGGTCACACACGTCACATTTAGCCCTCCACTTGTTTGGATAGACTCATCAAGTCTCTGACGCTACGGTCTAATTGAGACTCGTTCCGTTGTTAATAATTCAACTCTCCAGAG
The DNA here is from genome assembly GCA_034779795.1 of Ctenopoma multispine. Taxonomy (NCBI): domain Eukaryota; kingdom Metazoa; phylum Chordata; class Actinopteri; order Anabantiformes; family Anabantidae; genus Ctenopoma; species Ctenopoma multispine. The sequence continues at coordinate 17,453,879 of JAUYWH010000006.1, read as the reverse complement.
AATTTAGGGTTAAAAACACTAACCAGACCTGAATTAGTTTGAACCTAACATCTCTGAAGTTGGACATACTCTGAGTGTCTCAAAATACAAGTAAATGCTTCATCCATGACAAAAAAAAAAGATTACACTTTCATGCTACTGTATTCTAATTTATTTTAACTCTAGAAATTCATATGCTGTAGGAACGGAATAAAATATTTTATAACAAAATCTGTGGGGAAAGTAAAAAAATGACTATTAACATTTTTACTAGTTTTGACCCCCAGTAAGCTCTCCAAACTCTCCAAAAAAAACATTCAAACACCCAAATATATGGTCATTATGTTATCTTAACATTAACATACAACTAATGTTAGCAACTAATGTTAGCAAAGGGATATAGTTTTATTTTAAAATGAGCATCATGAATAATTCTTAACTTAATAAAGATAAAATATTTCCTACTTCTGACATTTTAAATAAGATCCACTTCTTTAAATTAAATTAACGTGCGTCATATTTGATGCTCAGAGGCTCCTGTATATCCCATAATGATGCTACTGCTTTTTTATTTTTCATCCAGGCTCTTGAGATGGTTTGAGATTAGTTGAACTGCTCTTGTTAATGTCATTGCTGCTTGGCTCCCACTCCCCTGAGATTGTTCATATTTCCCATACAGTTACATACAGGGCATGAGCTCATTATTGAAAATAACAAGGAATACTGCTGTAAGTGCAGAGATGTCTGTTGTCACTGTTGTTGTGTTATTATGGATTCTAGTATCAACATCTAAGCTAATTGAAGTTGCCTCTAATTGCTGCCAGTTGTCTAAAACTCAAGTTAGTTCCTATATAGTTCTTAAAGGATCAATATTTGGCCCTCTGCTATTCTTTGTATATATAAAGGATATTTGTTTTCTTTCTGAGCACCGTCAGTTTTTATGCTAACACTTCTGCCGTTGTCAAACCAGAGCTTTTCTAGATTGTATTCTGCTTGTTATCACCCCAGACCACTTTTATTTATTTTAAGCTGGTTTTAAATGCTATAAAGACAACTGTACAGCACAATGAAGTGGAAATCTAATCAACTCAGTTCTTTAATATAAAATGTTTTTGAAAGAAGCACATTTATTTTGTGAAACTCTTGTTGAACAATGCTGGATTTATCTACATTTTTTTTATCCTTTAAAACAAAAAATAATCTTGTTCAGTTTAGTTTTATTATATAGAGTGGATTACAGAGATATGCTGCTGTTTCTACGACCACTTACTGCATTACCATTTAATTTATTACTTGAGACGGCTATTGCACTCATGCACTGGAAGCTGCATTAAAAGTTTGGATGGTCTTCACTGGCATCTAAAAGGCATTAGCATAACTCTTTTTCTATTTAGCACATGCTACCCAAGTTTTCAAGATAAATATTTAACATCCAGTTCATAATAAAAAGCCACAGCAGTAGCTGACAGAATAGATCATTTTTTAAAACTTGCTCATACTATATCAACTCTACTAGTTTTTAGTACAAGCCAGTAACAGTCATCCTAAACCAAACCAATGCTAATTCTACTCTGTCACAATCATGATCACACTTGTTATTATAACATCCTGTTGCATGTGATTAATGTCATTATCATCATTACTCCCCTTGTTAACATCAAAATCATCCAAGACCAACGGAAGGAGAATGTTTACATCTCAATTACACACATATACACAGTTGTGCGCGTGCACACACACGCAGACATAGTTTGAGACTTTATATGTATTCACCCATCGTACCAAAGTCAGCACGTCCACATCTGAGGGAGGAAATTATGTATTCAATTTCCATAGAGATGAGCTAAGAGTTACTTTCAGCTCCTCTTCCTATTTGAAGCTAATGAATGCAGATTGAAAAGATGTTGATTCCGCCTAAACAAACGCCCCAAACACCTGCAGATCTAGTGGCAAGTCTGTCCTCTCCAGCACTAAAATAGAAAACATAATTTAAATGTTAATATCCTCTATGGATTGAATTGATTATCAAATTAATAATCCATCCCATTTCTCTCTCTTTTCTGTGGTGGTCTAAGTGCATGGACAAGAGCAAATAGTATACTTTAAGTTAAATAGCATAATTTGTTATCTGGGGGTGTTGATGAATTAGTGTTCTCTATCGCAGTGAACATTCCTATTAGTCATGATCTGGGAACGCTTCTCTTTCTATGTTTACCTCCGTGCTCACTCACCAGAGTGGAGGAGTAATTCTAAGCTGTGGCTAGAATTTGGACACCAGTACCGCTCATGGGTTACTCAGGCTGTTCATGGTATCAACTGAAGTACTTACTGTACAGAAAGTGCAATTAAAAGGCCAAAATGGTACACCTTATTTTGTGACTTTGTACTCTGCAATGGTCTTTAGTGCAGTTGTCTCTATGTCTACTGAGCTTTACTTTGCTTGAAGTAATTTGGTTGCCAATGCAGTGATTTTTGTCTTGATAAGATGTCTGATAACAAGTCATCATGTCGTAAAACAAATTCAGATCTACCTGAAATAAGAAAATAAGAAGATGACTAGTAGAGATTTAGTCATTAATCATTGCTCACAGAATTGTAATTGTGTGACTGTATCTGTTATGCTTTGAATGAGACAAACCATTTTAAGACGGATGTTATTTATTGGATGACAGGTGAAAAAAATGAATTATCATCATCAAAAGTCTACATTTTGAAAGTAAGACAATGAGAATGTACCATCATGCACGCGTGTCTCGAAACTAAAGATCAAAATAAGAGTCACAGCATGTTGTAAGGGATGTTCCCCTTGTTTCTACTTTAAATAAGATAAGTTGGTAATTAAGACAAGGCAAATGACATTTACTTGTCAGCAGTAGATAATCCATTCCATACTTTAAACAAGTTAAAATAAGTTTTAAATCGAACTATGTAATTATTTAAGTTACTTAGGAATTAGCTTTGCAGTGTGAACACTTATAACTAATTGTTTGTGTTCTGCAACTTATTTAGATCAGCAAATGTATCTAAATGAGCAAATGTTTATTTTGGTATATCTAAAACCAAAAAGCTAATCAATGCATTTATTTGTTTTTCTGTCTAATGGCAAATGAGACATCATACTGTCTTAGTTAATAGATAGTTTGGGAAAGCACTCCGTTATGTTTGTGATCAAGTGGTCTTAGTATTGAAATGTTGACAGGACGAATCAGGCTGTTGAATTTATTCACTATGTAACAAAAAACACAATCATGACCTAGCCTTACCAAGTCTAATAGTGATGCACAATTACTGTAACTTTTTATTAAGTGTAAGTTAAGTTTAAGTTTTTTGAAGACATAAAAGCTGATAGCTAATTAAAGCCACTTTTAATCTACTTCAGTGGCTCATTTGATAAATTTAAATGTACATTTCCAACAACATTGTAATTTTCTATTCATCAAATAATTGCAATAAAACATTATATTAACATTGTTTATATTAACAGGGTGTCTTTGCATTAAGCCTCTTTCAAATAAAGGCCAAGTTTTTCCACCACTGTGGCAAATAAAACACATACTGCTATAGCAGCAGATATTCCTGCCTTAAAAGCACTTAACCTGCATTTTATAAATTAAATAAGGCATAGACACAGCAGTATCAACAGAGATGGTGTATTTCATGATGGTCCTAGTCTGCAGCTCAGGGTAAACTGTTGTGTCAGGTGTAACCTTCATGTCAAGACAGTTTGACCTTTCTGCACAGTGGTGGAGCAATCATATTAGAACATAATATGGAAGTGGACAGGCAAGGACAAAAGAACACTGGAGTACTTAATGGAGTGCTTAAGGACAGGTGGAAAACAATACAGAGCGACATTAGGGAGAAATGTACTTAACAGGTACAAATATAAATAATGGGGCAGCCAGACTATTTGTACAGAAATAGGACCCAGAAAATTCTCCTCTGCATTACAAATACATTATGTTTCGAACTACATAAAAAGGATCCAAAGAGGAAAGAAATGAAGAAACCACTCACCTATGTATGATGTGCTTGGAGCGGAGGTATCCCAGAGCCAAGGCCAGTTCACAGATGTAGAGTTTGACTGTGCTCTCTGAGAAGTGGACATTCTGCTGGAGGTGGTAGCGCAGGTCTCCTCCAAGAAGCAAGTCTACCACCATAAACATGTCCTCCTCATCCTGGAAGGAATACCTGTAGGAGAAGACAGGCTGTAGTGAGGCGTTATAAGGCCAAAGAGATGCTAGGATATTTGGAAAAGAGAGTTTGGTATATGCATACAAGAGAGGTGGATAGAAGGAAGAAAGCCATGTAATCAGAATGGAGGTGGAATAAGAGATGGTAGAGTTGGAATTCATAGTGGTGACGGCTAGGATGAGGTGGAGGCGTGAAGGTAAGAAGGTAAATATATAATGTGCAAGTTGCAGAAAAGGAGGAGGAAGAAAATGAAAAGTTAGAATAGACTGCGAAGCAACACAAAGTAACAGCCACAAATAAGAATTGCATATTTCCCATAAATCAGTGTACAGGAATGGTTCCTAAAAGATAAAAACAGCACAACCCACACTTTTATTTTGAGTTGGGGGAACCCTGTTGGATTGTCTCACAGAGCATGTTTCTAACTTTGCTGAAACATTGAATATAAAACACTTTCATTCATCAGCGATGAAAGAGGATAATAAGTGCATTCTCAACTCATGTTGGTCTTGTGCTCCTCAGGCAAATCAGGTTTTATCAAACGGCGTGTAAGAGCTTGAGAGGAAAGGATTTGACAAGAACAGTACAGTTGAATGCAATTAACCATCAGTGTTTCACCCCATGATCTCTGGAAAAAAAACCTTTGGAGCCTCGAGGGTCTCTGAGGGTAAAGTGTGCTCTGCTTTTTATAACTTAAACCAAGCAGAAGAAAAACATCATCAGCCTCTTTGCAGGAGGAGGAGCACCTGCATATTGGCTGAGTCATGCCTAAAGCGTGTTTTTAAGATTAACATGCTAAGAAAATCCTTTCTCATCTTGTAAAGAAATGGATATGATAATATGATATGATAAAATATAAATATTCTGATAGAAATATACATACAGTATATATGAATGAATAGATTATCTAAATTTACATATAAATATGATATGATAAATACAGACAGGAGTGTTTATACTTAACATGTTTTTGAGAAGACATCTACAATTTTACTAGATGTAGACTGTATATAGAGTGTATATTACAAGTTTATTTTTATTCTTGTTCTCCCCTTTTTACGTTTTTAATGCTTACTGTGAGAGTTTTGCCAACCAAGCCAAGACAATTGAGGTTTTCAGCTTCACAATAATTGAATTGTAAACAATAACGTTATAGCTGACATTCTTATTAATAAAATGTTTTTATCAATCCAAATTATGAAGGAAACACTACATTCGGTACCAAAAATAATGTGTGTTGCTTACCAAAGAGCCTTATACAGTAAATTAACCATCATCTGCATATTTAAAAAAACATTCCTCATACAATCTGCATTTAAATTGCTTCTTATTGTTTTTGTTGCTTTCTACAGCAAAATGAGGACAGTCAGCAGAGAGAAAACATAATCTCTTTTGTGATTACATTAGTGATCAGCAAACAGATTAAACTGGATTTCTTTTTTTTTTTTTATATGAAATGAAGCGCCTGGCATTGTTGAGCATTTTACATCTTCTATCCCATCACCAATGCTGATATGAAAATCATTCTACATCCCCATCTACTCAGGAACACTGTCTGCTCACATGGCTCCTCGCCCTGCTGGTTTTCCATCACACCAGGCTGAGTGTCTTGCCATTTCATTTAAGCAGATCGTTACACCTATTAAATATTCCTTATGTCAGTCTGTGGTCTAAACGTTAGGCAGGAAAGCTGAACTGTCTGCTTTGCTGTTTCTAACGAGGGAAAGTGTCAAAGTAGCATAAGGTTTTGCTTTCTTTTTTTAATGAATGAAATCTGATTTAAATTTGTGCTCACAAGTATTAGTTCATGCTATTTAGTACATAGTGTTCAGTATTCGCATATTCCTCAATTCTCTTAGTATTTAAGGGATTCAGTGCTGGAAAGCTACTATTTATTCATCCTTTCATCAAACACTGACATCCACAGCAAGCCTGCATCAGCATGCAGCCCACTGCTTCGTCATTTAAGAAGCCGTTGCACAAATCATCACTAATTTTACATGTCGAGCATCCCACCAAGGCCACGCTTTTCTTCGATATCTAAATGATGAGCTAATTAGTTTCTCTTCCACAAGAATCTAATTTATTTAGTAAAATAAAAAAAAAGTTTCACATTTTCTGGCTCATCTGAAGCGTTGCTCCGTGTACTGTGCAACACAACAGCCTACATCTGCAAGTTAAGGTCCTCCAGAAAACTGAAGAACATGAACACCCTTCGCAAGTCCTTCAGTGTGTTCCTGATGTGAAATAAAGAGGCTACAGTTTCACTGAACACTTCCAAAAGGTTTCATTGTTGACTAGGGTTTTTTACTGGCAGATATTTCTCCTCAGGGACCACCACCTTGGCCCCAACTAAATGGTCAATGACAGAGAGTAGTTTTTTGCCGTGTTGGTGAACTCTCTTTCTTTAGGGGTTTTTCTGCGTTGGATGAGGATTGATTGAGCTGACTCCAAACTGTCTGCTAAGACTCAGATAATGCTGAGACCACTTAACATCCTCAGACCTCAGCTTTGGAGTGTGGAAAGACTATCTGTGATATACCTCTCCTGATAATGCACATAAACATTTTCCAAGTCATAAAGAGCCGTATGCGCGTACATTAGTAACTTAAACTGGCAACTATTACAGCAATGCACCTTAACATATGTACAGCTCATTACTACTGGTCACTATTGTTATAAGGAAAAAAAATGAGAAGGGCCGTTCCTGCCCATTTAAAGTGTATAATACATTGCAGCTAAATGGATGGGACCAGCTGCAGTGCTATCCATCACTCAGACAAGCAGCACGACTTCGCCACACCTTCAGATACCAAGGTCGCAAAGATTCCAAAAAGTGTTATGGGTACAGTTAGACTGTATTTGAAATTTGTTTATCTATTATTTAAATGTTGGAAGTAAAACAGTTGGTTAAGACAGTCTGAGTCTGTGAGGTGAAATGTTTTAACCTCTTAGATAACAAAACACATACAAATTTTGTTTTTCTTCAACTTCTTTCTAAATGCATTCTGATTTCAATCTTGCATATTTTAAAGCAAAAATCACAGCTGGAGCCTTATGAATATGAGAACAAAATTACTTAAAAGCAGCTTTCTGAGAAGACGGGACTTTTATGAGCAGTGTAGAGAGGAACTTTTGAATCAAAGTTCCAGCTTGTGCCATTTGATGTAAGAGAGTGATAACTGAAGTGACAGAGTCGATCAATGTACGTTTGTATGCACATGAGAAAGTGGCCGTTGGAAAATGATTTGACTCAGAGAGACACAGAGAGATGAACCACAGATCAAACAGGTGTCATGTTACCAGCACAATTTCTTAAATATAAAAAGCAGTGTTTCACTTTGATATCGGATTTGTAATTTGTGGGATAGACGGGTCTCTGACCAAGTTCATAGAGAAAAAACAAATGCATAAAAGACTGATCACTCTGATCAACCAGTAGTGTTAAGCTTTCATTTTAGCACAGTAATAACTAACCAAATAATGCTTGTATGGTTATTATAGAAAGTAATGGGAAAATATTTTCAGAGTAAAATGCATGTTTGGGAAGTACATTTTTATTAAGTGCTACATTATGAGACCAACCAGTGTGTTTTTTAAAGAAAAAAAAGCGAAGTTCATGTGTGTAAAATATTCATGACCCAAAATATGATACTTAAAGTTAAGAAGAAGCTGCAGAAAACTGTAAACCAACTCTAGGAAAACAAGCTTCTCAGTAGTTAAAAGTGTGAGTTAGACAGTAGTCTGCATTTGCTGGATGGATTCCATTTACTCCGTCTATTAATCATTTGATAAAGTGTCTTTGTCTCTCATTCCCTCGTTCCTCCACTTCCTTTTCTCTTCTTCAGTCTACTTCAGTGTCTCTCTGTCATACACACGCACATCTAGAGCGTAAATACCTCAGACCCAGCAGAGTTAGTTAAGGCCCAAGAGGCTGCTGTCACAAGCATTTAGGAAACACACACTGGACTTTAATTGCTCTTTTTCCTGGCAGAAAAAAACACTGGTAACACCCGTTTGTTTAGTTCTTTACTGTGCTGTGTAATGTACTCAATGAGAATCATGTTTAACTTTATTCTGCTCTCATCAGTAGTTGCTCATGTTGATTGTGCTGATTGGATTAGTTGGAGTCAATCAGCATAGACAGATTTCCAATATTAAAACACTCTGCTCAGGATTGGGGCCAAAAACACTTTATCTGCGCATTAAAAAAAATTTGATTTCAGTGTCTTTGAATTGGGCAACATAATCTTTCTATCTACAAGTCTTTCTCTTGAGGTGATAGTCATCAAACTTTAGTTAATTATTAAATTAGCTAAATGCTCATTGTTGCTGCCAGCAATGTTACACTGATGTTTGGTCAAGGCTTTGTTAAAGAGGGAAACCAAGTCCATTAAGTCAGTCGATAGTAGCCTTAAGAGCTGTGTAAAACCAGTTTACTCGAGTAGAAAACCAGCTCTCACACCTGGCTGAGGTTTCCATGTTTTCTGTCCTGCGAGTATCTGCATCAGAAAGACACGGTGGTAAAACTGAAAGCGCTTTGCCAGCGCTACTGGGGGAAGTTGTTTTGTCTTCTAAGCAAACAAGACTGAGTGGCTCTCTGCAATCTCTCACAATGTTGCTGTGAAACAAAGGCATAAGTGGGGGGGAGACAGCCTGGCGTGGTTATGCACATTACACACTGTTTACTGTAACAGAAAGACACACATGTACCCAGACCTAATTACTGCCTTCCAACAGCCTGTTAAACGAGCCAGTTAGCCTTTTATTCCCGTCCCCAAAACGTTGTTTTATGAAATACACAGCCTCATAGACACAGACTTTAACACATATACAAACACACACGTGTAGTACATAGTTCAGTTTTGTATTCTGTAGATATATACAGTCAACAAAAACTTTTTTTTTGCTTCAGCACTTGACTATTTACATAAGAGAGCATCATTGCACCTAATAATTTTCTTGTGCTATACATACAATTTGCTGTGTGTATTAAAGCTGTAAATCACCAACATCCCTCTGGGGCTGACTGACCTGGTGCTAATTGAGCTTTCTATTTTTGACTATTTCAGCAATATCTCCTATAGTTAAAATTATTTTCTTCACAAAAATAGCTCTGCCTCCTCTAGAAACAAGCCATCTAATTTTTTGACATGGCACTGGGAAGGTTTTTGAATATGAATGAAGTCTCCACTGGCCTGCTGCCTCTACTGTCAAAATGAATTAGAAATGGTTCTCGTTAAGTTGTTTGTCACAGGTACGCTTTGGGTCACAAACCTTAGCACAGGACGTTACCACTGACAGGACCATGAACATTCAGGTGGCAGGCTGTAGATTGTGCTGTTGTTGAACTATACTACATTAGACGTGCTTCTGTTGTTTAGTCCAGTCTCACTGATGTGAATGAGATAGACACCCGATTAGAAACACCGACCCACGTAAGACAGTATACGTATTGTATGGGGGAAAAAAAAGTTCTCAATATCTGTTTCACTGCTCATTTAGGGTCATGAGCTTTGGGTAGTGATGGAAAGAACAAGATGACGAATATAAGCAGCTGAAATTAGTTTCCCCTCTGGGGTGGCTGGGCTCAGGCATCTAGTGGGAGCTCTGACTAGAGCTGCTTCTCCTTTATGTTGAATAAAGCCAGAAGAGATAGTTCAGGCAAGTAAGAGTTATCACCATAACTCCTAGGTGTCTTCTGTTGGAGGTCTTCTGGGAATGTAGAACCAGAACATGCTAGAGAGATTGCATACCTATCTCATCTGGCCTGGGAGCACAGTGGTATTCTCCAGGAAGAGCTAGATGCTTTGCTGGTAAGAGGGGCATCTGGACTACATTGCTAAACCTGCAGCTGATCAAACATGCAAGCTTTTGTGATATTCTCTGTTAGCATTTTACAGTTGCAGAGGGCTGAAAAAGACAGCAGCAGAATTAAAAGAACGATCGCCAAAAGCATGGGTTAGCAGCTGTTGCTTGGTGGGGAAACCAACATTTGTGTAGATAGTAGAGAACAGCATTCAAAGCCCAGATTGGCACTTGTGCATTATAGTAACGATGATTTTTATTAGTGTTCTTGGCATCAAGCCTCCTTCCTCTCAAGCTTGCATGTTCCTTTTTGTCCTTTTTCACTCAGTCTCTCTTGTACTCCAGTAGCCTACCTTCCGTTCTTTCAGTGTCCATATCTGCTCCGATACACATGGATTTCAATGTGACCTCTCGGTGGCCTCCAGGCAGTCAGTCTGATGGGAGAGGATCCTGCACAGAGCTTTTAGAGGCAGTGGCACCCGAGGCCACTCCGGTAATGGAAGTCTCCAGAAACCACGGGGACTCAGAAACTAATGGTTACATGTCCTTACAAAAAGCTTTTCTTACCCTCTTTCAAGGTAACAGTTATGATGCATCTAAAGACCCACAGTTAAACAGAATAATACTAATACTGCTGAAATGTTGTTTCCTGCTGACCAGATTATTCCTGCTACATGGTCCTTAAATTAAGCAGGGCATTTTGTCAAAACAAAATCTTTATGTTCCTACATTAACAATTAATTTCCCTACATAAATATGGCAATATTCGAAGATGATCATTTTTGTCAATTAACATACAGTATATCTATTGAATGTCCACAGCAGAAAAAACACATTAGTGAATTTCAGTAATAAAACAGCTAATTAAGACTTTGCTGTTTAGCACACAATTACATTGTCATTAAAAATACTTAGTTCACACACATATCATCCAACCAAAGCTCTATGTTGAAACACACACTGCCAGCTGACCTTTTAGACTATGACATGTTGGATTGATGCCGACAGCCCTCCAACCTTCCTCCCATCTCCCAACACCTCTTTCTTGAGGGACAGCCCCTATCAGTCTGTGTTGAATGCTCCACGAGCACCAAGACATACAGTACATACATCCCTTATGAAGGATCCAGATTTATGATTATTTTTAATTTGGCAAATGAGCACTTTGTGAAAACTATTTTACCACCATGCAACATTTATGCTACTAACTGTACTTGATTGGGATATTTTCTTATACCATCACTGATTCTATTATGTTTTATTTAACAAGGTCACCTTGACATGCTTACTGGCTTCATTGTACTCTTCAGCAGCGCCTGCAGTGTTGCAAGTTAAATAAAGTACGTACAGGCAGATCTTACAATTTCTTACATGCAGGAGTCAATTCAACTCATCTTAGCTCCTTTCATTCATAAAATATAGGCTTATGTAAGCAGACTGTACTGCTGTATGATACAACACGTCTGTTGCTCTAGACCTTTGAGGTTAGGATGCTTGGGGGGGCACTCGTCATTGCCTTTGTGTAAGATTATGTCATTACTGTTTGGTTTTCTGAGGGAAAAATGTACATGAATGGGGAGTAACAATGAATGATTTTTTGCTCTGCATGGAAATGAAAAGCATTAGTGAGATTGCATTATAACTAAGCAAAAGAGTGTCTCCCTGAAGCAAGTAAATCTTTTATGCCTCATACTTTAGTTAGTGCACTCCTTTTCCTTTTTCCTTTGACATTTACACGTTCACTGCATTTAACAATAGCATGTTACATCATAGCTGTATTTGTTAGGTTAGATGGTTTAGGAAGATGTCATAGATGGAAGTGTCCTATAGATTTTGTTAGTCAAAGTTAACTAAAAGAAAAGAACAACACATTAAAAAAACACTGGTTAATCACGTCGCATGCCCGTTGATCCAGAGCCAGTGAGAATAAGAAAACAAAAAATAGGATAATTGAGGCTAGAGAAGGATAGCTGTATAACATGCAGGATAAGGGGCCCTAAAGACCTTGTTTGGGAACTACTGTTTTAGAGCATTGTTGTGATGGCAATTTAGTACGCTATTTTAATCTATTTTAATTCAGTAGGCTCTGCATGCTCTGCACACCTCTAGAATCAGAGTTTGACTAATGTCACTGCTTGTGTCTTCACAAAGGCCTTTAACCGGTCTTTGCTGACCACTGAGTTGAGTCTTTCTGTACAAACTCATCTGATTTGCATTTTTATGCAGTGATAGTCTTTGGCTACTGATGGCTTGTGGGGATGTGGTTTTTATCATTAAATCATCAAATACAGCACAATACTGCTTTTTCAAATGCTGGTAGAGATATGTGGTGTTCCCCCGCATGGGGAGCCAGTAACATTTAGCAACCAAACAGCAATAATGGGTGAGTATGACTAATGCACTGTTTTCAGTAGTGTTGTCTCTTGCTTATTGATGCTTCTTGCTTCTACTGAGGCCATATTCAGTAGAAGCACCAGTTTTTTTAAATTTCTTCATCCACTCTAGCTCACTTGGTGCCTTGGGTTGCACATGGAGCCATTGGGTGACAGATGTTTGAGAAATGTGTAGTATTTCAAAACATTTATTGCACCTTTAAGTTTGAAAACTATCCTGTTAAATAGCAATATCAAAAAAACTATTTTTCAATTGAACTTATAATCATAATTCATGAAAATGAAAACTTAAATGAAGTCAACACCCTAACAAAGTACATTATTTACAGCGTTGGAATATATTATTTGTTATTGACAGTTTTCCTTCTGCTTTAACCTCCTAAACAAATCTGCAGCTTGCAGAGAACACATTGCACAGTCTGTGCTCAACACATCCATTACACCAACAGGCGGCCTGGTAGTTTCGAGTAGTTTTTCTTCTGTGACATTTCCTCCATCAATAAATAAATTAACTGCGAAATCTGCAGTTAAGAAGACAGGAAGACTAAAAGCTGAATAGAGCTGCATCTGATGCTCGTGGCAATCTCTCACTACCTCTGTCCATCTCTGGAACAGTGCAAGTCAGTCTGTGGCACTTGTGTCATAGCAGTAATTAAGGTTTCCCTGACACAGTAGGACAGACAGTACTGTACTGCAGTGCAGGCAATGGTATTGGTGCTGGCACGTTCATAAACTGACCATACTGCAAGGTTAACGCCAGAGGTTAATATTCTTCAAAGTCATTATTCTTTGTTTTACTGATTAGTGTACATGGAGGAAAAATAACTTGCTTATGAGTTGTTGTTTTTCTTTTTTTTGCTTCTGCCTTCAGAGTGCAGTGTTGGTTGGCTGCACACAGGGCTCAGACAGGCACCTGAGGTTATGCCCTGTAGCAAGTGCAGTGACAGGAAGAGGACAGATAAAGAAGTAGAGCAGGTGGTGCAGGAGGAAAATGGGAGGGGAGGGAGAGGAGAAGATGAAGAATAGGTGAATGAAAAGAGGACAGTGAACAGAGATGATGGTGCAGACCAGGGGACAGACAAAGAACAAAGCCATGTCTTCTGCCTGTACTTTAGCTAGCTCAGTGTAGTTCATATGCCTGCAGGTAATCTCTCCCCATCTCTGACCTTGAGTGCAAACCTCAGGACAATCATAACCTACGCCAACTCAACATAGTGAGGGAGACCGAGAGAGAGACAGAGTAGGCAAGTAGCCACAGTGCTGACCCAAGCACATCTCTAGAGGAAATCACCCCCTCCACAGGGGGGTTTACGCTGCCAAAGGCATTAACGTTCCAACTTTTTTTTTTTTTGTCCAGCACAGCATGCAATCAAGCAGGAAAGCAAGCGCTGCCATTGTTTGTCTGATGAGTCTGTATGCTGCACATCTCTCTATTCCTTTGTTGTTTTTATTCTCTGCCTTCCTCTACCCTGCCTCTGCTCTGGCTAGTTTCCCTTTACCTCTCCACTTTTTGTTATGTTCAGTCTCTTCCTATCCTATTCCACTTTATGAGGATTTAGTTTTGTTTCCCTCACATTAGTAATTAAAAGACAGTAATTGATTCTCCCAGTGGGAAGTGCTTTTAGATAGACATTGAATTTAAGTAGAAGGGGAAGAGAAGATAGCAACGTAGAAAAGAACAGAAAGGGAGCATTGGTGCTCAGATTATCGCAATTCAGTCTTTACAAGGGGCTGCCTAACTCAAAAAACAGAAACAAATTTGTAATCAACAGGATATATAAATAATAATGCTCTAATACTACATATAAACTGGACTTCAGGGAATATGGCAGATACTTTTCATCTTTAGACAGTCAGGCTCTCCTCTCTGCCGTTCTGCTTGACAGAAAACCAAGATGGCTTCCTCTCAGATGTTGCAGAATTTGAGCACTTATCAAGAATTAATGAGGCCTTTTTAGATGGAAAGTTAACAAGCTGCAATTATCACGCATCTCAAAAACTACGATTCCCGTGCCTGATAAACTCAGGCTTTCAAATTCTGATGAACAAGTACCTGATGAGTCATGTTCGATTATCAGTCACAAGTTTGAATCAGCTTGTACAGTGATGAGGAAAAGACTTCCTCAAACCCCAAATGTGTTGAGGCAAACAAGAAGCTGCCAAGAGAAGAGAGTCGTGCCCATAAAGGCTGAGCTTGGATCAGTGAGCAAACTACGTTTTCCTTTTAGCAACTTCAAAGAGTGAGATGTGGATGGAGACGCATGAGTGGTTTTCGAGTGGTCAACACCTTTCTGCATGCATCTGCAGACTCAGTCTAAGACTGCGTGAAAGGCTTTTTTTTTTGTAAACGGGTGATGCTCTTTCTGTGTGAGTGTGCATTCACTGATTTAATGGACAGGGTACAATCACAGTAAAAATTTAAAGGGTGGCACATTGCATTGCAGAATCATTTGAATGGATGTTTTGACTGATGGTAATAATCTGAAACAAAAGCCTTTGTAGAGATGACCTGCTCAAGTTAAAATGTTTCATATGGTGTTTAAGATTTCACACAGCAGCTTTTTCTGTACATGTGTAAGGGATGGAGGCATTTACTTTGACACTTTAGTCCCTCAGTTCTGTTTAACGCATTATGGATTTAAATTTGAAACATAGCAAAGACATTTTCTGAACCATCTGTAAGTAATGACCCAGGGATGTGCTCTTGTTATTCACAGAAAAACAAGCAGGGTGGCTTACCAGAAGTTGACCAGGAATGGATGCTCGAGGTTCTGCATGATCTGCAGCTCCTTCAGGACATTCCTCACTTCGTTCCTCTCCACACATTTTAGCTTGTTCATGTACTTCATGGCGTACATCTTCTTCGTGTCCTTCTTCTGCACAATGCAGACCTGATAATGTCACATAAACTTATTTTTCTGTCTGAATATTTTGTTAGTGCTCTGTTGTATATTTCTTATGCTTCAGCACTTCGAAAACTTTAAAAAATACTGACATTTGACTTTCTCTAACCATGCTATCAATACAATTGGGAATATAATCCCTCAATGCTAGTACGATGAATATCATGATGAAATAAGATATTGCCGTAATATGATAAACAATAGTCTTCCTTCCGTCATTCATCCATGTTTATCTAAGCCTTTATTGCATGACAGTGTTAATAACATCACCGTAATAGCCATATATTGTTGTCCATCTAACAAGGTCTCTTTAATCTACATCATCATGAATTGAATTCTCTCTTAAGGCATTCAACTTTTCACACCAGTAAGCATTAAGAGATAGGAGCCAGTATTTTAGCGTTCATTAAAATTGCTGGTGCATGTTAGTGTGGAATGCATCATAATTACATGTAAATGCTACTAAATGGAACTTGGTGTACTTGAGTGGAAGTAAAAAGCATGACTCTGATGTGACACAATAAAATTCAGGATGTGCCAGCACTGTAGTTGTCATTGTGTGTAAAGTTGAAACTGCTGTTGTGTCTGAGGATGGACAGTATTTTCAATATGCAGCGGTGTAATACCCCATATTCATTTGTGGTTGTGCCTGCCGGTGCTACAGGCGTCAATAAGCCGGTGATTACTGCTATCTAAGAGAGTGATCTGCGGACCAGCTGGCACAGTTAATCAGCCAAACCCTGATCACATCACTCCTTCCATTGAACAGCTTGCCATCTACTGTGATTAGACTGCTTATCTGTTGTTGGACACAGTGTTGGTGCTGTGCGAGTCTGTGTTGTGTGCGTGCGTGTGTGCGTCACTACATGTGCTTACTTGTGTTGTTAAGTGCTGATGTGAATTAGTCTACACTACATGGCTTAGGAGCAAGAGGAAGCAAGGCTGCTATCACCTCAGATTAGTTTCCATAGAGCTGCTGGTTGCTGTTAAATATGTTGTGCTGTATGTTAAAATACTGTATGTTGTTCTTGCAAAGTGGCTTAAAGAGATCGTATATAGCTAAAGAAGTAGTAGTGGACTTACCTTTCCAAAACTTCCTTTTCCTATTGCCCTCAAGATCTGGAAGTGGTCGAAATTTACTGTGGGAGAGAAGAGAATGTCTTAGTTAATAATATTGAGTCCAAGTGGATGTGCCACGTGTAATAAATTTCCCTCCAGGTATTTCTGAATGAGACAGTTTTGACCTCCAAAATTTTAACTGCTCATTAAAATGTTGAAGTGGACGCTTGTGTCAATTTTGAAGAAATTCTATCAAGACAGTCCTGAGATACTGTGTTTTTAAGGATGGGACAGATGGACAGACAACCCAAAAACATAATAAAAACCAAATATTAACAGCTTATTTAGGCTAAAGTGATAAATATTGAATATGATCTCTGTAGAAGAATCTGGAGAGGCTGAGGACAAAAATAGGAGTGGAAGACCTGTCAAAATATAATGGAAGTTTCTCAGAATTTCCTCTTTGATATACTTGAAGGAGTCCAGCAAGGACCTGACTCCACATTTGGCAGCTTCATCTGGATGCCAAGTTGATCCTTCCATAGCCTGAA
>JAUYWH010000006.1:17337502-17436618 GCA_034779795.1 Ctenopoma multispine | reverse complement strand
TATATTTATATATCTATATATATTTATTTATCTATTTATGTATCTTTATATATATATATATATATATATATATATATATATATATGTATATATATATATATATATATATTTATTTCACCCTTTTTTAAATGACTGTTAAGTGCATCAGTGCAGTCCTTTTGAGCTATGTGACAGTCAGGCTGAAGTAGATGGGCATCTCCAGGACAACCAGAGCTCACTGACATTATATAGGCACAACTGAAATGAGCTACAGCACAGATATGTATTTCATTAGTGTTGCATGTTATACTTCTGAACAATAAATGCTAGTTCTGTGTGCGCACATGTTGGACATGGTCTCACTCTGTTTGTGTTGTACTCTGCACACGTGCACACACAACCTGAAACCAGAGCTCAACTCCCATGTCTCGCTCTCCTCCTTCCATTTATCAGCAACATTTATCGCCAATTGGATCTGGATGGGGCTGTTTGTCTCTTGCTGCCATGACAACCAGGACACAAGGTTTTCCCTCTCTGCTGTTCCCCAGGGATTGAATAGCTGCTGCTCACTACCTGCATCATCTTTCCACACACAGACACACACATCCAAAAGGCATCTGGGCTTTCTCCAAAAAGCACAAACTTACTGGACATATAGTGCTGACTTAAAACATAATCTGTTCCTCCTGCAATTGTACAGCATTCACCCAAACGTGCGCACACACACTTGCATTCTGCTTGCAGTCACTCGATCTATTGGATGTGACAGTTAATGTTATGCTCTGTTAGTCACGTATCCCTGGCACTTCCTCCTCTCACTCTGTCTGTGTTGGAGTGTTTACACAACCTACTCAGATAGGGACCATATGAGGCCTGCTTTATACTGCACGCGCACACACACACACACACACACACACAGATGCCAGTGTATAAACTCAACATACACACTTTAGATAAACATGGTCATTTTCCTGCTGAGCTACTTGGAGATTCTCCTCTGATGGGTTTATCAGAGATGCAGTTGTGGCCGTGGATGAGAGGGAAGAGCTCAGTGAAGGAGTGAGGAAGCGAGGCAGTCACACAAAGAGAGAGAGAGAAAGATGGGGATATTTTACCAGCAGAACTTTGAATGCGCTGTAGGAAATGAACACACGAGTAACACGGCGCGTAATGACCGAAATCTTCATGAGTGGAATTGACACATTGAAATCCTTTCCATGGCTTAAACTAACTGAGGAAATCATCCTCGAGTCAATTTGAATTTGACTGACACATGCTGATTGGATTGAAGTAATCACGCTTGTTCAGTTTGAGACTCACAGTTTCTCGCTCTTGTTGTGTGACTGTACTGTTCTGTCTGTATGTCTGTGCTTTTCTTTATTTGTCAGCTAGAAGTTGTCTGTCCAACCTAACAGCCCTCATATTCTCAAGAAGCAGACACACAGGTGGTTCTATTTTTACTGCATTGGGCAACATGTCGCACGTATGGGATGCACATAAAGCCCACACACTCATACATTTTAAGCTTGTAAGGGGTTCACTGGCCTTTGCTGTCAAATGCCGATGCCAGAATTAACTTCCATGTCTTGTAATTTGATCAGGTGATAGCTCATTTGAAAGTGTGACACCAGACATAAGACAAATATTTTAAAATATGTAAAAAATTTCTAGTTCCTAATTAATGTCCCAAAATACGAAGCCAGTTTTTTTTTTAGCAAATAGCAGCACTGTTTTTAGCTGTGGAGGTATTTGATGACACATTTGATGCTCAAATGCAGTGGTTCTTAACCAGTCTGGCTTCAGGACCCACAATCACCCCTTAATGATGAGCTGCGATCCAAATCAAGGAAAAATTTTAACTTCTCAAATATACTGAATCTGAGATAGTAGAATATTACAGTATGCCAACACAAAAAAGAGGTAAATATTTTCTTTTACGTGCATTTTAATTAAAACTGTTTTTAACAGACTCAACAGTACTTTCACGCACAAACATGAAATAAAAAGGTCCAACTGCTGAGAAGTAGTTGGACCTTTTATATATATATATATATATATATATATATAAGTTCTATTACAATTATTCAGTTATTTAAGCAATGATCATAGGACTGATATAACAATCGGAACATTGCAGTAAAAAAAATTTTTTATAGACTCAGTTACTATTTTATTGCAAAATACATTAAATACAGAAGTTCAACTACTCAGAATTATTCCCAAAATAACCTCTAAAATTAGTTTGTACAGTGCAGGTGATCACAGTGTCTCTGTCTTTCTTCGGCTCATTTCCATCTCTCACAATGACGCCTGTAAATCACTTAAGGGCCCACCAATGTGGGAACATCGGCGCTCACGCGGTTGCTCTGACAACTGAAACAGTACCCATGGGTCCATGTACCACTGCAATGTGAATAAAGCATGATCAGCGGTAAACAGGGCCTGTACATGAACCAGAGTCTCCTGGTTCCACAAACTGGAAAATGTATGTGTGCGCAAGAGAAAGACACACTGTTCTCTGGGGAGATAAACATGTCTTGACAGGGTTCACCTTCATGCAGACACACGCACAAAAACATCTCTGTAAATCAACTAATATGGATTATAAACTATAAAATATGTATTGAAATTGAGTCTTCATATTTAGATATAAACATTACAGCAATGACTTTTTATATCTTTGCACCAAGTCCTGTGTTAATCATTAGTCTAATATTTCTCTCACTACCCATCTTTCTCCCCCTTTCTTCCCCAATTTATTGTGTTTTCCATCTATCTTTCAAGTGCACAGCCATTCTGCCATGTTGAACAATACAGACAAATGTTTAGGAACCTCTGTGTGATTCCTCCAACCTCAAAAGTGAGCCATGCCTGTATCATCAGTGAGGGAATAATTTGTTTCCAGTGAAGGTGGATTTTTTTCGTAATTCAAAATGATGTGTCTGTTTATTTTTTTGCTGCCCTCAATGAAATCGCCCACGCTTTTTTGTGAGTGAGACGTCAGAGAAGGTGTGCTGTTACATTAACTCTAGGCTTAAGAAAAGCTCTGTTTTATTCCAGAACAGCCCACTAGATGACTAAGCAGCAACGTTAGCCATGAATAATCATTTCCTCTTTAATAGAAGCTCCCTCCTTTGAAAAAACGGAAAACCACAGATATGGATTTCATCAGAGGATCCAAAAGAAGTAATTTGACAGTGTTAAAAAATATATTTTAGTTTGATACATAATAACCAAATTTATATCTATGCCCAAAATAAAATCGAATGAATTCCCTCAAACTGGTTAAAATGAAAAAAGATATGTCTAGTTAGCAACTTTACACAAAGGAACACATGTATGGGATTGTCTGACACCTGATACCCACAAACACATATTTTTAGTGAGCAAATACCTGGGAAAGCCACTTTAAGTCTGACTAAATCACTGACTCATGTAGCAGTGAGTTATTTGAAGTTCTTGGGGTGCAGCCAGAGTGGAATTAATTTCAGAGACTGACTCCGATCAATAAATTCACATTGTGTTATCTACTCAGGTCACAAAGAAAAGGATTCAAACCATAAGAGGTTTGCCAATCAAATAAAAACAACTCAGTTTTGATGATGACAGATTTTAAGATAACAGCCTGGCGTTATAAACAGTTCTCAGTAATCATAAATAGGAGGAATTTATCTAAACACGAAGCCAAGATTAGACAGAAAAGGGCTGTATCAGTTACATGGGTTACTTAAGGTCTCAGAAAACAACTTTCTACTCTATACTCTGTACTAGATATACAGTGCTGTGCCCGTATCAAAGGAAAAGTCCAACTGTAGCAACAACTAGGGGTTTTCCTCTTTTGCTTTGCTGGGGAATACTAGTGGCAGACCTAATCAGCATTTCATCAGTCTCACCATTTAATGTAAGTGCACTTAATCATGTCAGGTCGCAAAGATACAGCTGCAGAAAAGGCAATTAGCAGTGTTAGAACAGCTTGTTTCATTTCTAGTTAGTTTTACACTCTCTTCCTGTTTACTTCCGTTAGATTTGAGCCACAAAAGTAGACAGACAATAAGAAATTCTGGATGTTTGAGCACTCACCGTCATCTGTGTCATCAGTGACTGGAGTCTTGCTGGACTGTCCGAGCCCCATCGCTGCTCCTCTTACAGATTCTCCTGCTCTGCTCCCTTAGCTCAACTCAGCATCGAACAGCTCTCCCTCTGAGATGCTCTCATAGCCTGGTCAACACTAGCCCCTCTGAGACACACACATGCACCACACAACCTCACGTGCTGGACCACTCAACCCTGACACACAGACACATACACAGCTGCTGGCTCGGATTTGCTGACTTGAACAGGTCCCGTCCTCCTCCTAACTCTCCATGGTGACACACATCATTGCTCACACACACACACACACACACACACACACAGTGGAGGGCTTGGGGGGGAACAGTGAAGCCACACACACACACACACAGGCAGTGTAAGTATTCTGTCTGTCTTCACTGCTGTTTAGATGGACGCAGGCAGACGGCCGTCTCTTGCCAGCCAGCAGGAGGGTGGGTGATGTGATGTGAGGTGATGTGTTTGTGCCTGTGACCCTCCGGTGACTGAGAGTCTAACCTGTGAGGAGGAGAGGCAGGAAAAACATGACACCACCGGCAAAAGGAGGGGATGTAAGGAAAGGAGGAATAGAGAGAGAGAGACAGAGAGGGGAGCGAAAATAAAAAGGAGGATGTTTGGGACATGAACAGTGATCAGTGGAAAGATTAGCACACAATTTAACTGGATAATAAGATTTTAAGCAGTGCTAGTGAACTGGAAATGCTGGTAGCAGTGGAAGCAGAGGAGTGAGATTAATGCTAACAACATCTTGATTAGTGAACAGTTGGAAAATTTGTTTCATTATGACTTTAACTTGAGTAAAGCGCCTTCCTTCCGTCTTTAAATGTTCTATTCATACAATGTTTTATTAAGTTTATATTTAAAGCAGAACATGATGCCACGCCAGCACTGGGGACAGTGCTTCTGCGTGTGTGATAAATGCTATGATCCAATTTCCCATTAAGAGAACAAAATTGGAGGCTTGTGAGTTATAGTTTGCTGATGGCTGCTACTGTAAATCGAGTCCCTCGCGTTGACTTTGTCAGGACAGGAGATCCTGCTACATTTGGTTCCACTAGTAGTAGATGAAGAAACCAAAAACTCTGCTCACAGACATGGACATTTTATTGATGCCATATTATTACATCTCGTGGTCATTTTACTATAACTATATATTTCTGTAATAGCCTCATCTTTGTGTGAATGGCTGGTTTATATCACAGCTTTACTTAACAGCTTATATATCCTTTAAAACTCAATGACAGCTTGACCCACAGGACTGTCTGAACGGACAATGACAATGAGTTAGCCAAATAAAACCTTAATGTGGATGCCATTGTCAAACTGCATGAGAAGGTCAGTACAGAATATCTGAATATCCCTCTTAGGCTGAATAAAATATTCAAAAACTAGTGCGGGAAGCCGCAGTGCTGAGCTGCCCGCAGAGGACATTGTGCGCGGAGCCCATGTCTGATCAAATGGCAGAAACGTGCTGAATAGAAAGTACCCACGGGGGCTGTGGGGACCTACCTCTGACAGAAGCCGGTTACTTGACCATAGGACCATTTCCAGCCCGGTTTGCTGCAGAGATGCGAAGCGACAGCGGAGCAACAGTGACGCTCAAAGCATCACTTGTCCGGTGTTTGGACGACGCACCGGGACATCCAGGCTACCACCACCCCCCCAAAAAAACGGAACAACACAACGAGACGTGACTTGCAGAGATAGCGAAGCGAAATCCACCAGTGGGTCTGGAGGGCAAGAGGACAGCGGGGAGAGAAAAAGGGGGTTTTATGGGGGAAACTGCTCGGCGCATGAGGAACTGACCTCCACATCGCCGTCTGTGGAGTGAGCCTGCTCCCACCGTGCGTCTGGAGAGGCACGTCTCTCACAGGCTGTCAGGCTGATCCGCTGTAGCTCACTGTCGTCGGCATTCACTCATTATTAAAAAAAAATTAACTGGTGTTCCCTGAAGCATTTTTAGAAGAGATGCCAGACAAATTACAGCTCCACCATCCTCGCTGGAATAATATATATCAGAGATGATGATCGTCATCATCAGCCTACAAGTTGTGTAAACAGCAGTGAAACACAACTGACTCACACTACAGCTTCTGTTGAGTCTTATTTTAAAGTTAAAGCCCCACATTGTCAAGGCGATTGTCACCGTGATCACATCAAGTAAAGTGCTGAAGTCTTAAGTATTTAGTATTAAATAATAATACTGGACTTTATTCATGTCTACAGGTAACCTGTTTGTTCAGCTGTAGAACACCGCCCCCGAGAGGTGATGTCAGTTTTCCCTGCACTGTAGACAGTGCTCTTTCAACATAGGCCCCCCCAGGTGAGGTACAGTCTCTTTATAGCTGAGTTGCCTGCTTCATAATGGCCTTTAAGGTTATATGGAAAAAGTGATTATACAGAGAGAGTAATGTGCCGCTGATGCCTCTCTGGAGTTCAATTGTGAGTCTACACTGACCTTATGCTGCTTCATGGGTTTTCTTTTTATATCTAAATAGTTCTTAGTGTAACCTGGATGGATAACTGAGCAAATGTACCAGGTCCAGGCCCAGGGACCTGAAGTTCTTGATGTAATCTAAAGGTATGTAGGTCAGGTGAACTGGACACTCAAATTGCCAGTCCCAGTCGCAGTCAGTCAACAAAATAAAATGTATAAGTAGTTTGTACATGCTGTTAATTTACAGTAAGTGAAGTGGTATTACACAAAAAAGAAGGATTACAGTCAAAGTCCTGTTGTATCGTGTACGTGTGTTAGGAAAACTACTGTAACCGAATGTGTAGAAAAGATGGATCCAGCTGTTCCCTGGAAAATAAAAACGATGTGTCCTCACATTATGAATGTCAGCCCTATAATTTATATGCTGTGAATATCCAGGACTTTTAAACCAGAATATGCGTTAGCTGCATTGGATTTTTCTGCCTTGACTTTTGTCGTCATACATAACTTCTGCAGCCAGTAACTGATACCTGTAAAACACATCCATCTATTATAAGGACAACACGGTCACCTGTGTCACCTGCTAATGCAGCTGCCCTAGGTCGAGAGGAGAACGACTGTGTGGTGGCACCATAGACCACAGATATGCTTACAGTGCACGCTGCACATTTTCTTCCTCTTTATGCCTCTCCATCATGCCAAGACACACTCAGTGTGGGCCATCCATCTTCATCCAGAGGGAGGAGACCTCCAACTCTCAACGCACACTTTGAGAGGTAAGCGGCATCACTCAGGAACAGGCCAATTCCCCATCAAGTGTTTGACAGCATATTTTTTAGAGGAGTGATGACAGTGCCACAGCACACCTGGACAGAGACGGAGAGTAAACCGGAATGAGGTCTCAGCATGTGCAGTGATGTATTAGATTTGTATTCCTCACTTGTGATGTGATCCAGTCTTCAAGTAGGTCCTATTTATTTTAGATTCCAATCTGAAAGAGGAAGGAAAGACTTTTATTTTATAGAAAACAGCGCTCAAGAAAGTCAGAGTTTGAGAACCCTGAGGGATGTCGACAGCCCCATCTGGTGGTTGAAAAGAGAGGCCGTATGCCTTCATATCATTCATTTATTTTATTCTGTGTGTGGAGTTGGTGTCTTGAGACTGTAGAGGCTTTTTCAATAGAATGAAATCAATGTGCTGTTTTCCAAAAATAATTCTGCAGCATGTATACGTATGCTGTCAGACAATAGATCGATAAAAGAAATGAAGTAGAAAAAACACAAACACAAATCTGCAGTGGAAGTTAATAAGAACTTTTAACAGAGCACTGTACTTAACTAATAATAAAACAAATGCAATCAGTACACATATAGTGAATTTTTCTGAACCTCAAGGGGGAAATCACAAGCTACTCAGCAGTGTATTAAATAATTAGCTTCACCTTTAGCCACTGAAACATGTCACTGTTGTACAAATAAATGCATCACTATAGAAACCAGCCACCATAATTTAGTAATGTAATATACAGTATTATTAACTGGTCAATTTTATCATAAGAACCCTACACTGCTTAATCTGCTTTATTCTTACGTTTGTGGGTACAATTAAAACTCAGAAATACTATATTTATTCCTCTACTATTCACATTTCTGGACAGGAATCCCTTGTTTTGATCTCTCTTATCTTCGCCTTATCTAATCACCTGTCATTCTTCTGCAGCTGCATAATTATTTCGAAGAAAACAGAGGGGTGTGTTTAAAATGTGTCCTCTTGAATACGTGGCTTCATGTGCATTGTTGACAGAAGCAAACAAAAGCTCCGTTGGTGCTGTAGGTGTCAGTGAGTCATGGCGATCTTTAACCACTTGTTGCTCGTTTTTTCTTTGGTGCCGCTGGTACGGAGCTACCCTTTTTACCCACCAACATGCTACACCAAGGTGCTGAACATGGCACGAGACCTCACGCAGTGGGCAGCAGACCTGAAGAGGGACCCTGAAACTGTGAGTTGGTATTTTCTCCACACAGAGTAAATGTTATGTGCACTATTGTGTAGTGTTTATATGTTTCGGTCACGTCAGATTAAAGCATGGCAGTCCAAATATGTTTTAGGTTTTTAGTTAAGTAATGCGAGACACCTGTGGTTCCGAACAGGGATAGAAAGGTGCTCTAGATTATCAGTCACCGATTTTGAAAAATCTTTTTTTTTTCAACCAGAGTTTTTGCATGGCACACATGCCAAACCTCTACCTTGATGTCCATGTAAGTATGACTTTAAATTCTACATGATAAAAAGATAAAGGCATAAAAAGATTGAGTTATATAATTTTTTAAGATAACATTTATAAGCAAACCTCTTCATGTGTTTTCTGTTTATCATTTTGAAATCGAGATAAAATCTTCTACACTAACATCTGTGGTATTTTGGCTGCAAACCTCAGCTTCTCTAAATCATGCAAAGGGACACTAATTGCTACCCATGCCGTCAGAATGCGTGTGTGATGTACAAAATGAGGGACTACATCTCGCTGGTGGAAGGCCTGCGCGAGCGCCGCTGCGCTTACACCAGAGACGTGAGGAAGCTGGGTGTCACTCTGAGACAGCTCTTCTTCATCATGTCAGAGAAGTGCCATGGGGTAAGACGAGAGAAGCTGTCTAAATATGTGTGATACAACCAGAGTCACATCCGTGAAGATGTGCCGTAAAATAAGAGTAGTAGAGTCTTCACATGCTTTCCCTTAGTTGTGCATAAATGTGGATGAAATATCAGTGTCTCAAAATGAACATTTTAAAGATGAATTAATGTAAAAAGACAAACTGTACCTTCAATCAGTTCAGGGTACGAGTACAAACACACAGCTGGGGAAAAGATCATTTAGACCTGATGTGTAATTTGAATGTCCTCTTTGAATAATGAAGGTAAAGCAGCAGCAGTGTTAGGACTATGAAAACTGTAGTTTTCATTTCTGCTTTTAACTAAACAAAGTGTACTTTTACACAGTGTCCGTGTGATAAAAGAAAAGCCAAAGTGTGTTGTATATTTCATCCTGTGATCGCCATCATCACCATCTTTGTGTTTCCATGACCATACTGCTTCAGAGTCTTCCTCTGTCGTCCTTCCAAGTTGGTTCATTTAAAAATTCAGATTTTACATGAAAAATCTAGATTTCGGTGGTCAACTGTGAACTGAGTGTACAACTCATTTTACATTATGGATTCTTAGATAAATTCACTGTTTTAATCCACTGAGCTAAACTCAACACGGGATTAAACGGGGTTTATGATGCAGATTATAAAAACACATTCAGTGGATGTTGGACGCTGCTCATCTGAACTGTGAAATCAGGGCCTAACAGTTAGTTGTTTTCCTATAACAGACAGACACGGCCCGTCTGTACAGACTAGGCCACGATGTCTCGACAAAGATTTAGAGTTAATTCAGTTTCAGTTTGCAGCCATTTCAGTAACGGAAAAGCTCTAATTAAGGTTATTTATAGACTAGAAATACAGTGAACAGAGTGAGAGTACATAGGAAAGATAAAATCCTGAGGAAGGATCTTTTTTAACCACCCATTTCTATTTACTCTTTTCATTGTTGTAATCCCCTTTAAAAAAAAAAAAAAATAGGACTTGGTGTTCACCATCTATGACTGTGCTGCACTGGAGCGCTGACATACTGGATCCTGAAGTGGCAGCATTACTCTCTGCTCACGGACAGACAGCGGCGCAGCCTATATGTACGTTCTGCAAAGTGTCTGCAGAGACTGGATGACGTTGCTGATGTTAAGTTTAAATCTATGGTAATTATGGTTGTCTAACAGAAAATGTACTTCGATCATCGTTTATCTCTTATAATGGGGATTATTATCACTAAAGATTACATCTTTGCTATGGAAACATTTCTTATAATAAACTATATTTCAAAATTCTTCTGTAATTCTCTTTGAATATGATTATATAGATTTAAAAACAGTTTACTGTTGACTCCATGCATTGGACTTCTTACAGTAAAATAGAAAGGTAATTTACTACATGTCAAATATAAGCTACTGTATACAGAATGAGAAACTGAATCAAAGCATCATGTTTATTATTCACACTTTTCCTCCCATGTGAGCACACGTCTATTGTTAGAACTTTTCTAGGTATTTCTTCATCCACCCATTATTTATTGTTGGGTGAACCGATTACATAAGAGGAAGAGAGGGTGCATCATTTCGTAGCCATAGAAACCGTACAAGGATACAGCGGTGTGGAAATGAGCAGAAACATCTTCTATGGACCTGCATGAGCTCGTTTACTGTAGCCTAATTATCCTTTGGGGATTCACATTAAAATGTGTTATCACGTCTCACCTTCACGTTCTATTACAGAATGAACAACCACTATAACTGCGTTTTATGTCCTAAAATGAACAAAACAAGAGACAATCAAATTGCCCCGCATTAAACTAACAATCCAGAACAATGTGATATTGAAGAACATGTCAGACTCTTCTAACCAGCTCGGTGCCAAACTAATTAACAAGCAAAGCGCGGCATCACCCCACTGCCACCAATCTTCCTGTGTGTAACTCAGCAGTTAATTGTCTGGCCAGTCTTTCCATAGAAAGGAAAGAACGAGAAGCAGAAAATGACTCATGCAAATGAGACTGAATGAAGGTCACTGAGTCTCAATCTGAAGTGTTTTAATACATCCTGAGAGGAAATGTTGCCTGAAGGTCACTGACAAAATCACCAGCGTCCTTCACGAACGTCAGCATTGTGTCGAGTCATAAATCAATATTACTGAACATGAATGATTTGTAAGTAGAAAAACGGCTCAGTCATTCTTTAGAAATTGAGTTGGCAGACTTTATCATACAGACAACATACTTCCCCACACACCTGTACAAACTGTACATTCAGTAACGAGATGCATTCAATCATATTCTGTGTTAAACAATTTAAACAAGTAAAATTACATTGTTGTATGAAAATATGACACCAACGAACATAGATTCAGTGTTAATGAAAGAAAGCACTTACAGCACAGAGCTTTTATTTACTTGCTTTTTAATTAAGAATCATTCCAGCACTGATAATACTCCATCAATACAACCCTCATCTCAACAGGTACGAACCCATTGACCTACATATGCCACTAGAGGGCGCTGTAGTATTTGTACAGGTGGAGAGCGAGGTGTTTGTGCATTTGTTTATTTAAAAGAAGCGTGAAGTATAATACAGGTAACCTATCATTTTAAATCTGTTGGTTTCCGCTTCCAAAAATTCCAACAGTGAAACTAATCGATCAAAGTCCGAGTCTCACCTGCTTTGTTTTTCTTTTTATAAGAACCAAACCTACCAGCAAAACATATGTAGTGATGCAGCAGGGTGTAAAAGGACACATGAGTCACAGCAATTAGAAGTCCAGCAGAGTATTTTGGTTTTGTTGATGACCCAGCTGTTTGAGCTGTGAGGGGGACACGCCCAGCAACAGCCCGGACATGAAGTCCTCTTCCCTCGCCAGCTTTGCAGTGACGACGGCTTGTTCTGTCGAAGAAACTACATTTCCATGACGGCAGTGGGAGGGCAGCTGAGTAACAAGGTGGGGCTTAATCGAGCAGTTCAAAGCAACAAGTTGCCCAGAGCAGGCAGTCAACTACTCCACCGTGTTCCCAGCGGCAGGTGGTCACCGTGCGTCCTGCGTTCACCGCAGCTTGTCAGTGGGATTATGACCTGTCTACACAGCAGCGGGTTGGGATGGACGGAGTAGAATAAGTTCTTCTATCCAGCACAGCTCCTTTTTTTCTATTCTCTAAGACGCCGAAAGTAAAGACAGTAAATTAGTAGAGAAGTGTCTCGACTGGCTGCGCGCCTCTGCGTGCGTAATTCCTCTGCTTGTAGAGATCCGAGCCTCTTGATAGTGTCGTTCTTAAGTCGAGTGTGTTGTGGCGTTGTAAATAATGGCACTCGCCAGATTCAGCAAGATACTACGCCTGCCCACCATTGAAATAAAAAAGAAAGTCAAGCAGTATGAGCACGTCCAGAGGGGCATCAATCCTAACGACCTCTGGGAAATCGTGGGCGAGCTGGGCGACGGCGCGTTTGGGAAGGTCTACAAGGTAAGTTTGAGCACACGAAGACACGAGGCACCTGCTTATTGATCATGTGGTGATGAACTGTTATTTACAGACTCTCCAGTTTTCTGGAAATGTTGCTCACCTGTCAGTTCAGTCTTAAACCTTTACATTAAAAAGCGTCCTGGATATTTCAAACGGTAAAATGCTGCTCATGGTTTCCCACTTTTTAAGTTGGTGCTAGTTGTTATCTAAATCCACACACCTGCTGTGTATATACGACCGTTTTCTTAGAATAAAACCTACATTCTAGAGGTGAGCTCCTTCCCATTACCTGAACAAACTACCCCCTCCCCCCAGCATTGTCGAAATTATGACTAGTATCTAAACTATGTCGTCCATCAAGAGCTCCTCTGTAAAACGAGCTGGAGCAGTCATCACACTCCTGATGTGGTCATGTTCCTCAAAGATTGTTCATAAATACAGTGCTCAGCATAAATGAAGACACCCCATTAAAGGTCAGGAACAAAGCTAAATTTTAAACAGTCACATTTGAATTAACAAAAAAATAACAGGTGAGTCTACTTGTTCATTGAACGTTACACTTTCACCCATTACCTTTCAGAGAGGGTGTAGTCATTTATGCTGAGCACTGTACATTTAGTCTTGAGTTTTCTCTCCTCCTAAGAGTACTTTTTTCCTTAAGTCACCACTGATGAAGTGCATTTCTCATTTTGCAGTTTAGAAGTTAAAAAAAAGGGAGAAAATCCAGTAACCAACCCAACCTCCACCTAGTCCCTGCTGTGAATCCAGTATAAAGCAGCACGGGGGACAGTGAAAGCGCCGTTCATTAGTGCCATCCTTTCCTCACTCCCGAACCTCAGCAACACTTTCTGTTGAGATATTTAATCTGGATGCGTTTACTGGTCACTGCACAGTGGAGCACAGTGAAAGTCTTTGACATGTCAGGAGGGTGGGGGGGGGGGCTCAGCGGAACAAGTGATGCCTTAGCGGAGGAAGAGAAAAGTAGTCTTGTTGGAGAACTCCAACATATTTAGTTATTTTGTTTGTTCAGGGCACTATGTACACATTCGGGAGATGAAGCAGGAGCACAGACAAATTGAAAGTGCATAACTTTCAGCTGGATATAGAAAATGAGAGCAAAGGGGACTGAGATGCGTCTGCGTTGGTTTTTTCTGGCCTCTTTTCACATTCTTGCTTATGTATCCACAGATTTCCAATAAAAAAACAACATCAATTGTCCTTTAATGGATCTTTTAACTGAACACGAGGTGCTTTAAGTTCGACAACAACATTAAAAGTCAGCTAGGAATTATCTGATGGAGCCAATCCAGTGAAAGAGAGAAGGATGATGTGTTTAACATCATTCCACTCGAATAACTGAAGAGCTTTCTGAAATGTAATTTCCCCCACTACGTTGTCCTTTCTTATACAAATGTCAAGCCTCTGCTTTGGCCTCTGTTCATTCTCCTCGAGTGGGTTGGAGGAGGAACGGCTTCACACCTGCAGCTGTCAGGACGGGAGGGAGAGGAGGCAGAGTGGGAGCAGATCTGTGCCAAGAGAGGAAATCGTGGGACTGCATCGGGGGACGACTTCCTCTCACAGCTCCCAAAACTCGGAGTAATCAGCTCGTCTGAGGGAGGGAGAGGCCTCCAGTGGTGAATTACACATTTTCCGTCGTTGATAGGCTTTGATAGAGGAGGCGTGAGGGGAAGGAGGTTCGGTGTCTCTGTGACATGTGAAATCAGCTGCTTATCACACTGTTACAAGCAGAAGTGTAATAAAAAAGTAGGTTTGGATCTTTGGATCAGGCAGCAGAAGGACACTGGTGATTATCTCTTCCTCAACAGACACTTTGAATTATTGTGTTTTGCTCGTGGCGCGGACACCTGCTCAGGCAGCTACTTTAGTTTCCTTTTCTTTGAGGTTAAGCGCGGGCGCCGTGCGTATGAGCCCCTGTCACGCTGACTTTCTAAAGGTTAATGTTGCCACCGGGAGAAGAAGCACTCGATTTGTTGCTTGAGGAGAGTGTTTATTTATGTCACAGGGAAAAAATCTCATAAAACCCGTCATGTTCTCTGTCTTTTCCTGTAGGTGCTGCAGGTGCTGGGGTCTAAGTTCAGAACGGGGGCTCATAAAATGATTAACAAGATAGGAGACTATGTCTATTTTTGTGCTTTTCGGTTGGTGCATAGTTTTATCACTGTGAGACTCTAAAGCTGATCTTCATCACTGTGAAACTGCTCTTTGGTTAAACTGTCACTTAGACCTTTATACCTTGTTTAGTTGGTTTAAAGGGTCAGACGTGGAAAAGGGTGTTGAACAGCTGCTTTGCTGCACCCTCTAACTCGAAGACACGGTGATCTTTTAAATGATTGTAAGTGATTTAAAATGAACCGTGCTCCGTGCAGCAGTGATTTGCCTGTTTGTGGGCTCATGGATTTGACAAAATAAGCTGCGTATAGATAATAGGCTTTGTAGACCACACAGAAGGAAACACGCACATAAACAAGTGTTCTGTGTCATGAGGTTACGGTGCTGTCCACAACAAGTGTTAAAAACAAGGTTTTAACATATTCTTCTCATATGGTAGGATGTGATATGACTGGTTTAATAGAAATAAATGTATGAAAGCCTGTTGGAGAACACAGGATGGATACCAAGTCTGCCCATTGTGTGTTATTAGCTTTACGTTTAGATTTAGAATACAGTTTGATTTAGTCACATTTCTTATATTTGATGTTCAGTTGAAGCTTGCAAGTCCTTGATGACTCCTCTCTCTACAGTCCTCATCCTCACAATAACCTCTTCTGTTCAGACGGTGTCACAGGATGTTTTCTTTGTCTTCCCTGTCTATGCATGCTTGCACATGTTGGAAAGTGTGTCTGTGTTTGTGTGTAAAGGTGTGCAGCTACAACTGAAGCATGAAACCTAGGTGTTGCATGGTCCCCCTCACTAATTAATGAGCCACATGCTGCTGAGCACATTGCCCTGCTGCTGCTAGGGAAGGGTTTCCAGAGACACTGAGAGGCTGTGAGCTTTTTCAAAATCCCATTGTGGGTTAAGAACCACAATCCATCTCCACCCTGTTGATCTGTAATGTTTTCTTCCTGTGGGTGTGTTCCTCACGACCATTTGGAACCAGTGTTGTTTGTTTTTGGGGAATTAATTTATGCACGTTAGATTTGATCACGTTAGCCGATCACCAACACAGATGCCAGGAAACATGGATTGCTTTATGGCACAGAAAAGAAGGCAGTGATGATGCAGTGGAGAGCGACTCGCAATGTAAAATCAAGTGAAAGTAAAACACACTGTCGTGTGTGTGTGTGTGTGTGTGTGTGTGTGTGTGTGTGACATCCTCTTGGTGAATGAAAGTCAGACGTTTTTGTGAAGTGCTGAAGTCTTAATTTAGAATATGAAAATGTAAAAATGCCTTTAGTGGGGCCTTTTCTGGATCTAATCTCAGTGGGCAGCTTGTTGCATGGTGACTGATAAGAGCTCTGCTGGTGTGTGTGTGTGTGTGTGTGTGTGTGTGTGTGGAGGGGAGGGGGGGTGGGCGTGGCCCCAGCATGCTGGGAGTCCCCTTCATTCTTGATGACATTGTTACTGGCACAGACTAGAAGCTTCTTACTTTATGCAGCTACTCGTGGGTCTGTGACATGTTGGGAGGTCGAGGACAAAAGTTATGATGCAGATTCTTGAAGAATCTAATCTCAGACGATACAAGGAGCAGGATCACTCACTGTATATCTGTCTAATCACTTAAGAGACTTTCGTATACAGTTATTTAGTTATGTAGGATCAGATCTTCATGGCCTTGCACTGAATAATCCGCCACTGTAACACCTGTCTGAGCTCGGTTTTAGCAGCATGCTCGATATGTGCGCACGGGAACCCTCAAATCTGTTGATACTTGTACTGTGCAGGCTTCACTCAGGAAGTGTGTCTCATCTGTCATGAGATTCATGCCTTAGAAATGTTGTGCAAGGCCCTATATGAGTATGAGTGATTGAAGAAAGTATAAATGCGGCTCCTTTTTCCCCCACTGCTGTCTGTGGCAGATTGTGATTTCCTGCCTGCTTTGGTCTTTGGTTTTTGTGTGGGACATTTTGCGATGTCGATCAAAACTTTCACATCCTGAAAGACTTGTTGGTTTATTAGTGTGGGCCTCTGTGTTTTACATGCCTCACACCCCAAAATGCATGAATTCATGCTTTCATGCAGTCAGTGAGTTGTGTAAGAGAAAGAACTGAAAGAAGACAGTGTCTCATTCCCATTTTCAGTTTCTGAATAAGCTACAAACACGTCTACGTTTTCTTTTCTTAGTTGTTTTTTATAGTTGATGTTTCTTCCTATGGTTCTAGTTTGGGGAGAACATCTATACGGATGGTTTAAAATGTCCAGCTGCCTTACTTAACTGAAAGAGTTTTTCAGCTAGAAGCTCATATGCATAAGCACAAAGTGTAAATCTGCCAGAAATCGCCACACTGACACATCTATTATATGTTGTATTGTGCACTTTGCTCATCATCACTTCCACACTGCTGTCAGATGTGGAGTTTTTATTAGCTGCTGTCATTATGTCAGAGCTGAGTGAGAATCCGCAGGGGGGGTTGGTGGATGGGGGAGGGAGGAGGGTTTAGAGATTTAGAAAGGGGCAAAGTTCTAGCGTACACACATTCCCCTGAAGGCAGTTTGTAGAGACTTTTAACGCAGTCTGTAAGCTGAAAATCCAGGTCAACATGTGTTACGCTCATTCACCCTGGAGGTGAGCGACCCCAGGAAGACCTCTGTGTTATCTGTTACATGAGGTCAGCTGCTCCTTTGACACTGTCATTAATTATTGCTTGTTCTTATTAGCTTATACAAGGCCCATCCTGCTACTTTTATTTTGATATTTCTCCTTGTTTTCAGGCTTAATGTTGTCACTCGCCGTCAACGTCTTTCTCCTTTTGGAACGTGACCCAGCTGCCTTCTTTTAAAGCCAGCGCGCCCGCGGTAATGATTAATACCTTAGTCAACACAGACGCATGAGTAACAATATTATTTCTCGGCCTGATTAATTTTAAGTCTGTGTGCATCTAAATACTAAGTGATAAACAGTGTGTGTGTTTGTTTTTGTGTGTGTGTGTTGGTTACTCAGTCTTCCAGTACATGTTTGAATGCTGAAACACAGACAGTCACATTTTGCTTTTTTTTTTTTCCCCTAAAGCTTTTGTTGAGCAGCAGCGTGCAGTGTGCTTTGACGGACACGCGTTGTGGCCTTCAGACAGACCACAGGAGTTAATGAAAACGGATGAATATACATACATGACAGATGGGAAGGGATGACAGATACATTAGGTGAAGGTGACAAAAGGTGTGTGTGTGGTAGATGGTGAATGAGGCCAGATGATGAAGAGTGAGGAAAAGTAAAAATGATGCTGTGTTTCGGTGCTATGACATAAATACAGTTTAACATTTTAGACGACCACTTTCAAACCAGCGGAAGAGTTGGATTCCTGTTTTTCCAGGTAATCCCTCTGCACTTAACCTTACGTACATGAAAGCCAAGTCACTAATGAACAGGAAAACACCCAGGCCGGAGATGTAGTGAGATGAACTGTAAGACTGAGCAGCCCCCACGTTTCCATTTAAAACCACATCCAAACAAAGCCGATGACTGTTGTTCTCCTCTGGAGGAGAGTTAGAGAGTGAAGAGTCAGTGGGTTAGAAACAGTGCTGTGTTGTTTTCCCCTGGGACTGCTGCAGCAGCTACAGTATGTCGTTGACTATGTTCCTCCTCCCTCGGTCTTGTGGTTGTGCACTCTTATTATGCAATAATTCACAGTGTTTTCTGAGGTACTCGCTGACATCTGGCATCCCCGTGTTGTTATTATTTTTTTCTTCTGTTTTCTTGTAAACATGTTGAAAATGATGGAGCCCTCCTCTGAGCCAGCTGGTGCAGTCATTTCTAAAATCTACTCTGCAACTCAGATGAGTTGTGTGGAAGTTTTGCCAGAATTACAGCGTCCCATTATAGTAAAGCCACAGAAACAGTGTTGTTAGCGTGTGACTGTTGTTGCACTTGTAGTACTTATATAATCACTTAAAAGATGTGTGAACAATGTGAAGATGCTAAATTAGATAACTGCTTGTATAGCCAATGTTCATTCTTACCTGTCATTAAAACTACAGATGCAATAACTGTATAAATGGTGGGAATGATATTTAAAGATGTTTAACAAATCCATAAAGTGAAAGTGAACTTGTCACATGGTTGTAAGACATCCGTCTCTTAAACAGGAAGTAGTGTTGAATAAGCAAGGTGCAATTGTGTGTCTTCATCAAAACATTCAGAAACACCCACACACTCACACTCTGAAGTCAGGCGGCTCCATGTGAGACACAATGAGGTGCTTCAGTCTTGTTTTCTCCGTGTGTGCAGTTGGCACCGTATAAAAACATGAGGCCCGGTCTGCCCGCTTCGTCCACTCCCCCAAACATCTGAGAGCCAGAGGTGCATTCCACAGCCGTGTTACTAGTGAGATGTAAAGGTGTGGGTGTGTGTCAGGGGGCTAACACTCGAAATGTTAGAAACAACAAAACGGCAGAAAAGTCTCAAACCTGCTACTTGTTACATTTGTTTAGTTCATTTCACCGAGACAAAACATTTGTGGAACATCTGTCGCAACTGCATTCAGTTATTCTGGAAACATGCCAAACGATGAAGTGTCACTGTTCTGAGAATCGATCGTATCTGTTGTCTTTGAAGCCACTGGTGGAAAATATGCGCAGGTGTCCTCCACGTATATTTAAGTCAGTAATCTTATAATTCAACATTTAATTGTACCTACGAAGTGCTTACAGGGCAAAAACTAATGATGAACATAATAAAATGAACTCACCCAAACAATCAGCCCAGTGGTGAGGTGTGTGGTGATGTCAGTAACCAGTCTGTCCCAGCTCAGAGTTGGTATGAGGAACTTGATCAGGTGTCATGATTATGAACGCTGATCTCAGTACGTAAATATGCTAAAAATCTTAGATACTGTGAAGACACAGGCATGACGCTGCATAGATAATACAACAGATGATGGAATGTATTTGTTAAACTGACTATATTTTTCAGTATTCGTAGGAACATAGAAAATGGTGTAAAACACATATAAACACTGCAGCTTACTTTGCCCAAACGTGATCAATTCATGATCACACCAAAAAGAAAGAATCAGCTGGACATTAGAAATGTAGGAGGCAGTAAACGTCGTATATGTCACGAACTAGACCCCAGACAGTGAGTTTGTAGCAGAGAGCTGAAATGTTAGCAGAGGAGCGAAAGTGTCTGGTGTCAGCAGTGTTTACTGTTGAGGCTTAACTGTGACTGACTGATGGTTTGATGGCGGGAGGAGACGTCCTGTTGACTCTCGCTGCGGGTTACTCCGTTACTTCCCTGGAGCTCTGTTTGACAAACACACTCAGACACACAGACTCATAGTCGTGGTGTACTGACGCGAGCCGAAGAATGTGTGCTTCCCTGAGCCTGTGCTGTATATTCAGATGTTTTCCCACAGCCCGTGTAAAGCGTGGAGACATCACACCCCACCGGGTTGTTTAGTCTGTCGAGTTTCTGCAGGTCACTCGTACATGCACACTGTAGTTTCTCAACATGACTTATCACTGTGTAGATACATTTCCATTTGTAACCGTAACTACTGGAAACATATAGATTTCTGTAAGGTTGTGTGCAGCAGGTTTTCAACCACCATTAAACTTTTTAAAAGTCTCAGCTTATCTCCAGTTACACTCTTATATATCACAGAACATGTGGCTCACAAGAACTCATCATTCATCGTTCACAAACCTTGTGCGTCTTACACAAGCATGAACAAAATGTGTTTGCCTCCTTGCGCTTTTACCCTGAGTCACTCTATGGTTTCGGGTGATTTGATGCTTTCCAGAAAAGCACTGAACAATCTAGTTGTGTTTACGTTTCCTTCCCTTTGTTGCTCATAATTACTAAGAATTCAGAGTCTCTGTGTGTCTTATTTTAGCCAAACGGACACTAGTTGGGTGTTTGTGGTTCCCCAATTTCTCCGGTTGTGCAGGGAGGGTGTGGGACCTCTTTTCCTGTTTTGTCTCTAAATGTCAGTCAGTTTAATTGCTTGGCTAGAAAAGTCCAGTTCAGAGTGCATTAAATTGATCCAGTTCAAAAGGGGATCAACTGAGTGGGGATCGGTAAAACTGTTTCTATATTCATGTTGTCAGTTGTCAACTTGTTTGTGGAAATGCAGCATGATAGATTTTCTTCACACCCTCTTTGTATCATACAGTCGCACCCTGTTTTTTGTTCAAGCTTAACAGACTGAAAAAAAAAATGCTCTCCACTTGAATTCATAGATTTTTACTAGGGAACTGTCATTTCTTTATAGAGTTTCATCCCAAAAGAATGGAACTAAAATGTAAGAGTCCATCATAGAGGCCCACTGTTACTCTTGCATTTTAAATCTGAAATCTTCTGTTTCTGTTTTTTTTTTTTTTCCAGGCCAAGAACAAGGAGACGGGAGTTCTGGCTGCAGCCAAAGTGATCGAGACAAAAAGCGAGGAGGAGTTGGAGGATTACATGGTCGAGATCGACATCCTGGCTAAATGTGACCACCACTACATTGTCAAGCTGCTGGATGCATTTTATCATGACAACAAACTGTGGGTAGGTAACGCAGGCATGTGGTTTAAGCCGAGCTGCAGACCCGTTGAGCCGTCTCTCTTTCACTGATCGTGCTGCTTAGTGTCTCCGCTGTGTTTCTGTGACTGTCCACCACGTTTTTATTTGCAATCTGTCCACACGGAGCCACGGCACACAAACACGAGTGATCAGCAGGGAAGTGGAAACAGCAGCACTTTTCAGCACGTATGTTGGCGAGCTCGCGTCATGCTCCATTTCAACCTGTAGCTGCCTTGTTGTTTCATTTCAACAGTATCTCATCTGGAGGAGATTTCCCCTTACTTCTGAATGATCTGTTGAAAAATGAAGATAAGAGAAGTGGATAGGTTCAATTGGAATGACAGAAGAGCATCATGCATCAGAAAAGACCCGGCCGTCACCTCCATGTTACTGCAATAATTAAGATCGATTTCAGTTCAGTGTTTTCTTCTCTCCTGTTATTTTTCCTCTCCACACTCGCTCCCCGGGTCAAGT
This sequence comes from Ctenopoma multispine, assembly GCA_034779795.1. Taxonomy (NCBI): domain Eukaryota; kingdom Metazoa; phylum Chordata; class Actinopteri; order Anabantiformes; family Anabantidae; genus Ctenopoma; species Ctenopoma multispine. Next base: position 17,414,833 of record JAUYWH010000006.1, on the reverse strand, counting down.
GTTAACTTTTCAACTCCCTGTGTGTAATCTCCCAGTCTGCTGGGTCAAGACAAATAGTGACTTAATGCTGCTTCGCTGCCTCGAGTATGAGAATTACAAGGTAGCGTTAAGCCTAAAGATAATGATGTTAGTTTAACGCAACACACAGAAATTAGCTTTGTGTTTTTATACAGAAATATATGAATAAATCAGTTACTGTTCTTCTATTGCCCAGTGTCCTGTAGCTTGTTACGCAATTTCTTCATTTCTTAATAGCAACTGTGGTTTACCTCTGCAGCTTTGTGGGTGATCCAGCAGAAGAGAAACTGATTTATCTATTTACAGTGCAGCCAAACAAACTGATTAAGAAGTTTGTTAATAATAGTTTCAGCTGCAATCTGAGTTCATGCCGCGCACGGTATAAGCAGCTTTCTACAAGGCCCGGAGTGACTATTGTCGGTGCTAACTATAGTGACACAAACACGCATTTCCTGTGCTTCACAATAAATGCCACGTTTCGTCAGTTAGCAACTTAATAAAGAAAGCAAACAAGTGAAAAGTGTTGTTATCTATGAGATACAGTTTAATTGGATTATATCCATGAATCTTTTTCCTTTCAATACTCAAATCTAAATCTGTTGTGCAAATGGCAAACTCCACCTCTGGTAATAAAAACACATCACACATCTCAAACCTGAGTATTCTTGAGTCCCTTTCCCACACACACACACACACACACACACACACACACACAGCTGGGTCACAGCTCCAGAGCCAGTCACAGTTGTGTTCACCATAGCTGGAATTCCTGAGCGAGGAAGGCGAACGTCCCCCCATCAGTCAAAGCTGGACTGAATCTGTTAGTGTGTGCTGACAGTTCAGACGTACAGTATTCAAACCACATGCTTCCTAAATGTGCTCAACTATCTCATGTTGAGATACTGATGTTCACTAACATTTATTCTTAATCTCTACATAATCTGATTTAAAAACAACCACATTTTTCCGGAGATGTGAGGCCAAAACAGACATATGAGCATCTGACTGTCAGTAAAAATATTTTAGACAATATGTGATTGTGAACAAACATGACTTTGCTATGAGTGTGAGTTCTTCCCTCAGGAACTCAACAATTAGCCCAGTGGTTGGTGGTCAGGCCACAGCGGGCTCTGGTTGGGTGGACTCGGCAGGGGTGAGATGATGCATTCCAGTGTTGACCCACCCGTTCTGCTTTCTGCTGAGTGAAACAGGGAGAGAAGGGCTGTTTGTTCCTATTCAGGAACAATCTGGTCTTGAGTCTAGCAAGGCAGCCAGGCCCACAGCGTGAGAAAAACCGGGCCTTTAACATGGTGACTGGAGCGCTGACATCAGCATGCTGTGAGGAATGAAGTTAAAAAAAGAGAAGAGAGAATTAAAATCTGAGAAGAAATGAAGAGATCTTTATGTAGTTTATGTAGACAGTATGTGTGCTGGTTTATGTTGTTTTTTTTAAGCTGTGATCTTTATGTGTTCTGCTACAACATGAATGGAATTTGGATCCATTTTCAGCTGTCGGTTGTTTTCAGTGAGAATTGTCGTCAGTGCCGAAACTCATCTGCTGTGGAAACTGTAGTGCACCGTCTTGGTGAACCAGTCCTGTTAGGTGAACGTGTTGCATCACACAAACAGGCTCCTGTCATTATGCACTGGACATATTTTTACATTAGTAAAACTTGTTTCCGTCTACACCACCTTATAAATTCCTCACTCACCTTGAGTTATGGTGGTTTGTAGGTGAGATAAAATACCTGAAAGCAGTGTTTTCAGCCGGTGGAGTTCACATGGAACAGAGGTAAACTGTTGTGGTTTGACCCGAGACATCATAATGACCTGAGGTGCTCAGCTGAATAATAAAAGGAAAGCGTGTCTACAGTTTTTAATATCTGTATATGTATCTACTGTGTTTTTAAAAAGGAAAAGACGAGTCACTGTACAGAATGCTTCCTGCTCATTCTTCATTGTGACAGTGACGTGTGCACGATGGCATTGGCTGCGGTCACCAGGAGACTTTCAGTGACGCTGGAAAACATCATTAGAAGTCGCTGTGTTGTCTTTGCTGGCACCACCTTATATACACCTCAGAGAAAGCACAGATCACTGAAGCGTTAGTCATGTTCAGTGAGTAGCAAAGTACAGGAGAGTGTGTGTGTGTGTGTGAGAGAGTCATGTTTTATATGGTTGTATTTCTTTCTTTATTCAGGGTTTATTGCAGTTTCGAAGCAGGTCTTTTGTTGGCAAAGCGCCTGTTACATTCTTTTGTCCTTTGAGATAAATCACTGTGGAAGCACAGAGCTGCGAACTGGACGAAACACTGCAGTGTCAGTGAGAAAGAAATCAGATTGTAGAGACACTTGTGAAAACACAAAGCAGTTGAATGTGACAGTCGTGTAATGTACAGATGTTCAGTGCTGTGTGTTACTACTGGATGGCAGATCATTTTATTGTGGGCATGTTTGGTTAGTGATGAGCAGGAATAAGGAGGTGGCTTGTACTAAAAGGTGTAATAAACCTCCCCTTAGTGTTAATTAAATGCATAAATGTGTTTTGCTTTCAGTCTGGAAGATTATTGTATAAGTATTTATGCAGGACTGCATGAAGACAAAGTTAAACACATCTGAACAACGTTTCAACATCTGATTAGTCACAAACCAAACATACGAAAACAGTAAAGTAGACAAGGAAATATTTTTTATATCATGTGTTAGTGCACATTATGCAGTTTGTTTGTCATGACCTCACACTCGAACACTGTTTCACCAGAGCCTGCATCACGTGGCTACATGTACGTGGAGGTGTGTGCGTTCGTATGTGCCCGGTTTGTATGCACCTTGTGGCTTTGTTTGGACTGAAACTCCACTCCCTGTCCAGATTGATGCTTTGACGGTGTTGTCACAGTAAGCAGGACTGGTAATTTAATAAACATGAGATCATGCAGCAGGTACGCCGCACGCCGCCTAGGTATCAAAAGCTCATCAGAAAGTAGTGACGATGCTGCTTTTTATATATAGTGTATGAGCTACGTATGTTTACACAACTCAGCTGCTCTGCACATGGTTATTATGAAATCCTATCATGTCTTTATTTTCTTTGGTCCCGCATTACTTACTCGCAGAGAGTCTGTCTGTGTTGGTAGAGGAAATGAAAGGTGATTGTTGGACGTTGCTCTTAGGGAGGGTGTTCACAGAATCTCTTTCTTCCGTCTTGTGGGTTTGTTTTTTTACTTCACTGCTGAACTGGTACCATGCAGTATGTTTGGCCCGATGCGTAGTTACAGCCTGGCAGTTTATCACACACTTCAGTCTGAATCCAGCTGTCCGTTTACGTGGATATCGTGCTTAACGCTGATTGTGCAGCAGTGTGCAGTACAACTTACTTTGTGCTGGTGGTGGTTGGAACATGTTGCTCAACAGTATTCTGCTGGGAACCGTTTCTGTGAGCTCACCTATAAAGACGAGTGTGATTTGTGACATCAGAATCACCATGAGGCGCAGTCTATTAGTCAAAGCAGAGTCATTTTAAATGACTGACTGATGTGGAAAATTAAACGCATCTCCTCTGTCCTGCACACACGTGCATGACATGACGTGACTAGCGTTGACTAGCGTAGGAATGTGGCACATCAAGTTGTTGTTTGTGTTCTTCCTCTTGGATCAGGTGTAATTTGTGTGTTATTAATTAACTGAAGCTCATTTTATTAGCACGCTTCATTGAAGGTTTTCCTAAATCGCTCATGTTTTAAATGCCAAACCCTTTGTAGTCTGTATTTCTACTTGGAGAGTCAAACACAGTTCCATATTTAAAAATGAATGAAAAGTATAGAAATACACACCAAAAATGTACATATGTACTAGTCATGCAAGTGCTGCTGATGAAAGAGGATCTGTTGTCCTTTTTCTTTTCGTTCTACGCGTTGTTGAACCGCACCTCCTTCTTCTCTTTCCCAGATCATGATCGAGTTCTGCCCTGGAGGTGCTGTGGATGCCACAATGCTAGGTAGGTTCTCTTTCTTTGCTCTCTGTAGTGTTGTGACGGCGTCTCTCGCTTCAGCAGTAACTTTGAGGAAGTGTAGACTTACTTATAGTAATAGTTTTAGAGCAGCGTGTTTATTTTCTATGGGAAACGGCGTTTCTCACAATACTGTTGCAGTATCTTGCTCCCACCGGCATACTGCAGCTTCACTTGTTTGGCCTTGAACACTCCAGAAAAGAGTCAGACATAGTGGAGTCCTCCTGTGTGGGAAATCCCCCTGGTCCGTTTTCTCTGGGTAATCCACATCCTCATAACGGTCTGTACCCCCTCTGCAGCTAGACAAACGCAGACAAAATAGAATAAAGTCTGCAGGGCGGGTTGGATATGTGTGAAAGCTTTTCTGATCTTGGATTACGGCAGCACTTTATGGTAAACGTACAGGAATCGTCACGGATTCATGCATGATTTTATTCGTGGTTTGTCATGTATGAATTCATTATGAGATGTACCCTCACCATAAAGTGACACCATCTGAGAAATTCAGATCATCAGCAGCTTTAACCTTTCCTGTTGTCCTTTCTCTGGTTCAACTCCTCCTTCCCCACCCCACATTTAACCTCTGTCACCTGTCTCTGCCTCTCCTGCTCTTATCAGAGTTGGATCGTGGGCTGACGGAGCCACAGATTAAGGTGGTTTGTCGCCAGATGTTGGAGGCTTTGATCTACCTCCACAGCATGAAAATTATTCACAGGGACCTGAAGGCTGGTAACGTCCTCCTCATGCTGGACGGGGACATCAAACTGGGTGAGGTTTTACATTTGTTACTTTAAAATATTGTTTTGTTTTTTTTGTTTTTTTTGCTTACAGTGGATGGACACAGTCTGGTTCCTAACACAAGAAAGCAGATGCTAAAATTCAGTGTGTCACACTTATTATGAGGGGTCTGTAGATGTGAGGCAATAAGAACAACATGGCGTTGAGCAGATCATATTTGATACTTGTGGGTCGGACCACATTTTCAAGTCTCTTACATCCCATTATTCACGCAGAAAACCTTTTCACTGCCAGAGTGATAGACGCCACATTCCCACAGCACTCGGCAGGTTATCTCTAGAGCTCTGTTGTTTCTCACACACACAAGTTAGAGGCTCCGTACGCCTCATCTCGCTGTAGAAGGATCATGAGTGAGCGCTGTGGGGATACATTTATTTTTTATTTTTTTTGGAGGAGTTCTCCACATTCTTCACATTGCACAGCTTGAATTTGTGGATGCGGTACGATGGTCAGTATTAAGCTTTCCAGAAAAAGGAAGCTGCCTCGGTGCCGCGTTTCACCGCGTTTCACCGCGTTTCACCGCGTTTCACCGCGTTTCACCGCGTTTCACCGCGTTTCACCGCGTTTTGTGTGCAGTCCGTTGTGGAAGTGCGTTTTTTTTTTAAATAGCTGCCTGGATTTGGATCTCTTTTACATATGTGATGAACTAAAAACACTGAATAGAGTTGCATAAAGCTTCACTTCATTCAGATGTTGATTTCTTCTGCAATTAGCTGCCGTTTTATATTTATTTCATTTGAAATATTTATCAGTTATATCTTATTTCTATTTTTTTCAGTTTAAATGACATTTTCCCAACCCTTTTGCTCACTGAGCTGGACTCATTCTTCTTGTTTAAGTCTTTTTCTGCTTATTTACATTCTTCCCTGGGCCACCTCAGCGAGACATAATCACTGGGAGTTAACCTCTTATGGCTCATTACGTCGTGACACCGACATTTACAGTCTCCAAACGAATCTAACAACAGTTTAGTTCAAAGAAGGCAGCAATTAACTGTCTTTAAAGTCGGCCAAATGCATTCTATCCACCTATGATACATGGCATTAAACATTATGTTCCTCTGTGAGGTGCAGCTCGTTCGTGTTTGTAACACTCCTTAGACATTTTGTGTTTCAAAGTATGTATCACAAATGTGACCAGATTAAAGAGCCACGCTAAATGTCAAGGGCAGCAATGAAAGTGTTGTTTTGTTTCCTTCATGCTCCTCTATCCTGAGTTTAGAACAGTGTCCACAGTATACTTTAAACGAATGTTCTTAATTTCTGTATTTACAGTTTCTATTTTTCAACTTTACACTGTTTAACATTATTCATGAACCTGGATCTTTTCTTATTATTTTCTTATTATTTATATTTAGGTGTGTAGTGTAGGAAATATTTGCATAAAGACATAATAATGCTTCTTCAGAAACATACGCTTAGTGAGCCTACTGCAAGTTAAACCCAGTGACAGATTTTTCTTAAGCAGGAGTAAGAGGGTGGAGCTGTTGATGAATTGTCTTTGCAGGAAGTAAAAATGCTTTCTACTAAAGTTTAGTCTCAACTTAAGCGAGGGTTTGACAGACACTCAAGTCCCCGTAAAAGAAAATTTTAAGAAAAAGTTTGTCATTGAGGCAGTCAGACTTCTGCCTTAAGAACTTCTGCTGCTCGTGATATTCATACTAGTAAAAAACCACACCGCTGTAATGTGACGGTGAAATTACCTGATTCTGCTTTGTGTCTTTGACAGTCACAATTTCATGACTGTTTTGTGAGCTACAAACTATCTGCCCGCAATAAGGAAGGAAAGAAACACAGGGTTTACTCCCTTTTTATTAGGAAATGCTGCTGGGTAATGACTTTCAGCCATTTCACATCATCTTTTTTTTTTTTTTTGCAGCTGATTTTGGCGTGTCTGCTAAAAACACCAAGACCCTACAGAGAAGAGATTCTTTCATTGGAACGCCATACTGGTGAGTAGGATGTGAGCGGTGCATTGATTTTATTTAACCAGATATGTTTGTATGTTTTCCAAGGGAGACCTGGAAAAACCTTGAGCCCTCAGTTAAGAACACTTTTTCACCTCCATAATACTTGAAAAGCATAAAGTTATGTCTGCACACACTCAGTCCTAAAGTGAAGCATATGTCATTAATGTGTAGTGTGGCTCGGCTTCAGGTTTCTTTGGTCAGTGTTTAACCTTCTGTTCTGTCTCTTTCTCAGGATGGCTCCAGAGGTGGTAATGTGCGAGACCATGAAGGACGCGCCGTACGATTACAAGGCCGACATCTGGTCTCTGGGAATCACTCTGATCGAGCTCGCCCAGATCGAACCACCACACCACGAGCTCAACCCCATGAGGGTGCTGTTGAAGATTGCCAAGTCCGAACCTCCCACTCTGGAACAGCAGAAGAAATGGTGAGGATGCATTGAAATAAATTAGAATTCTGCTGTTGCACAATAAATGCATCATACTGCATAACACGTGGAGATAAAGCAGGGATGTGTTGCAGATAAAACGGAGCTAAGTGGAGACTGTACGGCTTTTGTCCATTCCACAGTTGATTAATTTCAGCACTGAGTGACAAAAATAATAGATATTATTTTGATGGATCACCAAAGGTTTTTCACACTTGGTAATCTATTGTACACAGTCAGCTCATCACTTTGTCCTCCCTTTACGCCCCTTTTTGCCCTTTTCTCAACTTAAGCGAGGGCCAGAATAGCTTTTTTTTTTCATATCAGTTTTATGAGCTGCAAATTTAGCACTGCAGACGTGAAGTTATCAAGCGCTCAAAGGGAACTGGGGATGGGAAGCTGACTCATCAGAAAGTTCTGTTTTATGAAACGCAGCACAATGATGATCTATTTTCACCAACATAATACATCTGGAAATGCTTTTTCTATGTTGTAATCTCCTCTCCTCTTACATTGTTGCTCATGTCTTCGACTAATACTAGTTTTCTTGAATTATTTAAGGTCACAGGAGTTTAATGATTTCCTGAAGACAGCTTTGGATAAGAACCCAGAGACTCGTCCAACTGCGGCACAGCTCCTGCAGGTAGGCTCTGACGCAGTGTGAAATTATACCTTAGCAAATGTTTTTGTCTAAAGGGCTGACGGTGCTGGTAGGAGTGGTGTTGCACCTGTACACTAGCATTGTGATGAGAGACTGAGACACGGTAACGTCTGAAGGCGAACCTCGATAAATATTTCTCAATCTCAGGCCTGAAGAATGTGAGGAAAAAGGGAGCAGGGTGTGGATTAAAGCACCAGAACAGCGTCTATTAAAATTCAGAGCCACAATTTCCTGTCTGTAGCCCACAGCTGAGGGAACGTCAGCTATTTACATTCCCACTCTCAGCCAATAGTGTGTCTGGATTTACCCCAAGCTTGCCACCTCTGGCCAATTAGAGAGAGGCAGAAATGAAAAGCCTAGACCCGAGCCTGCTGGGAATTCTGCATGTGTTCTCCAGTGGGGAGAAGAGAGACGGGTGCGGTCTAGTTTTTGGTGCCGAGCTGGACGTTTTAGATGTTTATCATGCCTGCCGCTCCTAACGGCTGTCAGATAGAATTTACACTAGATAGTTGTGCAATGATGGCGTTGAATTCTGCTGTGCATTGCATGTTGAAAGTTACCATTAGTGTATGTGACAAGTTTTGAGGTCAGGCTTTGTAATGCAGTTACTCACTGAAGTGTTTGGGCATGGAGAAACAGATGTGGTGCAGTGGGAGTGCTGGAGACGATGATGAATCGCAGATAAGAATTTTCTTTTGAGCAAGTGCTAAACTCGTAGATGTGTGTATAAAAAGAGGAAATGAAAGGACAAAGCTTCATGAAGTCCTCCGCTTTTCATAGGCAGCAGTGATTTTCTGTCAAAGGTTCAAAGATGATTAAAACTGTTTTGTGTGCTAGTAAGAAATGTATAAAAAATGTCACCGTGGCCATGAGGCTGTTGAGACCATCTGGATGCTGATTGTACTGAATATAACTGCTCCTCCCGCATTCTGTAGTTTCTCATAGTTTGTATTTTTATGACCTTCATGTATCACATTCGATGCTTTTCTGTTTCTGATCATAGTGCATCTGTATGATGTGTATGTTGTTGCTTATACACAGAATAAAAAAAAAATGTCTTCAGCATCAAAATAATCCAGTTAGAGTTGTATGTTGGTTCATGGTTGCGTCACAAACTGGAAATGCTAACAGCTAATTCAGCGTATGTCTAATGACACACTCGTCTGTTTTGTCTGAGAGTTCAGTGTCTCTGTTCTGTTTATTTTGTCCAGGTGTTGAGACGTCTCTGACATTTCTGCTTCTTGGAAATGCTTTGAATTTTTCTTCTGTGTTTTTCTTTTTCTTTTCTTTTTTTTTTAGTACAGTAGTTGGTGTGAGGTCTGTGGATTATACTATCTTTGAGTAATATTTCACAATGTCAATAAGCAAAGTTGATTTTATTTATGTAGACAAAAATGACTGCTCGCCTCACGATTACTCCCACCAACTCCACAACCTGTCTACATCTTAAGTCATATATCATGCCCTGTTTGCGTTCCCTTTGTTCGCTTGAACTGGAAACACATGTTGACTAGTATTTTATGCAAAAATGTCAAATCTGTTTGCATAAATGAAACTGGAGATAATTTGCATTTAATAGTGCTCACTGTCATAGCGCAGCCAGTATACAATACATTAAAAATACAAAGACCCTATACATCTTGAATGTCTTTTAGACTTTTACTATAACAATGTGTATAATCAAAAATAAATAATTTAATCGTCCATGTGCTCTTATTACCACGATAAAAGGTTAGATGGCACTGGTGACTACCCGTCTCATTAGACAATAGCTGACTGTTGTTTGTCATTGGAGAAGTTAAAAGCTGAGGCCTAATGCAGTCCTCAAGGACAAACCCCCGACACACAAACAACTGTGATCAACCACAAGGTGTGTGTGTGTGTGTGTGTGTGTGTGTGTACACGCTCCAACTTATACACACTTCACGGTCCAGCACCACTTGTAGCCTTTTCCCTTGGTCAGCTGCTCCAATAAATTACACAGTAGTGCAAAGCATGTGAATAATAGATGATTGGTCTTTTATCAACACTGCACTTAAGCTTTAATTTAGTTTTTTATTCTCTGTGCACTCAACTTATTTTTGTGTTGTTTGTTGGACACTGTAGAACAAACGATGGCTTGTTTTTTTTGTTTTTTTTGTATGATGTTATATTCAGCATTGTTGCACTGGCGTGTGCTGTTAACGGAGGGAGGCTATGTAACACTGCTATTGTTGTTGCTGTTCAGAAACTGGCAGGTGGTACATAGTTTCACCTGCAGTGAAAATCTCACGTAGCCATGTGTGCAGTCTCTCTCACCCCCATGGACAAGCTAGTGTACAATAACTACGTGACTGTGGTGACGTATTAAAAGGCAGTGATCAATTAAACCGTTGTGTATCCTTATTATTTTCAATTCGCAGCACTTGCAGCATCCATCAACCACGGCTCTACAAAAAAACCAACTTCTTTTTTAGCACCAATCCCTGTACATTTTCTTCGACTGATAAATAACCTCTGCACCCTCCTTGTGTCCGCAGCACCCGTTTGTGAGCTCGGTGAAGTCGAATCGCCCGCTGCGGGAGCTGGTGGCAGAGGCCAAAGCTGAGGTCATGGAGGAAATAGAGGACAATAGAGAGGAAGGAGAAGAGGACGATCCAATGGAAGTCTCTGTGGTACCGAACCAAGATCTTTTTATTTTAACTTTTTCTCTTCCCTCATTTTATTTTCGGGAATTGTTTGTTTCTAAATGGAGATTGGCTAGTTTTTGCAGTAGCTTAAAGCAGTTTACAGACATTTCTTTTACTGACACAAGTGAAGATGTGCCACTTGTGTGGTCTGAAGCTGAAACATACCTGGTGTCACCAGCCGATATAATAAGGTTGAATCACATGCTCATGATGACACGAAGGTAATCATACTTGCCTGGGCACGAAGCCATGCCCCAAACACGCACACACATTCTGCCTTAACTATCCGCTTCCTCCATGTTTTTCCATGTTTTTTTTTTTGTAAACACAGATTTCCTGCCAAAGGATTGATGGTCCATTCTGCAGAAGCCATTCATAAATCCTCAGAGGGCATGAAATTAGAAAGTGAACATAGTATGAGGGTGCAGTTTATTGTCGGCCTTCAGCAAAAACAAAGGAACACAAACCGGAAGGCTGGCTTTCACCCACACCCACACATGGTTAAATATAGGTGCTGCATTTGGCCACACTCCTTCATAGAAACGCTGTCACCTCACAAGCCCACATGGAACAAATTCTTTAAGGTTGTGCACTGTTCTACTACAATACCCTTAATTATAAAATAGACAGTTTACCGTACACCAGCAACCCTCCTCAAGGTTGGAGAATATGTAGCCTGATATAAACTTTTATGTGTATCATGAACTTATATCATCTATAGAGAAATGCTTACATTTACATAAATATCAAAGTATATTACTTTACTGCAAACGGCTCGCTGTGTCCAAACATGATATTTTTCTTCTCAGTGATCCGTTAACTATTACATCGCTACAGTTATTTCCTCATCTCTTCTAGCAAGGGCAGTCTTGCAGACATGCAACATTTTGACAGATACGGTGATACGTTAGGTTTACAAGGGTCTGCAACCTGGCCAAGCAGTTACTTCACCGTTTATCTCTTCCAGTATATCATACAGAGCCAGGGAGAGCTGTTTTACTGAGGCATTAGAAAGATGAAGAGGTCTGTTTGACATCAAACCGCCCTTGGTCTGCAGATGAAGATTATATCTGTGGCTAAATCTGACACATTTTCACTACTTCATGTTTATTATATGTGTGAAAATAATGAAATGAAATGATGGTATTCTGTGCCTCTAGTGGGTGTGGTATTTCAGGATGCAGTTTGCTCAGTGTCACAGATGTCTATGCACATTACCCTGAAATAACATCTTCAGTGGAGTTTATAATTACAGACCATAGCATTTTCATGTCTAACACATGTAGAGAACCTTGTGAAATGAGATTTAAACGGTGAAAATGTTTTTTCTCTCTCTGTGAAAATATGAAATTGCTGCAGGAACCTACCACTCTCTTCTGGTTACTGATGTTTAGGTATATTAGTCATTAGTTACTGTTTGCTTAGTTAACATTAGCGTGCTTCTAGGATGTGGTTATTTCATGTTGCCAATTTTAATTAGAGTTTTAAAACCACATTTTTGTAAACAATCTTTTGTGTTATGTTGTGAGTCTGTGTCATCAGGCAGCCACGCACTTGATAAATAGTTGTAGGCCTCATCATCCCTAATTGTCTTCATTCGTGTCCTTTATCAGTTTGCCAGTGTAGCTGGACATTGAATTACTATTTATGAGGTGTTAAAAAAGTCTTTTATTTAACGTTGTGAACTCAAATATGCTTTGCTTAAATACAAGTGAAAAGCAGTTTTGTGGTGGCGATTATTAAGAATTTTATGCTTCATGTTATCAGACTTAATTTACACAGACCTTTCAGCTCTATAATTCTTAGTTTAGTTATTACTGATTAGATAAGCATCTTGGCAGAAGTGAAAAGTGGCATTACATGAGCAGAAAGCAGGAATGGCTGCATTCCTACTAAAGGACATTGAAGGTGGTTGGCCCAAAGGACTTTATCCATTAGCATTTGGGCTAAAACCAAAGGTTGAAAACATTAACATTTGACAGATCGCCAGTGACTTAAATCCTTCAAACATCAAATGTTTTGTCACGTCGGTGCATAACGACACCTTTCTTCTCACACCTCCATGTTCCTTTAGCCCTCAGTTAAGGAGCCATGCCAGACCAGTCAGACCAGTTTGGAAGGGGACCAGTTTCCAGACACCCCAAGCCCCACCACACCTTCTCCAACCACACCAATACCTTTGCCCAGGAAGGAGGCTGTGTCACACATGGAGGAGCAGCCAGGTCCTACCATGGTGGTCCCTGTTCCCATGCCGCGACAGAATCGCGGTCCAAAACCTTTGGAGGAATTGGGTGACGGACTTGCTGATGAAGTCGTTCTTGAGTCAGAGAAGTCTGAAAGCGAGGCCTCAACCAAGACTTCCAACTCAGATTCGGGCATTGAAGATGGGAAGAGTACACCTACACTGGAGGAAGAAAAGGTACTCTTTGTTTTAGATTTAGAAATATTACTGTACGTACTGATGAAGTATTACCTGGTGCATTCAAATACGGTTATAAATTATAAAATGTGTTTTCAAGGTTGCTGTGGAGACTCCAGAGACAGAACAGCCACCATCTCTTCCCCACTCTGAGGTATCTGAGGAGAATGTTGACATCACCAAAGACTTACAAGAGATGCCCAAGAAGCAGGCGACTGAGGAGGAGAGAAGCGCTGTGGCTAATGCAGACTCATCAGCTCCAAGTCCCGCTGTCACTCCCACACCCTCCTCTGCTACCTCTCCAGCACGCCGTTCTGGGCTGAATGGCAGCCTAATCAAGGAAACCCCAGAGCGTACATCAATAGCAGAAAATGCTGAGAGTATCTCACCTTTTATCAACGGAGGGATTATCAACAAACGGTACTCTTACTCTTCAGGCAGCATGGCGTCGGAGAGCATGGACATGTCGACCCACAAGGGGAACATGTCGATGTCTGCAAGGGTGAGTCAGGATGAACAAATCTTTTTTTTCTTTTACTTAAGGGGAGAAACGTTTCACAGTGTGTCCTGTAAACACCCTGATCTTACCTATATTCCTTCAGTCTTACTTGAATGTCAAGGAGAATAAAGAAAATAGCTTTACGTAATGGTTACATGAGAACATGTCTTAATAGTAATTTATTAGTAATAATAATAGTCTGATATTGAGGTGTGACAGAGGTACAGAGGCCTTGACTCTTTGACTCGGTAGGAAAACTCCTCCTTGGAAAAAGTATTTCTCGCCACCCACAGAGGAACTGAAACTGCATTGTGTTGTTTTGGGGTGTGGGTGTTCTGAAACAGAGGACAGCCTGTCTTCCTCTTGGCTTGGACAACATTTAAGGAGGACAATGAGAATGACACTAATTATTGCTCCTAAAGCCATGACAACTTCATGATTTAATTACACATTTGTTTAGTGAATCTGGACTGAATTATTAAAGGTTTATCTCATTTTACTTATCATCAAATTGAGTCTGACAGTCCTTGTTCAGCAGGGAAGAGCAGGAACGGAAGGGAGAGAAGAGTAAAACCATTTAATCATTAGACACCAAGTCTTCTGAAGCAAAATGAAATAATTTCCATTCATCAGAACCAATAGTGACCTTTGTGTGGGCACAGTTCAGTATTCACCAATGTGAATGGAAGTCTTTATGTAGCTCATTGTCATTCAGTTGCTTCTGGTGGCTTATGGACTGACTGTGATTGAAATGCTATTGGCTGTGTATGGAGTTGTGTCTGTTTGTGGTATGTCAAGTTTTTCCAGAACGGATTATTCAGCAGCCTGCAGTGACAGTGAATGAACTTTGTATTGAGAACAGGAAGACAGGCGGGCGTAATAAATCTGTTGTGTTGTCTTGCATTAGTATGACTGCGTGTACGTGTGCAGAAGAGTTACAGAAGGATTCAGTGTCATGTGATTACAGTGCAAATGTTTAACACATTAAAACTGCATACGTAGTGGTGCTTGAAAGCTTGTGAACTCTTAAAAATGTCTTTAAATGACCTAGTTCATAATCAGATTCTCCTAAAATGAGATAAAATGAAAGTACTTCTTACCAATCGTGCGTGTGAGCCTCTTGTAACTATCTGTTCATGAATGGGAAGTTACTTCATCACATTTTAAAGAATAGAATCGATATAAAAATGTGAAAGTAGTGTCTAGTAGCTCAGACACATTCATATGGAGTCTATTTGTTCAGCTGTAGTAGGTTTGACAGAGAACAGCAGTTGAAACAAACCACATTTTTCTCCCGCTATGCTGAGAGAAGCTCCTAGTTTTTCTCGACTTACCATAGAGCCTTGCTCCTTTACTTCCACCCATTTCACTTCGTTCTAATGTTCTTCCACACACCTTCAATTTCCGACTTCTCCGCTCTGCGCTTCTCTTTATATCTAAACTATTTATAAACCAGGAAATGACGACATCCAGCGTTTGCCGTGTAAACCCTGCCCTTATCACTTCTGTAAGTATTTACAGTGGAAGCTGATTCAGACAGAGGGCTGGAAATGCAACCATTCAACAGCCATAACAAACTCGGAAGCTCAATTACGAGGTGGGGTCATGCGCTGACTCACATGAAAGTATGAAGTTGTGTGATGTACATACCGTTTGAATTGCCTGTGCTGTCTTTGTTAGTCCCTGGCCTGTTCTTGGTATGTACATGATAGGAAATCCACGTCTCTCTTGTTAAAACACGTAATGTCATTAAAAAATAATTTTTGCGGGGGAGGTAAAAGCAACCAAATGTCTTGTAGATAAAGAAGGCACCACCAACTTCACACATCAAAGTCTGTTCACAGGTCATGGGGAGTAGACTACTATTATAAGACCAGAAAAAAGTTTAGTCTTATGTGGCCTCGAGGAAGCTGTGTGATGTCTGATGAAGTGACTCAAGTTACTTTATGTTGCAGAAGAGGTGTGGGTGGTGCAGAGAACTACAAGTTCAAAAAAAACTTCTGGGTGTGAAGTTAAATGATTGCTTGTTCTGCTGCAACATTTTTTACTGTCTTTAACAAGTTTGTTACTGAAGAGCAACACTGAGTTCAAAAGTGCTACTGCTTAAGTATACGCTGTAGTTCCTCGAAAATGTTTCCAAATGAATAGACTCAAGACTGAAATACAACAATAATCTCCTGGTCGTATCTCAAAGTGTCTCTCAACAAAGCAACACAAGTGCAGTCAGGTTTGTCTTGTACCTAAGGTGTGAATGAACCTGACGTTGCTCCTCTCCGCC
This sequence comes from Ctenopoma multispine, assembly GCA_034779795.1. Taxonomy (NCBI): domain Eukaryota; kingdom Metazoa; phylum Chordata; class Actinopteri; order Anabantiformes; family Anabantidae; genus Ctenopoma; species Ctenopoma multispine. The sequence goes on along the minus strand of JAUYWH010000006.1, from coordinate 17,399,090 downwards.
TCTCAGGACTTCTCAAGTAAGACCCTCAAACGAACCAGGAAGTTTGTCATCGACGGCGTGGAGGTGAGTGTGACCACGTCCAAGATCATCGGTGATGATGAGAAGAAAGACGAGGAGATGAGATTCCTGAGGTACGTTGAAGTCTTTCCACAGCGCACATCCAGAACACAAACCCAGATGAGAGTGGCGCATATATGCGGTCTGTCTCTACTACTGGGCTGTTTTCTCCCTTGTTTTCATTCCCTGTAAATGAGGGCCATGAACTCAGAGGTCTGTTCATTCCTTAGCCCTGACACTGAATCTGTACATTGATAAGTGGCCTGTTGGATGTTGCTTTTACTAATATACTTCATCACAAGTCCTGCTCTTCTGGTATTTAAAGCCCAACGGGATCTGAGTACACAAATATCCAAACTGTTATGGAAAAAGACTTATTTAGATAATAGTTTGAAAGAAAAATGTCTCTGCAGTTACTTTTAGATCAGGGTGAAGACTAGGTTAACTCTGGTGTAGGGAAACCAGATGTTGCAGAAGGGGAGCCATACACTTTAATTGTTGTCGTTCAATGAAATAAATACCTTTGTTTCATGGGGTCTTAGAAACAATTTGGACAGTGACATGATGAATAATAAAAAACACTGCAGTGGCTGCTAAGTCATGGGGAGTTCCTGGTGCATTATTACTGCCATCTAGCGGTGGCAACATGGTATTGCATGGCTGCAGTAAAAACACAATTGTCTCGTTTTACAAAATAATTTCAGTCATGTTACATAACTGCACTGCACTACTTCTCTACATTTAGTGAAGAAAATGCTTTTAAAAACATGAGAAAGATTTCATATTCTTTGCTTGTTGTTTGGCACTGTGTTTCTTTATTACTAAACCAGTTTCTATATCCTGTCACTAAATAAGACTCAGAAAGCAGCATTGACAGCTCCTCTAAATTTAACTAAGCTAAATTTGCAACTTAACTTTGCAGAGTGAGTAAATAGTTTAATACAACGGAGGAGAAAATCTTACTTGCTTGAATCCTTTTTTATTTCCTCTAAAGCAGTTTAGTGTAGTTGTTACACCTATGAAGTAAAGTGTGTGTGACAATACTAACGTTTGTGTTTCAGACGGCAGGAGCTTCGTGAGCTCCGTTTGCTGCAGAAGGAAGAGCATCGTGCTCAGGCTTCTTTAAATACCAAACTGGAAACTCAGAGAGATCAAATGCTGAGACGTTTCGACCAGGAAATGAACGTGAGTCGCATCTGCGCACACATAACTACAACTTTATTCAGTTTACATAACAGCATACAGTGCATGGTGATTATATGTCGCTATTCCGTAAGACCAGCTTCAAAACACCCAAACCATCACTTATCTACATCCCTACAGTGTCTTTTATCATAACTCCTGATCTCACACCATCCTTGTTTGTTATTGGTGTGTCCCAGGCCAAGAAGAAGCACTATGACACAGAGCTAGAGTACCTGGAGAAGCATCAGAAGCAGACCATTGAGAAGATGGAGTCAGACCACGCTGTTAAACTCAAAGAAGAAACTAAACGCATCAAAGCAGAGCAGGAACGAGAATACCAAAGATTCCAGGAGATGGTAAAACACCATAAAAAGGAGGTGTGTACGAAATCACTCACCAGTTGAATGTTCTTGCTTTTATTTAAGTCCAATATAATCATAACAGGATGTGGTCAAAGAAAAAAATAGGGTAAGAGAAAGCTTTCAGTCCTCTGCACAATATCGTACAAATAATCTAAATTTTCTTTAGGTAAAACAATCTGTCGACAAACTGCCCAGAAATCAGCGTAAAGACACTTTGAAGCAGAAGATGAATTCTTTTCAAGAAACGAAGATCAGAGAGGTGAGTTGTTCCATCAACATTTGAGCTTGTGGGCTTTTCCTAACATGACTTAGTCAAACAGCAGAAAACACTGTATCCCATTCTGCTACTTTGTAAAAGCAGCAGAACCGTTACGGTAACACCGTTTCTCTGGTGGAGAAAATGCCTGACTTTTACAAGCTTTGAATAGCATAGCTCCATTTTGTCCCTCCATGTCTTTCTGTGTTTTGTGTTTTAGGAGGAGAAATTCATGGTAGGTCAGAAAGACTACCTGAGCACCACACTGAAGAATATCACCTATAACAACAAGAGAGAGATTGCAGAAACCGAGAGGGAATTCCTTAACAAGAAGCACAAACTAATCAGAGGTACAGTTATCAGTTAGGAACTTGGTTCCATTAAACCAAACACCCCATCACAAAATGACTGTGTTGACGTGTTTCGTTTCCATAACCGACTAGATCGTGAAGCTACGATTTGGGACATGGAGGAGAAAAATCTTTATGAGAAACACCAGTTGTTGAAGCAGCAGCTGAAAGATCAGTACTTCCTGCAGAGGCATCAACTTCTTAAGAAGCACGAGAAGGTAAATCTGCAGATCGCACCCCTGCCTGCCTGGTACTTTAAAATAAAGACTTGAGTCACGGGAATTCATTGTCATTGGTTTTAAAATTTTCTGCTGTCCAACATGAAGAAGGGACTGTATACATATTTTTTCTGTGTCACTACAGGAGCGGGAACAAATGCAGCAATACAACCAGCGAATGATCGAGATTCTGAAAGCTCGGCAGCAGCAGGAAAAGCACCGACTGCCTAAGATCCAGCGTAGTGAAGCTAAGACCCGCATGGCCATGTTCAAGAAGAGCCTCCGAATCAACTCAACAGGCAGCTCCTCAGAGGACAGGGAGAAGATCAAACAGGTAGAGGGAAAGGGTTTTCTCACTCCATGTTAACACAGAAAAGGTGAATTATTCAGTAGCTCACTCCCTCTTCTCTCTTCAGTTTTCCCTGCAGGAGGAGAAGCGACAAAAAGCAGAGAGGCTGCACCAACAGCAGAAACACGAGAGCCAGATGAGGGAGATGATTGGACAGTGTGAAAGCAACAACAGAGAACTGCAGCTGCTACAGGTGACGCGTCTTTCACGCACACACACGTCACTGTATGTTTACACACATTAACAGAGTAAGAGGGTACTACGGTGACTAACAAACTTATCTTTATACCCCAGAATGAGAAATGTCATCTGTTGGTTGAGAATGAGACCCAGAGACTGAAGCATTTAGATGAGCAGCACAACCAGCTGATGAAGGAATGGAGGGATCAGCTGAAACCCAGAAAGAAGGTACATGTTTCCTGTCATAATGATAAGAATAATTACAACTAATGCTTTCACAGCTTACCTTAATTATCTACATGGTTCTATCTACATGGATAGTACATTTATTAATAAATCATTAAAAATCCTGCTACAGTTCAATAGTCATTGACAATATTAATAATGTCTACACTGTATGTCTGATTAATTTGACATACAATATACTTTTCCTTTAAAAATATTTCTATGTATGTCCAAATGTATATAGAAGAGCCAGCTACTCAGTATTTTGGGAAACATACTGTCATGCTGAGACTCTTAAGGATAGACTGATATCACTGTTTTATCAGGGCAGAATGGAACCACAACAGGTGATTAGACTAGATTATTTCATTGTGTGGGTGGGTGGAAGCTTAGCTAGCCTCGCTCTTTTCAAAGTTCACACACACACACACACACGTCCACAAGCATCTATAAAGCTCAGTGATTAACACGTTGCCTCTCCTTTTCATAATCTGCTCAGAGATAAATGAAAAACGTAAATGTGTTTATTATGCAGCAATTACTGTAATGAGCTGGGGTTACATAAAATAACAACTTCGTAGCAAGCTGCGTCCAGGTGCAGTGACTTCTGGATTCTTGTTTTTATGCTGAACTAAGCTGATCTAGATCCAGCTTCATAGTCAAAGAATACATTTGAGTGTGTGCAACAATCTTCTTATCCTACTTTTGGCAAATAAGCATATTGTTTTCAATGTCAAACATTTCCTCTAAATGTTCCTTCAGCACAGAAGAGCACTTTATTTTACAAAATGAAAACTTGTCACTTACTGTGCATTTTGTCTGTTTTACATACAGTATAACATGACTAGTGTCATCAAGTAAACTGCCTTCAGTACAATATACTGCAAAGAACACTGAAGATGACGTCTTTTCCTATTTTGGTATAAGACATACGCAAGGTTGACGTTTCCATCCCTCCCTGTAAACTTGGTCAGATAATCTTCACACTTTGATTTCTACCCTCTTAGGCCCTTGAAGAGGAGCTAAACATGAAGAAAAAAGAACAGGAGGTTTTCTTCAGGATGAGTGAGAACGCTGATTGCCTGGACCCCAGTTCTCCCAATAAACTCTCTAGGTTTGTGCCTTACCAAGAATCATATAACACATAGACACAGCTGCTGTGACACTGTTAGCACAAACACACACCCGCACTCGTGCACCATCCCATACACCCACAGGCATTAACAACTGCCTGATGCCTCAATTTTAATCTGCTTTTCCAATAATGGGAGCGCACCTATCCCTCCATTAGTTTCCTTTGTTTTAGTTAAAAAAGAAAAAAAAAGTGTTGTATTTGAGGAACTGAAAACTCACAATGTGCTTCACATTTACATAGCATCTGCTCCCATACAGTGTTCTAATTTCTATATGTAGACTTTTTTTGTTGATGTCAACTTAATATTGCTCGCAACACAGGGACAATGTGTCGCAGTGGCTGTTAGTGTGAAAAAAACACTTATTGTCAGTCTTAAGCAGGAAAAAGTGTTGGTTTTTGGTTTTCCTAAGCACACAGCAAGGGAATTTCCTTTTAGTATGTTTGTTTCTATCTGGTGAGCCAGCAACTATGCACTTTTGTTTCTGTGCTGTCTTATAAAAATGACCAAAAACATCCCCCACATTTTATGATTTACTGACTTTCATGACATTGGCTCATTTGTCTATTTGTCAGTAGGTCCGATGCATATTATAAAGCTGCCAAAGTCTGCCTTTATTTATTTGTATGGATTTAAAAGCCAGTTTAGTCAGATTTATCACTGTAAATGCTAATTTAATGCTAATTTCTCTTTTTTTTTTTTAAACAACTCTAATGGTATGAAGGATGTGCCTATTATTTTGTATCTTCTTTAAATTGGGACGAGGCTAAAGCTTAAGTTAAGAGTTTATAATTTCTTCTTTTTAATGATTTATTAGGAATTACATTTTTAACTAGGGAAGACAACTATTCAGTGTTTGTGTAATGATTCTCTTTTTTTTTTGGGTATTTTTTACTGTAAAATCACACTGGACGGGGCCTGATGAAACCAAAGAAAAATACTGTTCTGTTTATTATAATTATATTAGCAAGGATTGAAATCCAAAATAAAAACCTATTAAATGTATAAAAGTTATACTATGTGCAGTAAATGCACTGCCTGCTAAACAAGGTGCAATATTACATGTGTTTTTTCTAAGCTTAAAAAGTTTTTTTCTTTTTCTCAAACTTTCCTTTGCACTTAGAGATGGAATGATATGAAGAGTTTAACCAAAAACAGATTCAGTAATAGAAAACATTTTTATTTTACCATTTGGCAAGCAATAACATGATCTGATTTTGGAACAAAACTCTTCTTATTAATTTAAGAGAGTGCCTTTACGTTTAGTTTGAGAGAGTGAAAGTGTTTTTAGAGCAGTTTAGCCTCCTGAATCAGGTACAGTTTAATGTCTCTCCCCTCAGACTGTCTCAGCGTTATTTAAACTTGTATAAATGTCGCGTCACATTTAATTGCTTCGTTTATGTCTTCCTCTCTGCCTCAGTTTACATGACATTGTTTGTATGGAGGAGGTGAGTGAGTGTGAATGAAACTGTATCAGAAGGAACCACTGTTGTAAATAACTCAATAAATGCAGATTTTCTAATTACTAAATTGTGGTGAAGGCTCTTTGGCTAAGCATAAAGACTGGAGCTCGATCCAGTTTCGTCTCCATATTTGGGAACACAACATTCTGCATCACTTGACGTTATCAGCGAAACGTTAATTTGATTAACTGATCACCGCAACATTAAAATAATAATCTGTAAACATTTTTTCTTATGAGTTCTGCAATGCAACTCCAAAAACAGTATGACAGCTTAGCTGAAAAAAAAATCAGAAACTTTTATTGACTTAAGTAAAAGGAGGCAATGTAATGAAAAATACATAGTAAAAAAGGTAAGATTACAATACTGAAATGACACCACCAACCCACACGCTTGACTTGCACTGCACTGTGCTTTCTTGCTCTTCGCCCACATTAATTATACTTCAACAATACGATTTGATTTAAATTTGTTTGTTTTTGTACTTGGTAACATCCTGCCTTTTCTGTATAAAACATGGGAAGGAGATTCAACATTAAAGCGACTAGACGCGTAACCGAATCAGTGTTACAGTCTGAAGCCTTGTCTGATTACGCCCATGACCAGGGACATACTTTTTTATTTTGTTTGTTCTCTTAACTGGACCGCCTGACGTGGCAGCACACTTCCTTTAAGTGACCTACTTCTCACTTCTATTGACAGAAGAAGTGGAAACACACATACAAAAGTGTATGTGTGTTTCCACTTCTTCTGTGTTTCCTCCAATTAGAAATATCAACCAGCCAAAATCCTTCTTTGCCCATTCTTCTCAATCCCTTTATCAGAACAGAGTAAAAGACCTAACATTTGGACATCAAATAAAAGTGAAAAGTTTAGATATGATTCTCATTACTGTACAATAAAAAATAATATGCTAGAAATGCTTGAGACCAGTCAAGCATTAAATGTAAAACATTTTTGTACAATGGTCAAACTTTACTGTCATCTGAGCACCAGACATTTGTTAACAGACTACACTTATACAATACTGTAAATCATTGCACAAACAACTGTAAATCTCGAATTTCTTAGGCCTAGTCACACATCTGGTACACATATGCAGATGTGCTCCGCAGGTCTTCACAATTCATTTGGTTTTTAACATGATTGTAAAATAACGAGACAGCACCTGAGACACCGTCTCAGTTTTGATGTTCTCGCCTCATCTTTACATTGGGTAGTTTGTTACAGTAAATATAAAAAATATGGATAGTACAATAAGTAAAAGTAGAAATAAAATGCACGGTGACATTCTCCCGTCAGCATGTGCAAACCTTAAACTTACCGCATCTGAAATGAAAGGTTACTGCAACATCAGTTATGCAGTCAAAGAAGGAAACATTGCAATAGCACAAAAATGGATGCGCATTTTTCTGAGTATAAAACAGCATTTCCACTTGGCAAAGATGACTCTTTTAATAATTGCTAATAGCACTTTGGAAGCCCGGATGTTGCCACTGAACTCCCCCAGTGAGTTCATGTGCAGAGATTTAGGATTTTCTTTTTTCCCGCTCATTATAGACTGGCTAGTCTAGTTAGTTCTACTGGTGGAGTTTAGATTTTAAGTTTAAGGTTTTGCTGAACTACGTCTACAGGTTTGTCACATTTTTAAGCACTGAAGCACATTGCATATACTATTGAGGCACCATATCATAGAAGGCATGGGTGTAGATACATTTATCGCTGTTACAGACTGGTACAGGCTGAACTAGCATATGACAATGAAAGCAAATAACTTTACATAATAAATCATGAATATTTAGATAAAAAACAACTGAACATCACAAGACCCATTAGGTTATGTGTTATTGCTGGTTTCGTTCAGGTAAAATATCCTCATTAAAAACTAAACAAATGTTTCAATTAAAATAAAGATGCCTAATAAATAAAAAATGCTAATTAGCTACAAAGTAGTGAAAGTTTGTTCATTTAAATCCTAAATTTCTTTATTCATATGCTGATGGTGTTGAAAACAGATCCACACTATGGTTTCTTGCTCAGATAATTGGAGGGGATCCAGCCCTCGACTTCTTCTCCTACATTTTTGCAGAACCACCAGCCGCTGCTGTTTTTCTCCAGCACCTCAAACACTGTACCCACCTTGAAGCCAGCTGTTTGTTCGTCCCCTTCAAAGTCTGCTAAGGCTAGATACAGCTCATCCTTACTGGGCTCCTTGAGTAAAGGTGGAAGCTTGTCTTTGGGAGGTCCGGGTTTCTCACTCTTCAATGGGGGCTTCGGAGGAATCGGGACTTTATTAACCTTGGGTTCTTCTTTCTCTTTGTTAGCAGGTGGTGGAACAAACCCTTTGGGTTTAGGGGGAGGGGGTCTGCTTAGCTGTGGTGGTCCAGCCTTGGTAAGGTCCTGGGCTGGAGGTTTGAGCTCTGTTGGACTAGATGGGTCAGTTTTCTTTGGAGGCGGAGGTCTCCTTGGAGTCATGGCAGGAGGTCTCTGAGGAGGTTCTTTGTGGGGAGGCACTGGTGGTTTTGCAGGGGGTGATGAGCTCTCTTGGTTGTGACCATTAATGTGTTTTGGGGGAAGTTTTGGCTCATCGCTGAACCTGCCATTATTAGCATTAGGAACATGAATAGGGGGAGAGCTAGGGGGGGAACTGCGGTGCGAACTATTTACTGCTGATGACGTTTCATTCTGATTCGTCTCAGCTGACCCAGAGCCAACATCTGCAGGTTTTGATGGCCTCAGCTTGCTTCTCAGGTTGGTGATATCTAGTTTGTTCTCTGCTGGGGTATCTGGCTTCGTGGCTGGAACGGGTTTGGGTCGGATCACTGGCTTAGCCTTCATAAAGGCTGGACCAGCTGCCTCTGGTTTCTCCTCTGCCACCTCTGATTTGGGTTTTGGTGGGTATTTGGGTACAGGTTTCAGATTGAACTTCTTCACCTCTTTGGCAGAGACCTTGTGCCCACATTCAAGACCCATCTCATTCCGAAGGTGAAGAGCTTTGCTCTTATCTTCCTTCTTGGTCTCAGGAGGTTTGTCTGGTTTGAAGGGTGGAGGCTTAGGAGTAACCAGCGGCACAATGACCCCAGGGGCTGGGGGTTTTGGAGGCAAAGGCTTAGAATGATCAGATCTTGGTTTCTCTGCTACCTCCAACTCAAAGCTCTTATTAATGGACTCCCTCCGAGGTGGCAGAGCTGGTTTCTCTTCAACTGGAGGGGCAGCTGGAGCTGGAGGCAAAGGCCCAGGGAAGGCAGAGGCCCCCTTGCTGGCACTGGACTTCCAATCTCTCAGTTTAGGCCGAGCAGAGGACTCAGGGGCTGTGTTTGGCTCATCTGGTAAAGGCTTGGACCAGCTGTCATCTGTGCCTGAAACACTTGAAGAACCGCCATCTTCCAGGGTTAGCTTCTCCATCTCATTAGGCAGGGGGGCAAGGAAATTAGGTCGCAGGGCATTACTGGTCTTCTTGTACTTGTCAATAAAGGTGGCAGGGGCCCAACCCTCTTTGTCATCAATCTGGATATACCACCAACCACTTGCATTCTTCTCAATAACCTGCTTGGTAAAAAGGAGTAATTTTATTTGACTGTGTCATTTACAGGAAGAAAATAAATGAATAGATTTCTCTGGCCTCTATTCAAGTGTTTCACTTTAAAAATCTATTTTTATCTATTTTCTAATTTTAATAAAATTCTAGGGAGTACCCAACCCACCTCAACTTTGATTCCAGCCTGGAAACTAATGCCATCAGGGATAGTAGTCTGGAAGTCTGCTATGGTGTAGAATTCTTCCTCAACCTGAGGAGGAATAGGTGGCTTGGGCAGATTTGCACCACGCGGCTGTGAGATATGAGAGAGATGTACAGGGACGGAAATCAGTATTAAATAAAATTAAAATCCTATCTTCTAATGCAACAGAACCCCATCTGTGTTAAATCTTACAATGGTAAGATCTCTGCGTGGAGGAAGTCTGTGTCTTGAGCCCACTTCTGTGGATGGAAAAGACAAAATGAACAATTTTGTTGAGCTGTACAATTTGCAAAGCAGCAGTTTATTAGGCAATGTGTATGCTGACTGTGGCTGGACAATAAGACTTGTTGTCGTTTTTGCGTGTTTGCATATTTTTCACTGCACCCTTTGTTAAATTTACTTACTTTTGTTTTCAGAGAAAAATGAAAGCCTGTTTTCTTTCTGGCTGTTGTCTCTGTTCTCTCTGGCTGCATTATTTTGCTGGTTCTGTTTGGAAAACCCGTCTAAGTCGTTTGTACTGGCGTGAATGGCAGCACCTGCTGACTGCTTCTGGCTCTGAAGGTCAGTCTTCTTTAGGTAGGATGCTGGAGCCCAGCCCTCACGGCCCTGGTACCTGAGTGGAGAAGTGGAGAATACTTAGTGGCACAAGAGGAAAAGAAGTAGATTAAGTATTTAGTGTAGTTGATGTTATTCAATTAATTACCTGATCTTCCACCAGCCCTCCAGATTCTTCTGAATCACCTCAACAATCATGCCTCTCTCCAGGTCGATCTCATCCTGGTCTCTGGCCGAGTACGGGTAAACCACTGAATACTTCTCTTCTAGAGTCAGAAAAATGCACCGGTGTTACATTTGTGAATTATTCTGTGTACAGGCTCACAAATCAGGAAGCACATATTAAAGTTTGGGAGACAAAACACAGTGTAATGTGTAAGTACTGTGTCCAACAAAACCCTGTCATTACGTAATTTAGGATGTGTCACTATAGTTCCAACAGAGGTACATTGGCTTTATATTTGCTAATTGATTAAATGAGGCAGAGGCTTGAGCAGCATCTTGTGGAGTGAGAAGATGTAAGATACACACATGTGCAACAAAAAAAAAAACACACATACATCCTCAACAAATACTGACCACAAACAGGACAGACTCGTTCCTGTACTAGACATTCAGAAATGTCTATTTTATTTTGTTTTACAGTTTTTATTATAAAGATTCTATGTAAAACTACCATAGTGATGTACAAAGTCTTTATTAACAGTGGTTAAACTAAATTGTAAAAATGTTTTTAATTTATAAATATACAACTACACAGTCCATTTTGCATGCCAGGATTTAATTTACATGCTTGGATCTCATGCAGCATACACAGCATGCTTATACATGAGCAGACATGCATACAACGGTGTATCCATGTGTGTGCACACACATTTAGAATAGGGGGGAAAGAAATGCGTGCGCTCCACCTTGCCCAAAGCCTGTGCTGAATAGATCCCCTAAAGTTCTGCGACGACCCACGTGCCTTGGCAGTGACCAGAATCTCCGAGGCACTGACATCCCGGCACGGTAAGCGGGGCAAAATAGGAAGTGAACATTACATATGCCATCCTGATGATGTGTTTTTAATCAGCATTTGTATTATTGATGGCTCTTGTAGAAATCAAGATCTACTCTCAAGATCTAGCATGCCTAGTGAAAAAGTATGTACACATTTGCTGTTAAACAATCCCTCTAGGTCTGTGCCAAGTTTTTTCACGTTCACATCGACACAGGGCCCAGTCATGCTAGGTGGACTCTCTTTCCCTTTTGAATCCCTCCACGTTAACAGATTCACTCCACGTTATCCTTTCAGTATGCTGGCAATACTACTGTACGCTGCTACTGCTAAAGAATATTTAATTTTATAGTAGTATTATATTTTAGACTATATATTTCATTAAGAATATCACTATGAAGGTGATGTCCTACTATCATACTACTATTTAATTAAATAAGTTTTTTCCTGTTTTCATTCAAGTGTCACCTTTTTATTTAGCCCATTTATTAGTATTAGTGAGTACCCTATATGTCATGTATTTAACCATATGTAGGCTGCTATCTAGGGGGCAATCACATACTAGCAGTATATGACAGACAAAATGGCTGTTTCAGCATCAGCATACACTCTCTAGTAAAGTTGCTGAAAATTTTTCGTCACATTCGCGTCGCATCACACCACTGAACCCTGATTACTCTTTTGTCTATTTAAATGTGTTGTGGCTAATCGTGATGTTGAACTTTATAAAGCAACAGATGGACGGCACGACTACACAGCTGTCAAAAACATCAAAGTATAATACAACTCTACTTTTAATCGACAAGAATATAAAGTAACTTTAATGTGTGGTTTGGTTTGAGAGTTCATACTGGATGACCTCTTTAATTAGAAACTGTTCCCTGAGAATACTAAATTTAAGTAGCATCCACATGGAAAGCTTTATGTACCTTCTTCTGCTGGAAGACTGAAGTCATCAGGGTCATCCTGTGCCTCAAGACAGGTGGCAGGTACCCAGCCCTGGGCATCTTCCGAGCTTACAAACCACCACCCTGAATGTGCAAATAAAAACACAGTGATAAGAGGATGAGAACTCCACTTGGGGTTTATCAAAATACCACCATTTTATGATCAAATAACTACCTCAGCACAACCGAAACTTAAAAAAAACAGAGCTAATCAAAGATTATAGATCCTACCCGACTCATTTTTCTCAATGACCTCCACCACCTGACCAACGTGCAGGCTGATCTCAGAGCTCTCCTGCTTCTCATAGTCCGTTACTGCCACATACTGGTCGAGGATGAGAGGGTCTGCCGAAGTGGAATCTCCTGTTCAGAGGAACAGAGTCTCACTTAGCTTTTCCTTTCACCCTGTTTCTTAGGAAAACTAAGGATGAAATCTCAAAAATGTAAAAAAGCCTCCACTCATTACCAGTTATTCACTGGAGATATTTGGCACCGTTTGTTAAAGTAATATTAAGGTGATGTCCATGAACTTGAATCAAAAGAATTCATTGGTGTGGCTGTGAGATACTGACCTTATTGCATGCCATTGATCAAATGTAATATGACCTTTTCAAATGTCAGTTCTTATATCCACTTTAAAGAAACCTTTCTGAAAATCCAATTTAAACATGGTCTTTACAGAATAGTAAAAATCTATCTGTAGAGCTACAGTACAATAAGTGAGCAACTCACTGTTAATGAAATCTCAAGAATAATTCAGAGTTCACAATTGTGTAGAAGCTACTGAGTAAAAAGTTAAAATGAATGGAGGCTTGTCTACAATATGGAGATTCATCCACACACAAAGAAGGGAAGCTGTGATTAGAGAGGTGGCGTGAGGGGAAACAATGAGCTGACAGAGGGATAACGAGAGATTTGGAGAATGGGAGTGATTGGGGAATTTAAAAAGTGTCAAGGGTTAAGTCGGTCATCAACAAGGTTGTGATGTCCACACAGAAAAAAACAGCACAGTATTACCCACCACCAATATTAGCTACAAGCCAGTCTGAGGAAAATCAACTCACAACGGTTTACAATTCAACCAGTTATGACTCTTTTCTATTGATTTATCTTTAACAAACCCACATAGATTAAACTGTACTACCACTGATAATAATAAGCTATTTTAGAAATATAATAATTGTGCAAAAGCTTCTGAGTAGTTTTTTTATATTTGTATGATAAAAATTAAAAGTACCTTTTTGGTTGCTACATAGCATGCTAATATTACCTGACCTTTATGTGTTTACATCAAGGGCAAGGATGACATAACATCCACCACAACATGCACATCACAGAACGTGCTGATGGGCATTTTAATCAACATACAAGTTCACAGGAAACAAAACACATCTTAACAGAATTAAATAGATTACAGATGAAAATACTGAATATACACATGGTGAATACCAACTGTATGGATAAAAACAACTCAGGAGCAGCAATCTTGACAGTTAAGACTTCTTTTTTTTACTAATTTGCAGTTGATTTGGTCATTTAGAAATGTGAACATTAGTTATGAAAACATTTCTCAAACGTAGAACTAGAGGAAAACTATTATCAGGTTGAGTTAAATTCAGAGCAAACATCCACTGTTTGCATAATAAAAACTATGGCAATGAAAGATTAATTCATGCCAATATAAGATTAGTGAGAAAAGGTACCTTTCCTACCTTAATCCAGGAACATCACTTAGACTGATGAACTAACTGAAGTATCACTTGTGTATAATATTAACCTTACTACTAATTTCCTGAGATTTAGTTGAATGTAGCACACAAACACAACCATCTCTTTGGTTTCAGCATTTTATATTTTACATTTACAACTCAACCAGTGATATTATTTCAGCCTCTAGGCCTCTGCAGTAGAGAATTATTTGCATAACTTAAATATCCACGATTTGCCTGAAAGCTTAAACACATACAGCTACACTACATGACCATTATCATCAGTGTACTCTGTCCCAACAAACCATATACCCAAGAAATGAGCCACATAAGATCAGTTATAGTGCATTCCTCCTTTACGCAGTGATTGCAAAACACAAGCCTTCAACAGAGCCACATCCCACCTGCCCAGGCCAGGGAAGGAGAGGGGGGAATGGGCCACTAGCAACCCACCAGTTGACACACACAGCATGACCAAGCATGACAGTCTGTTTACTACCTCGCTTTATGAAAGTAGTCGCTCTCTCCACAAACCCTGATGGAAAGGAAAATGAATGGAGAAGAAAACTGAAAAAAAATGACATGGGATGCAACTTAGGAATATTTGATAAGTGAGGAGGGCAGAGAGAGAGGGAGTATGAAAGGGAAGAGCAAAAGTATGGCAATTGTGGTTCCCTCGTAAACGAGTGTCAACAGTCGACTGCAAAGAAACATTTAATAGATTACAGACAGAAATCATCTTAGTTCATCAGACTAAAAGTGTTCTGGTGGAATCTTAGTTATTTTACCTGTGTAAATCTCCATGGCCACTAGATGGAGATAATGTCATTATACAGCACAGATGAAGTGTGGAAGACTTCATAATGAAATAGACGTAAAAGAAAAATGATGCCTCATAGCTGAGGCCATCTAACCCCATTCGATTTAAAATACACAAATAAAACTGCGTCTTACCTGATTTCTTCTTACCGATGGGATCCCTGGAAACGAGAGGAAATTATTACATTAATACCAAGAAGTAAGTCAATTTGCAGAACTAATGACTTTCCTGGCCAACAAATTGCACCATTAGAAATATTTACAATAATATAAAAACTAATTATTCACATAAACTCATTGATGTCATTAAATATTCCACATCTTGTAAAAAGGATAAGATGTCAGCTTTCATTATTAAATTACACTTATTTTGGCTCAGACCATTCTTAGCCGACTATGACCTTGTAAAGAAAAGTTTAATTCTGTTCCAAGAAAAATTCTCTTCCATATATTTATGCATTTACTTCATTATACTCTTACAGTTTACCACCACTATTTCTTACAGCAATGAGCCACGCATTTTAGTTTTGGATCAATTCATTTGAGGTCACTCTAAATAACATTGTCTTTCTCTGCTGATTAGAAATGTATTGACATAAATTTAGACCTTTAGACAGAAATATGCAACAGGCACATGAGAAAAAGGTACGGCTTGTTCTCTGATTGAAGGCAGTGTGAGTAAAGAGCCTTTAGATAGCTGATCTCTGAAATTTAGTCTGATGTCAAATTCGATATAGCATCTGCTGTGTCCTGGTTTAGACATTAGCCAGATAAATAGACCATCACTCCACAGCAGCAGTCAGGAACTAATTTAATGTCCAGATGCCCTGAAAGTCAGTGGTGGTTAATGCTTAGCATTTTGCTCTCTCATCCACTTTGTCTCTCCCTCTTTGTTTTCTAAATATTGCTCCCTTACATTAAGGCGTTCCATCGTCCTTTTTCCAGCTCACATCTTCCACGTCTAATTTAACTCAATACTTCATCTCCCTCTGTCATTTTTCTTGGCAACTACTCCTTGTACATTTCCCTGCAGCGACACCAGTGCTCTCACCCTATAAAGCATTCTTCGATCGGCAGAACTGTTAATTGCAGAGGCTTAAGACTCAATAAATCTTTGCCCATAAGTGTAGCCATTAATGTACTATAAAAAGAACCCCCCCACTGGGCCAAACTAATGTTTTTGGATTATTATAGCAGAGCAATGTGTGTGCTCTGTTTCATGAACTGATGTAAAGCCAGGGTCAAATTATGCACCACAAATAACCACTACACTGGACCTCTCACCTAATATGATCATTTAGAGCATCAAATCACATGAACACTCCCACCCATAATGTTTCATGTTATTTGGGGGCTAGTTCGGGCTGGATTACGATCAGGGACAATTTAAAATTCAAATTTCAGGGAAAATTCTCCTTCTCCTCCATTTCCTTTTTCCAACACTTCCCCCTTTCTACAAACACCTTCTCACTCATTTATTCTGGTTCTCCAAACATGTGCTTCCTCTTTACAGTTAAGTATTCCTTTTTCTCTTTAGCTTCTATAACTCTTACTTTGCTGCTCTTAAGAAGAGACGTCTAAGACGTCCTTTCTGTGCAGTAGATTTATATGCCATGATAAATCTTCCCTTACAGTGGCTGCTGTGTCTGTACACCAGCCCTTTTGTCAGTCTGCCAAACAACAGGCTGCACTAGCAGGAAGCAGTAATCCAATTTCAATAAAGACAAACCAAGGTCTTTCCTATATTCATCCGCCTCAAATAAATGCAACCTCTCTTCCCTGCTTCTCCCAACACATGCTTTGGGTTTGTATGAGGAATAAGTGTCCTTGGCAGTCTCCTCTGAGGGAGGACACAAGAGTAAGCAAGGCAAAGGAAGAGCTGGACGTAGGTCTAGCTGTCAGAAACTATGCATACAGATCAACAGTCTTCTGTCAGGCTTTCAGTCCTTTCAGACATATTGCCCCTTTTGCCATCAGACAATGACCACTGCCATTTTAGATATGTCTATGTCTGCTTTTAATAATGCAACTGGTAAAGAGCCAAGAGAGATGGAAATGTTCACCCACATCAAAAACAACATAGGAAATATGAGCATTTCTTGACTGTACATACTGCACTGATTTAGAAATAACATTTTGTTGTAATAATGCCTTAAAGTGGAGTGCACTGGCAGCTTTGTGGTTTATGTGCATGACATAAAACCACAACATCCTAAGTTCGAGTCTGGATGTCACACCCTCTATCTTTCCTCAAGTTTCCTGTGCGCCTTCTACTGTCAAACTACCGAAATAAATGCTTGAAATGCTATAGTAAAGTCATTTTTCAAACTGATTTTACACACATGATGATTTCCCTTTCATAGAGTTTAAATATCTTCAGAGGTACAGAGGGTTACAGCTGTTAATACTTGAAAAATATTGGGATCAGAGAAGCTTTACTGCAGAGTGACAGATTTACAAATATCTGATTGTATTATCATCACAGGCCTGAGAAGCACAGCAAACTCAGCAACAGACATGCATGAAAGTGATACTGATCCTCTATATTCTGTAGGCTAGTCCCTGTCTCATAGTCAATCTCCATAACAGCTATGTGTCCTGTTAACTGTCCTTGAGTAAGAAGCCGAAGCTTCTTGTACTTACTAAACAGACAAAGCATAAAAGTTATGTTATCAAAATAAAAGTTAAAGTGTAGTTTGTAGAATCTGAAAATGCTAATAAATCACGTTAGGCTCATACTCTTTAACAAAGACCTGTCACACACCTGTAGCATGCTCCCTAAGTATTACATTTCAAGTTGAAACTGGCTTTTCATCAGCTACAGAGGCATTTGAAAATACTCATTGTACTATCTGCATCTGAAAAGTGGCCTAGATACAGAGAATGAGGGGATGAATGAACACATGGACCGTACAGACTGTAGCAAGGATCGTCTCATTTTTGTTCCAACAAAGTACAGAACATTTTTAAAGATGCTTTATTCGCAAAATTCTATATACACCATCTTTTCTTGAAATGGAAGCTACAGTATTCAAATTAATCCCAAATCAGCTATATTTTGCAATTTTACTGGCTCATCAATTTTAGTGAGTTTAAATGTCAAGGTGACTGCTGTATATAATACTGTAGTTCTCTGTAGTGCACTGATGCTGAGAGCTGAATTAAGGCCATTTACAATTTTATTGTAGCTCCACAGAATATATCATATAATATATAATATAATATATATATATATATATATATATATATATCACAGAACCTATCACCTCTGTGTCCTCATGACTTAGGCAACTTCTCACTGCCTGGTGCCACACATCACTATGTGATGACAGAAAGGTTAAAACTAATGCCTCAGTTGACAGCTGTTGATGTAAAAAGCATCTCTGGGGTCAAAATATGAGTTCGGCATTGCGGTTTCTATGAAAGCAGCAACCCATAACCTCAAATGTCCTGAAGGTGCTGGTAACCTTAATAACAACTAAATTCTCACTGAAGCCTGTGAATGAATTAACGTGTGTGTCAGCATGTCCTTGTGTGTGTTGGACGCCGGCATTCTCTGCTCTCGTCTCGTGTCGTGTCGTGTCTTAGTTTTAGTACACAGTAACTGTCAGCACTGCATATGACGTTAATGCGTTTAGATTTAGTTACACCAGAGCAGGTCTGCACAGCTTCAGAGCAACCAAGCAGTCTCAGCTGTCTGAAGCCTGGTGGCTGAACTGAGCTGCAGCTACATGCTTAAATGCTAACTCAGCTTTTTTTTTTCTTTTTTTAAATGGACCCATTAAGTTTTTTTCTCCTTGGAAAAAAATCCAACAGGAACTAGTGCAACAGTATGAAATCATATCCATTAGAGGGTATAATGAATGCTCATTACCAGCAGTCTGAGGATAAGTGCTGAGAGGACTTGACATGAACAATGATGGGTGTTGCCAGTGTGTATGTGCATGACAGCGTGTAACAGTTGAGGTGTACTTGTTTGTGCCTATTTGTGTGTCCATGAATGGTACTTACTCCTTGGGTGGGTTGAGGTCTTCAGGTCTAGTCTCAAAAAACACTCTGACCTCTTCACACTGAGAGATGTAAACCGGCAACTGAATGAGGGCCTGCGAAGGATAGCACACAAGGTCAACCAGAAATAAAATGTAAGAGCATATTCTGAGAGTGGAATGTCAGTAAAGGGGTTTAGCGACTGATTTGTCTAACTTAATGATGTCATAAGATTTTTAACATTTAGATTTGATATTTTTGCATTTATTTTAAGCTTTTTCAAAACACATATAGGTCCATATCTACCATCTATGTTTACTATCTATTACTATATACTAACAAATCTATTTCAGTACTTTCAACTAATCCTAAGTTCATTTACCAGTCTCACCTACCACCCTCCCTTATTTTAGATCTCTGTGTCGAATGACTAGGAGCAAAGAGATGAGCCTCGACAACACGGCCACAGAGGAAAGACAATAAGACATATTTAGTTTTCTCTTCATTGGTCTGTTCTCATCTGTCTCACACAGGCAGTCATGTTAGCAGATGGTCTCAAATTCTATTCCTTTTTGTTCTCTTCAGTATCGCTGTTTTATCTGCATCTTCAAATCTGTCTTTCACTCTCTTTCAAACTTCTAAAGAACAGCACTGACACAGATAATCGCCTTAACAGTTTGATGTCCCAAACCAGAAGACAGAATAAATGCCACCAAAGATCCTGTGATGGCTGTCTCTCTTGCTGTTGAGGAAGCCCAGCCACTCCTCATTCTTTATTTGCTGGCAGGCATAGCTCAATGCTATCCATCAAGCTTCCTCTGCTGTCCCCTAGCTCTGTTTTTAATACTCCTAAGTGTTTTAGTTTTGTCCTTAAAGGTAGCATAGTCTCTGTCTAGTCCCTGCACTCTCGGACACACACCAATATCATCAGGGCTGACTGATATGGAATGGAAGCCAAAGACCAAGGTGTCCTTCTCCCATGTGCTGTATTTGCCTTATCAGAATTATGACTGTGAAACTTCCTCAGCAGCTTGTGTTGAGGGAAAGGAGCAGAGTGTGTGTTGCATACATGTTGATTCATAACCATATTTAATACATCAATATGTTAAAACAAAGCTTTTTTATTGGTCAACTCCAGAAGACCCCCACAAGGTATACTCCTGCAGGCCAGGATCATGTGCTTTGTCTGAGGTTAGAGTGCACTCTTAACTGGTTTCCCTCTCCCTGAATTTATTCCTCTCTTCGTATCAGCGTGTGGCCCATCCACTCATTACAATACTCCCCAGGGAGGAAACAGGAGGGAGGCTTAGGGTACATTACAGCAAATGGACTTTATGGGTGTTCTTGACAGCAGACAGCATTAAGGTAATTGTGTGTGCCTGCATGGTTGTGTGTGTGAGCGCGTGCGCATGATTTCTTCAATGAAATATACTTAATGGAAATGAGAGATCTACTTTTACATTCCTATAAGGTAGGAGTGGACTGTGAATGTATCTGTACACTGTACATCTTCACCTGTAGAGACATATAGCAAATGCAAATCTTTTTGGCAAACACAAACGACCAAGATTTAAGATGTCATATTTCGAAAAGCAAACAAAGGTCTGTGAATGCATTACAAAAATATCTACAAAGCAGAGCACCTGCTCTCAAAAAAGGCTGCTGACCTCAGAATTAAAGACATTTTGAGACATTATTAATGCACAGTGTTAATGTTTGTACATACATTGTCTTTGAAAAAACCTTTAAATGCTACTAAAAAATGCTAAATGCTGGTGGAAATATCTATTAGTTAACAGATGCTTCAGTTGGCTGCAGTTCATCAAGCTGTGTGACCTGGCTATTAGGCCTAGCTCAGCAGTTTTAGTCTTGCTTTATGCAAACAAGTCCCAATTCCTTATTCCCCCCCCTTCTTTTACTTTTTTTTTTTAAATCTGTGTTTACTGGCTAGAACAAAAAAACAAGACTTCTCAAACCAGGGAATTTCCAGATGAGTCAGATTAAAGCCTCAGCTGTACAACAGTAAGGCTGACTCAGCTCTTCTCTAATAAAAACATCAAGTTTCACCTTATCAACCTGAATGCATAAGGGGGTGGATGACAACGTCATTTTCAGCAGTTACTGTAATACCCAGTATTCACCAGCAAAACTAAATTCTGAAGTCTGACCTGTAGTGTTAAGGTTAGGATTAAAGTTGTGCCGTTTAAATTGTTTATCAACTATAACTACATCTTGAGTCTTAAATGATCAATCCTTGCTTGATCTGGATGTTGTTCCATGTTGAAGAGCATCTCAAGTCTCTTATACAGTATCAGCCCAGAGGAGTGGGGATCGAAGAGTGATGTTTGAGGAGAAATAAGCAATGATACACAAAACCATTCCTTGCAGATATCTTTTAACAGACGGATTATTGGAAACCTGTTGATGATTAAATGCTGCAGCTGATCAAATTGATCTGGAACTACATCAGTACACCGGCACAGGTTTATACTGTAGTACAGTAATAACAGAACCCATTCAAAACTCAAATTAAAACTAAGTTTTTACTTGAAGAGGGAGACAGACTGATGTTGTTCAGCAATAAACGTAATTTTACTTACTTAATGTCAAGCCCTTGTTTTCCACTCCACATAAAGTACATACATTACTCTAACGTATTCTGTCCTTTACATTTACACTAATAATAATTTTAACAAATGCTTTGTTTGTTGACTTTATGACTTCATGAAAATATCAGCATAGTCGTCAATTTAAATCATTGTGACAACATTTAAATGTCAAATAAGGACCAATCAATTCCATAACTAAACAATCCACCACAGGTAAATCCACCTTACATCCACAAGTTTTCAGACATTTTCACAATAACAATTTTAAATGCAGCAATGCCACTGATGTAAAACTGGCTAATTCATTCCTAAAAACATCCACACCCACAGACACGAACCAACAACATTCCTCTCCCAAAGTCTTTTTTACCCACATACAGGAAAAAAGGAGCACAACAAAGATGCATCCAGGAGGTGAAAACCACTGCTGATCAAAACGAACACAAAAGGCACATCTCACATTTTTACATCACCAAAAACATCTTAATTATCCACACTATTCTGTGGACTGATGGGACAAAAGTAACCAACATTCAAACATGGTGGTGGTAGTGTGATGGTCTGGAGCAGCTTCAGGACCTAAACAACTTGCCAGAATTGATGGAATTCTGCGCTCCACCAGAAACTCCTAAAGGAGAATGTCCTCCAATCACTTTGTGACCTCTGTTGAACTATTGCAGAAAGACAGTAATCCGAAACACATCAAAGATCAAAGTTTAAATCTGATTGAGATGCTGTGACATGAAATTAAACAGGCTGGCCATGCTT
The DNA here is from genome assembly GCA_034779795.1 of Ctenopoma multispine. Lineage (NCBI taxonomy): Eukaryota > Metazoa > Chordata > Actinopteri > Anabantiformes > Anabantidae > Ctenopoma > Ctenopoma multispine. The sequence goes on along the minus strand of JAUYWH010000006.1, from coordinate 17,377,178 downwards.
CAAAACTCTCCAATGTGGCTGAATTAAAACAATTCTTCAAGAAAGAAGACCCTAAAAGTCCTCCACAGCTTTGTGAAAGAGTTATTGCCAGTTATTGCAAATGCTTGTTGCCGCCAAGGGTGGCATATTTACATATATTTAGGGTATCTTTGTGTAATATTAAAATTAGCTGGATGATCTTAATCCTTTAAGTGTGACAAATATGCAAGAAAAAAAATCAGGAAGGGGACAAATACTTTTTCACAGAACTCTAAGTGGTTAAAGATGTTGGCCTACTCCAGCTGCACATTCCTTTTAACCCCAGAAGACACTTGGTGGGGTACCGCTGTGCATTCAACACCTCCTCCAGCCCTCTACATTGTTTGTCAAAGATAGTTGCTTTTCTCTTTATGCAGCTCTTTATGGAGATAAAATTATACAGGTGAAAACACAAGGATGGAGTAAAGGCTAAGTTAGTCACAAACTTGTAAAAACATCCTTAGACGTCGCTTTCAGAGAGGCAAGAGGAGGTTTAGAAGCCCTGAGGCAAGTCTGTAAAACTGAACAAAAACAACGTCCATGGGCTGTGGATGTGCTGACTGGAGCAAGCTCAGCAACATCAAGCTCCTTGCCTTTGGCATGACTGATAGTAACACCCCATAATGAGGTACAACAGCTCTTCCTGTACTTCTGAATACCAGAGAACTGTTTCAAACTAAGTCATGTGTGTTTGTGGCCACAATATCCGTTTCGTAGATGTCTGATAAGTCTGATAAGCCTTGGCTATGGCAGATTAACAGTTGGCAACTAATTTAAAATACCTGATTTGTTAAAATTACTGTGTTGAATTCATTTCTAAGGCACAAAGCTTTGTCTTGTTGCTGATCATCAATCATAATGTATTATTTAGGTTGTTGTGGTTACATTTCTGTCAAACTAAAGCAATTAGTTGCTTGGTATTGGCAGTTTTATGGTTGCAGTCCTGCTCAAGTGGAGCCTGAGAATGTACAGTTGCATTTTTTCCCCCTCTTTCTTGAGTCCAAGTGATTAATCTCTTTGGTAAAACGCCATGTAACAGGCAAAATAATGCAAAGGTTTGCAATTTCTTTTTTTAACTAATTGAAAGAGATGTAGTTTTTCGAATGGTAAAACAGACACCACAAACACATTACATCATATGTCTATGTGCTGCAAAAAAGTAAGGTCCATCCTGTTTGTCATAGCACCAACAACAACGGCAAAGATACTATTTATAAATTATCTTGCCCAAGAGGATCATGAGGCTATATTGGACATGTGACTGTCCATTATTTATATAGCTACACAGCAACAGGTTTGTGCTTATACACTATTGGGGTCAACTTTCATTTAGTTTATTTTTTCGCAAAAAGGTCAGGATGAGAACCTTGACAATGCAATAACACACAACAAGGTAAGGGAAGGTAAGGGCAACAGCATTCTGACAGGTGAAAGTAGTGTGGTGTGACAAATTTGGGACTTTAGGGTTATAACATGAAATATCACAAACCTAAGCAAATACTCAATGACAAATAAGTCCCTCTGTGTAACTCTGAGTAGGCTGAAAGAAACAGCTCCCTGTCTTTTCAAGTTTAATTCACATACGGAAGGTTATTGACAAAATACTCACTCTGCAGTACTCGTTGATGGGCCCTAGCCTTTTCATGGCCACATCTCTGATATGGCTTCTCCTAAACAGGATCTTCCCTGGAAAATAGTGTGAAAAACAGATTTAAAGTTAATATAACAGAAAACCTAAACTAACAAACAAATTATAAAGTATTTATGATCACATACTCTGCTTGGCTGGTGGTGAGGCACTCCGTGTTCACCACCAGCCAAAGGGAATATAGCCTAATGATTAATGCAAATTTCCTTAAAATATCTTAACATTGTTGGTGGCTGCTGGAGATGCATATAACTTAAGACAGCAGGCAGTGATCTATGAGATAAAGTATGATTCTGAATAGACATGAAATGACCTGCTGATGCACAAGATGTTTCAGATGTGCAAGCACTGATATAAGAGAGAAACTGTGTTTATGGTATTTGTTTCAAAACTTAATTAAAAGTGTAGTTAGTAGAAAATCTCACTTCCTTGCTCTCAACCAGTTGCTATGCGAACTACAAAGGTTACACATTCACCGTGGTACTGGGCAGGAGTGGGGTTATCTTTATGTAACCGACTTTACATTTGAGTGAGTTTAGTAAGTTTAGTAATTTTACAGCACAAGAGGTCCACAAATCACCCTAATCCACCCAAAGTTTTTTCTTGTTTTGCATAATTCCAGCTCTAGGGCTCCAATGAAAGGCAATAAGGACACATTGTGTTTTAAAAAGCAGGGTTAGTAAATTAGCATGCAGACACAATACACTCACATCATCAATAACTATGACAGCACAATGAGGTGGGTAAGGAGCTAGGTGAATAGCTGGCCTGTTCAAGTCATGAATAAATTATTTTGTTAAAGCAAATTATGCCTACATGACAGCTTAAATGCTACTCTCATATTGTTATCTCTAAGCACAAATAACCACAGACACAGACGAGCTGTGCCGCCATAACAATAACAAGTAATGGCTACAAATACGCCTCCTAAAACACTCTTCTAACTTAATGGTATGCCAGAAATTTTAGAGCCAGCATCTATTTTCTCCTATTTCAGCTGCAGAAGTTTCTCCAGTTTATTCACAGAGACAGTTTTACTTACATAGATTTGGCAGGAAGCCAAGGCTGTAATAAGATCCTAAATGCAAGAAGGACTTTTTGAGTAGTTACTGTTATCACCTCCATCACAGGGTAACAGTGCTTTTTTAGTGAGTATTTAAAGTAAACCTGAGAAAATAAGTATTTATCTGGCAACTCAGCATCTTACTATAAATGGGTTTTTCATTCCTTAACCAATACACCTCAAGACCATACATTTCTTTTGTTTGTTTGTAACAATACAGGCACATACAGTCTGTGATTATGACAGTTAATACTTAGTTATATTATGTCATAAAACTAGTAATAATAAGTATGTTTTTTTTCTGTTTCTCCCTTTTGGGGTAGCCTCATCTGCCTAATAATAATAATAATAATAATAATAATCACTGTTCTTACGAAGTAACCCCTACAACCTTCTAGGTTACTCAGGTGGGTGACATAGAACACAGGAAATCATTTCCATCACACTTCCTCATTACTGCGTGCAAGACAAGAAAAGATTAAATATAGAAGACATACCCTACTACATAATATCAAAGAGTCAGTCGGCAGATGTTGTCATAAAAATAAAGAAACTTGGTTAAGAGATTGATATAACCTCACGCAAATTATGTGGTTGGTATTGTTTGAGAAAAGACTGTCAGACACATTCTCACATGGGTCAAAACTCTGCTTGATTTTAGTGATGGGCGGGAGATTCTGTGTTGAGTGTGCGGGAGGCATGACCTCAAAGCAAAGATCACATTCCGACTTTGTACTGGGGGCACGCGAGATGGGTCTGGGTAATCTCCAGGGCATCTGACTCCTTTGCTGTTCTCACATGCAGCTCACCTGGGTAAAGTCTAGTGAGTGAGCATTACAGCCCCCAGACATGGGTAATATTAGTAGTCACATAGACAGCTTATAGTTACATCAAATATACAAAATATAACAGTGTTTATATAATCTGACCAGTCTATTTTTTCACCTGTACAGAGGACAACATTATTGCATTATGTGAAGGAGACTGGAAAAGGAGATTAACTAGACAAAGAATGAGAGGAGACAGCCAAAACCTCTAAGGTGTTGGCGACATCTTGCCAGAACAGCCGAAAGGACACACCTGACAGCTCTTGAAAAGTAAAGAGATTTGAAAGTCAACCTTCGGATGCCTCCTTCACTTTACTCCTCTTTCTGCCTCTTTTTTCTTCTCCTCCCATCATCAGTGTTCTAACAGAAAGCTTTTCTGACAGTTTTCCAAAGCTCTACAGGGTTAGGAGCGAAGCACTGACTTAACACTGCTTACTCTGTATGCTCAGCAACTTGTTGGGTGCAGCCAATGAAAAGGGTTTTTTTGGGCAAGGAGGGAGGGAGGAAGAAGTGAAGGTAAGCTGCGGCACTGAAGCCATGGCTGAAGTGAAGTAGACTTTACAACATATTTCAGGGCGAGCAGTGACTAAGGCTATCAAACTATGTCTGTTTGCCATCTGTGCCAGCTCAATGTCAGTTTAAAAGGGGAGATTGGGTGTGAATATGTGTTATTTCTGAGACCAGCCACTGGATTTTGACATGATTATCTTAGGAGAATGTTGAAGCTTGAGTGAGCTTCAGTCAAATGTGCAGTTTAGTACTGAACGAGAGCTGTGTATTTTGTCCCACCACCTCTTACAACACTGTGAGTTGTGTTGTCTCCTTTGACCATAACTAAGTAGAGCGACCAGGACCTACTCTCACGTACATATAAACGCAATGATCTAGTTTCCCTGAAAAATCACAAACCTATTGTGTAATATTACAAAACTTGAAAACGTTTTTTTCTGAAAATACTTTACAGTTGATCTGAACTCGCCCTCAAAAGGTTTTAAGTGAAGATACAAGAATAAACTGCCTGTATGTGTTATAGTTACTAAAGTATAAGATTAAGTTGCTGACTTAGGGCACTTGAAACTTCTTAAGCTGCCATATAAGACAGGTCTGTTGCTGCTTTAACACATCCATGTAGACAAGAACAATGATTACTTTCTCTTGACGCCAAGAGATGAAAATGATATGGATGTGGTATAAGCAACAAGGTCACTTTAACAGCTCAGCTACATTGTGTTTTTCTGTCTGAGTGACTGATTGGAGAATGTGACCTATTCAGCGCCACAGAATCATAATTGACCTGGTCAACATACTGTACCTCCTACTGTGGCAGGCAGGGAGATCCCCAGCACAACAAAGTGGCAGAAAAAGTATGGAAAACATACTATTATTCGGAGCTAAAGGAACAAAATGGTCAACCCAAATGAATATCAACTCTTCTACCAAGAAGGAGCACTAAATAAAAAACTGACCCTCATTCCATCTTGGGATTTGACGCATAGTTTAAACAAACCCAGCTTTAGATAACTGATCAGCTCTTTTTCGAAGGCTGTGCAGCTTACACAATCGTAAAGAGCACTGCTCATGGCTCTTGTGGTTTTTGGATGAAAAATGGTTTATAGATGTTGGGCACAAGTTACTGAAACTCCTCAAAGATAAAGAAGTAACACTCAAAAAGCAGCCAAGGTTTCTGGTGCACCTCTGACAAAAAACAAACAGAACATCTGCACTTTCCACCAAGCAGACATGTCAGTTTGCTGATGTGGAGATACTAAAGGAGTAAAAAAATAGCTTTAGGTCTTGAACAAACTAAAGGGGAAAAACCACTTCCGTGCCTTATTAGGCACTGTCCGGACTTAGGCTTTGTAAGCCAATGATTTTCTTGGCTGTCAAGAAGGCTCTTCAGCAAATCAGGTAGCTTATAACCGGGGAGTTGAATCAGGGATTTGAAACAAACAGAATTAGTCATTCTGTTTGTTTTCCAGTATCATCATGTCACAAAGGCAAAGAGACTTTAATTCAACAAGAGTACCACGAGGCCAATGAATCTTGTGTCTTAATAGCTCCACAGGAGCAGTTGAGGATTCAGTGCATATCTCAGGGGGAACTTCCCTAGTAATTTTCCACCACCAAAAATAGGAGGACAAAGAGAAACTACCAACACTCTCAACTCTTCACTGGATGACAGAAACAGAGAAACTGAGGGATGAACATTTAGAATCTCAGATTTCAAAAGTTAAAAACAAGGGAAGTAGACAGATAATGCATAGTAGTATGCATGGTCAGTACACTGTGTCTACTGTATAAGGGAATCATGGGCGATAGTATGAAAAGCACTGTTTTTCTGTCTTTCTTCTTTCTCCCCCTTCTCTAGTCAGAGTTCATCAGACTGACTCAGTGTGTGTTTGTGTGTATTCTCTCAATGAGTTCCAGACGCTCGTGGCCACAAAGGCAGACACCCAGACACCCCCCACCCATCGCCAAGCCTGGTAGGAGGGATGTGGGTGAGGTATTTGGGTGAGGCTTTCTTTTAAACTCTCTTAAGATTTACTTTCAGCAAGATCTAACTCTGAAATCATTTCAAATTGGCTGAGCACACCCAGGCCCCTTATTCCTAACAAACATCATTGCCATTTGGAGCAGTGGGAAACCAATAAGAAAAAAATATTAATTTGGCCGGTCAAGTTTTTCACATGATGAGCCATGATTCAGACAGGACAATGATTCAGCTAAGCCAAGAAAACAATTTACAATGAATGTTATACATGGTAACCTGCCCCTTAGAGACAAATATTCAGTATGCCTCCCAGAAGCTCCAACCCTAATCTCTATGTCATGCCTTACATAGTATGTCTACGGCCCATATGCTGACTCGACGAACAGTGAGGTTATGACCAATTATGGGTGCTTCAGATTTTTCTGGATAGTTTGTTTGTGTGTAGTATGCGACAAAACATTCTGCTTTCTTCCAGCTCATCTACAGACCATTAACGAGTCACTGTTGTCCACATTTTAACCCATTTTATGCAAACATTTCTGATGTAGACGTCAAATGGAGCAACAAATGAGATGGAGACGTGATATTACATAGGGAGAAATACAGTCATGGCAGCAAAATATTTCAGCAAACTACATGAGCAGTGTGTTTAACTGTTACCTGGTAAAAAAGGAATAATCCTCCGCTTAGGGTCTTTCTGGCCTCCCTCCACTGGGAATTTATCCAGCAATTCCATCTACAAAACACACAATTAATTAGAACTTACAAGCACACAAAGTATTTACACATACACATGAACATGCATTTCACATTACAGGATAGCTGAGGCCTGAGAGGAAGGGTTCACATTTTTACAAATCAGCAGTTCCTGCAAGGAATTCGGCCAATAAAGGGAGGTCTGCCATTGATTAGAAATGTACTGAGCAGATGGTATGTTTTTTTCCTTCTGCTACATATGCTGCTGTAGCTAAGGGGCTGTTAACAGCAAGGCATCGATGACACAGTGGAACATTTCTGTTCCCAAAAATTTCAAAAGCCAGAGAGCTGTGATCCCTTGTAACTATTGATCACAATTTTTCTCATTTTGACTTGATCAATAATTCTTTTAAAACTAATAACTAAGGTCTATCTCTTGTTTTCCACACCAACATCTTTGACTTTATCCTTATGCCATTATGAACAACTACATAGCACATAATTACTACAAACATATATATGTATATTTTAATATTTGAGCATGTGTGTTTATGTGCGTCTCTCACTCTCAATGAGAAGCCAATAAAAAGACACCTGAAAACATTGGCCATTCTTTCTTGTGTGCCCATTTTTGACAAAGCATTGTCACTTACTACACAACTAAAACAAACTAACAAACAAGTGTTCAGAATAAAAATACTTTACTGAATTGAATGCTTGAGTAGGAGCATTTGAAAATGTCACTGATTGTGTGGCTAGAGTACAGAATTCATTACTTAAAAAGCTTTAAGTTGTGCTACAACCCTCCTTCTTAATTTCTTATTTAATCATGAGTTATAAAATATATTAATAACAATAATAAAAATATTAATAGAAGCAGAAGAAGAAGCTGGTTGTATACTGTGAAAGTGCTATCACAGAATGAGATTAATACTGTTTCTGACTGTTCTGGTCAATGATAACTCTTTAAAATTATTTATTTATCAAGGCTGTGCTAAACTGGTATGTGCTAGGTATTTGATGGTGAAAACAAACTGTCACGCCAAATATCTAAGCCAGGAATTCATTTCACTCCCTCCACTGTTAAATATCTCTGAACCCTGACTAGTATGAGAGAATCAATTCTACAATATGCAGCGATAAATTCCAAACAGGAATGTAAAGTCAGTGTTTGTGTTCTGGTCTGATTACCATCAATGTCTAAATTTCAGTTAAGATATGGACTAGGTCTGTTTCAAGGCCTAATTATTTCAAAATCCTACTTGCTGTCAACAACAAACTCTGATCAGCCAACTCAGATTCCACTAATCTAATTTTACATGTCTGGATCAAGAGAAATGAAGCATGTGCATCAGGGAACTACATAATGTGTAAAGTGCTGTATTTTATTTGTTCACATTTTATTATTTTCAGTATCAACAGTTATTAGCTGGCATATTTGTGATAAAATACTCTAATATAGATTTTACAGAAAGCTTTAGAGCAAAAGACGTTTTCTAGCAAATGTGTTTTTTTTTTATCTCCATACTAACTTATTGCTACTTTCAGACAAGACAGGGCAAGAGAGTAATGAGGTGATGAAGGGGCTATGGGAAAAGCAGAGACATGTACCAAATAATATTTTCTAGTACTGTTTATGGACTGTCTCAGTTTATTCAGGTGCCAAAAAAAGTGTTTTTCCCATAAAGCACTGAGTGGCATAAAGTTTAAACGGTCTCAGATTACTCACATCTGTCTATTTTAAAGACACTGATGAAATAACAACCATTTATGCTTAGAGCTAATTCAAGACTGCAATAGATCTCACCCATGTTTATAGATCTGTGATGAATGTATATTTTAGTTTTTAAAACCTGCAATCTGCAATTGAGAGAGAATACAACCAAGTAAAGTGCCAGAGTAGCAGTATGTCCTAAACTGTACCACTGTTTGATCAGTTAGAAATAACTAACAGCCCATAGATAATTACCTGAATGGGAAAGCGCCATTCAGAAACGTAGGTCCAAGCATAAATGAGGACACATGTTTTACAGATGAATTAATGTTTCGTCTTTTTGGACTGGCCTCAGCCCACAGTGCAGACTTATGCTTTGTAAGTGAATTATTTCCTTGGGTGTTGGGAAAATTCTTCAGCAAATTATGCAGCTTGGATTCCTTCTCATAGATGTGTATATGACCTTATCTGGGATATAAGACTCATTCTCTGACAATGTTTTCCAGTAACATCATGCCACAAATGCAAACAGTTTCACAGTGGCATTCCTAAAGGGTGTTGTGTAGAATCCAATCAGTCTTTTTGGTGTTGTAGCTGCTCAAATGGAGCAGCTGGGGATTTAGTGCTAGTTTTTCTTCTGGGAGCTTCAACTATAAAACAAAACTAACACTCACACATCCTCATTGAAAGACAGGAACAGATAAGAAGGGATAAGATGGAAAGTAGAATACTATCTGCATGGTGTTACACTATGGTCATAGTAATATGTCTGACTGCATGTAGAGAAAAACAGGGATAGTATAAAAAGCTGTGTTTTTCTGTTGAGCTACAAATTTACATTTAGTCATTTCGCACTGAAAACAATGAAAAAAAGGGGGTAAAAAGATGAGTCAGGTAACGTTCTTTAGATTGGAGGTTTTAAGATAAAACAAAAGGTGAAGAAGGAATTCAGTAATGTAAGAGTGAGATGCTTCCCCACAGTACTACCTTAAGTGAGACAGTGCAAACAGAGAGTGAGACAGACACAAAAGAGCCAATAGCCCACAAGCTGTAATTGTTCCCATGTGTCTGACTGGGAGTCCAGACACACCCAGTCTCTGTGTCTCCTCTAAACCTTGAACCCTCTCTGTAATCAGAACCACTCCAACAAGAAAAGGCATCTGGAGAGAGTGAAGATGTCCCTTCAAAATACCAGTTACAACATGCAGCCAACATCAAATATTCATGCTCTACAGGCAGGAGAACGACAGACCAAGGTTGAGCACAGTCAAACTTCACATGACTTTCCATGTCTACTATAAAGTATTTTGTTTTAAATGAAATCCTGCTGTATTCATTTCCATTTAGCAGAAGGGTACTATACAGATGGTACTATGTCATACAGTATATAGTAATTTGTTGACCTCACAGCACGATCACATAACAAATTGGATAAGTTCAGTCAGTCAAATCAGAAGTTGTAGATATGTCCTCTAAGTGCTTGATGCTCCTATCAAAATATCTAAAAAAATTTCAAACCCTGACCTGAAAACTCTTTTTCACAACTGTATCTTGACTTTATAATTGTCTTACTCACCAAAGCCTGATGAGGATATGCTGTCATTACTGTACTATGATGTGTAAATGCTGATTTTATCACCAATAATAAAAACCCTTTCAAATTTCCTGTATTACATGTAGACCTACAGACCCAATACAAGGACGCACAGATGAACAAACATTTCCACTGTCAATAGGTTACTCTACCAGCCTGCTAATATGCCCATGCTGCTGCAAAGCTTTAAACACTTTCAATTAACAAATTCTGGCTGATTCAGAGAGCAACGTCATCTTTAGTCTAGTCCATATCCGCTTTAACCACATAATCATCCTTCAAATAAAGGCCTAATAAAGAAGAACTGAGAAGCACCAGATTGTTTAATAGGAGTATGAAATGGTCCAAGAACAATGGCTGCTCTCTTTCCAACATGCCTATGTGAATAGTCCTCTGACTCTTTTACTGATTAATGTACTGTATGAGGTCATTTTAACCCTTTACAAAGAGACTGTACTGTTGAAATAAGAACAAAAACACATCAGGTTTCCACATAACCTGAATGAAGAATGGCAGCCCAGTCTGAGCTGGGATCTATAAACAACACAGGATAAACAATGATGATGGATAAAAAGATGAGTAAATGGCATCTCTTTTTCCTTATACTTAAAATTAAAAGAGTAACATTAAAGGTCTAGTCTTAATTTGATTGATGTAAATTGCCTAGTTTGGATCCTAAACCCTAATGTTAACATATAGTAAACACAAAGGGCATTGCAGATCACCTTGTCCCAGTCATGAACAAGAAACACAACATATCTGATGTTACTCAGTCTGTACAGAGCAATTTACTTTTCACAAATCTGCTTTCACAAAAGTCACTCTAGAGCAGCGGTAGGCAACCCTGGTTCTAAAGAGCCATAGCCCTGCTTGTATTCTGCACTTACAACTTTTGATTGGCTGAATGTACCTAATCCATGTAATAAACTGTGGGATGGGCAGAGATAGTTGGGGCAACAAGCAGCATTTTGGCTTTCTAGGACCAGGGTTGCCTACCCCTGCTCTAGGGGTTCAGCTTTAAAGCAGCACCCAAACCACATGTGCAGTTGTGGCTCAATGTTCTCAGTTAAATGGAGCAATAGACTGAAAGACATGACAAAAGTCCACTCTGGCTCAGTTGCATTGTGGATGCAAAACAGTGACCGCTACCCTAAAAACTGCCTTTGCATACTGGTGTTTTTCAGCCACTAGAACCACGTTAGAGCGAATTTTTTCAAAGGCTGCTACTAGGAATGGAATGATAACCGGTTTCACAATTAACCATGGTAAAATTTCCAGCCGTTTCAAATGTAACTACTATTAAAACCATGACTGGTTACTGCACTTTGTTTTGCATTTTTATTTAAATACATTTATTGTCTCTTTGTATCAGCTAATGCTAGCACAATATACCGTACATACAAGTTGGTATATTTTTTGTATTATGTGTACTGTGTAAAATATCAACACAGTTGTCAAGACAAAGCACCGTTGCTGCTTTGTGAAATATTCTCAACAGGCAGCCCCAATGCTCTTAGCAAAGTAATATGGCCCCTAAAAAGTTTAGTTACTTCATTACTGCAGATGGAAAATATGCGACAGCTGTGCAACTCTCAATAAGCAAGTAGCTTAGCCATGTATTGGATTTTTTTCCTATTGCTTTAAAGTTAAAGTGTAGCCTGTATCCAAAGAGACAGGGAATGCTGAGAGACTGGGGTTGTCAAGTTGAGAGGACACGTGTGCAACATGGAAACTGTTCTTAGTGACATGGAAATAAAATCTGTAGAGATGACACCATGGTAAAAAAAAAAAATCTCACTGCACTTTCCAGCTTTCTGAAGGAACAGTTCAGTCTATTTGTGCCCATAATTTAACACATGGGGAAAAAACCCCCACTGATTTCTATTAAAATTCGAATTGCTTAGTTTTAACAGTGGCATGATAGCTCAGTAGGTAGAGCAGTCGTCCTCTAATCCAAGGGTCAGCTTGGATCACCTTGGGCACCGAAACCCTGTAGTAGCGCTGACACAGGTCTAGCAGCTGTCCAAACAACAATTTCCCCAAGGGAATCAAGTATTCATTATTATTATTATATTTTGTAGCTTGCAAGAATAAACCAATGCTTTACATTACATACATTTATGCATATGTGTAGGAAGACTGAAGGTGTCCTTCACTAGTATGAAGCAATGGATTTTAAACTATTTTATAATATTCTATGCTGAACAGAGACTCTTTGTTAAAGGAATAAAGTGGATGAGCAAATGTGGTGAAACTAATGTTACACTAGTTTTGTTTATCACCTCTATTAAGAAGTAAATACTTTAATATGGCAAGAAAAGCAATACTAGATGTTTACTGTACCAGCAGTACATTTAAAAAGATTAAGGCAAATTAGCATTATCTATTGACACCCAATGTGTGTTTCAGTCCTTTTCATCAGGATTTTTGTCAGAATTTGACCATAAAAACCTCCCACAATGTATTATATGTGTGGATTGAAATAATGATAACTGAGCTTTGAATAATATATCATTTCCTTAAAAAAGATAAACTGTGAAAGTGAAACTGGTGAAAAAACATAGCCTATGACCACACAAAAATCACCTTAGTTAAATTAAAGCATCATCTTCTTTAACCAGCTGCACTGACAGGATGAGGTGAAAAACATTTCCTGTCTGATGCCTGTCTGGAATGACCAAAGACAATGTGTGTGTCATTTGTACCGTATCTTCTTCTCTTACTTTACAAATGAGAGATGACCAGATGAGAAATAAATCAGGATAAGTTGGAAAAACTACAGGGGTGTGATGGGTAAAAAAGAAATGATAATGAGAGGAACTGAATGACACCTCCCTGTGTCACCATCCTGTCACCTGTGATGATGCCCACTGAGTTCATGCTGCCTTTATCATCACCGTCCAGAGTAAAACATACCAAAATCATAAAATAACATTAACATATTACAAAATCCAACTATAAATAAATCCTGCAAGCAATACTGGTATACATACAGTAAATCATGTATAACGCCTTCACCATAGAGGAGCTTAGAGGACATGAGAATTTAAACAGTCCAACCAGCTAGGTTTGGCATAAGCCTCATGGTGGCTTATACCAAACCCAGCTTGAGATAAGACATTGGCTTGTAATCTCCCCCACCACTGTGAGCCCACCGTCAGGCTGCCAACGGAGGAGGAAGCAACTGTATGGCATTGTAGGGGAGAACACCAGAGTGGAAATCCCCTGCTGAAAATATTTCATACTGTATGCTCATCTGATTCAATGCCAATGACCCAAAAACTAGCAATTTCATAAGCATGACTAAAATCTGAATGTAATATTGATTGTCAAAGTTATAATATTGGAAGATGTTTGAAAGAGGTAGCAGGAGCACTTAGCGCATGTACAAGTGTGTTTCACAAGTGATAACATGTACCAGTGATAACAGATTATTTTGATTTAGGGATCCACTTTCCAGCCAAAATCCTGTAGGTTTAGATAATTGTTTTTGCATTTCATTTTTTTTTTTTACATCATTCAATACAGGCAATAATAATTTATGAGAAATTGTGCCTTTGCTTGTATAGGAGATACATTAAGTTCCATTAAAGTTGAGACAAGGACAGCCCAACATCTTTTACTCAATGTTTCATGCAATCTCCCATCACTACACTAAAGATATTACTGTTCATAGTAATACGTGCCCTTATACATAGACAAGGCCTCAACAACAGGAAGATGATATAATTGAAAAGGAATTATAGGTGTGATATGAGACGACGTCTGGCAGCTTTTGCAAGCTCAGGTTAACCTAATGAAATTAGTAATGAAATAGTTTGCATTCAACTGGTTAACTTATCTGCTCCATCAGAAAACCTTTGTGGAGCGTTTTATTTCTTTATTTCATTGCTCCTCCTTTGATCTATCCCAATCAATTAAAAGGAATTTAATTCAATTAGGGTTGACAGTATGCTTCGTCTAAATTGACTATGTGCTCATTAAAAGCGGCTGGCTTTCTGGGTTTCCTGGAGTCCATGCTTCGTAAGCTCAGATGTGGCCAGCACCCCAGATCCATTACCTTCAAAAGAGGAAGGGAAACTGGAATACTAACGAGATTCCCTCCTTGTGCAACACACACTAGTGACATTCAAAAATGATTCAGACATTTCGGTGGTCATCCGCACGTCTTAACATTCATCACTGTTCTCCATTAACTTCATAGGGACACTTTCTGCCATTCTCCTCTCACACAACATAATTACCAGTGTCATATGGGTGGGGCAGGTAGTGACTGGCTACAAGTATTACGCCTACAGGGGGACATTTTGTATGGAAGGAGAACTCCCATTCCTTTCTTGGCCTTTCCACTGGAAAAAATAAAACTTGTGACACTAGAAAGCCAACTGCACTCACCTAAAAGAAAGTCACAGGCTAAGACACACTAACCCAATTTCAAACATACACACACTAACACACTTACTCACCTGCAGGTCAAAGAACTTGCTGTAGCGTCTGTAAATGATTTCTGTGCTGCCATCGCTCCAGGACACTTTGATGATGTACACCTGGAAGAGCAAAACACAAAAATAATTGAAACATTTGAACTGACAAATAACAATTATTGATAAAAACACATGATGATCTATATCCCCTGGGACATCGCTCCTGACTCATAGTGCCAGTAACTGGCAGCTGTGTGACTCTTACTGAGTGCAGCATGTGAGAAAGCAAACAGCATGCTTGTCAGGCTACCAAGACAGGACACACTGTCATCATCCGTTCACATGAACACAACAGGGATATCCAATTATTTCACTTCTCTTTTAATTTACATCACTTCCTGCTAAGGAGGAAGTCAGTATTTTGTATGGATTACGCTCATCAATGGCACTAAATTAAGTTAATTATTAATTTCTTGTACAATTACAACTTTCATCAGCCTTACATCAACAACAGCAAAACATCACAAAGCATCTAACCAGCAGCATCTAGCTTGATCTGTACAGTTTGGGGGCACAGTACTTCATTTTCTTCTCTGAAGAAAGGAGAGGCAAGGAGGTGATTGGAAACTCCCTGGTGGCTTGCTGTGTCTGGCTGAATCATGTTGGCCCCACTCCCAGACCTTCTCTGGCCTCACTCCTTCTTTCAGGACACTAGAATGTGATATGGCCACGGATGGAGCTACATAAACCCAGTGGGGGAATGTGTTGATTCAATAAAAAAGAATTACATTTAAAATGTTACCTTTTTTTTCATTTTACATTCAATGTGTGTATGTACATTACATTTAAACTTAAGAAAGGCAATGTATAAGGATTATTTTCAGGATATTATTTACTAGTCTCTTGACAATTAAGAAAGATATCCATTATATGCAAAAAAAATATATTATTGTGTATGGTGAGCTTTTTTTTTTTTTTTTTAAATATGCTAACGTTTGGTTCAATAATCAAGCAAAGCATTAAGGCATTTTTGTATGCTTAACCACGCTGTAGAGTTTCCAGAAAGTTTAAGATGCTGGGCCGGGGTGTGCAGACAGTTACCATACGCACAAAACAACAAGGTCTGCACTACAGAGAGAGCAAATAGACAGATGGAGAAGACACAGGGCCTCGAGAACTATGTGTCCTTGACCACTAACACTCACAGCAGTAGATGACCTGTTGGTCCCCCAGCATCATTTTCACACATATATGAATACAAACCAACATACCCATACAAATGCACAAACACGCAAACACCATGAACACAAACACCTGCTAAGGGCTTGGCAGAGGTTTGAGCTATTGGCACCCTACAGCAAATGATGTCATATGTGTTACTTTAAAATGTGTGCACACTCATGTATCCCCCAGTACTCAATCTCACACAAGAATGATGAAAGTTCTACTGTTTATGAGTTTTGGTGGCTTTGAAAAATGGGTCTTTGTCTTTCTGACATTCTTATCTCCCACACAAGCTTTGCAGTAGGAGTGGGGATTGACTGTTATAACAGAATATCCACACGTTCTTCTTCTCTACATACTTTTCCCCTGCCTCACGCACAGTAATGAGCCAACGGCAATACAGTACAGATTCCATAAATTGGCACCGTTCTCAAAATAATCTCATCAATATTACATTGAATGGTTAACATCTCCATTAGCTAAAAGCTACAGAACTAGAGCTATCATGTGTAACTACTCTGATTGTCAGTACAGTTCACATTATCATCACAACATAAATGAAAACTGTATAACTGTATTGCAAAACTGATAAAAGCACAAATGCTGCATGATATTGTAATATTTAGGCCCTTGCCCTATTCAAATATCTTCTGTGTTCACAGTGATGGCCTTAGGAAATCTGCCATCAAGACTTCCTGGTTATCAGAGCCTGCAGGTATGTTTTTAAATTGGAGGGTATGAACCATGACAAAGCTGGGATCCTCAATTTTAACTACATTCTGATGAGGATTAGTCTGGAGAGTTTGATTTTCCTATTAAGATGTTTCTGAGACCTTCCTCTGTGATGTCAAACATGTGGCAGCAGACATTTGAGCTGTACTGAAAGCAAGTTTGTTAGACTGCAAACTCTGGTAATATGTATAACATGTTTGTATGTGATACAGGATTACTGAAGATATGTTGCCCGAGGGAGGTCATAGGTCTCACAAGCTAAATCGATGTATGCTCCTTGAAGACACCCCAAAACAGCAAAACATACCATAATTCCTAAAAGACATGTCTAAAAGGCAAATGTTGTTGGAGCAATCTCAGACCCAAGCAAACAACCAACAAAACATCTATAAAAATCTCAACCTGAAAAAGCACACGGAACAACTTAGAGGATCCGTATGTAACGGTTTAACAGTGTCCAGCTTCAAATTGTACCGTGCCAACAGTGTTAATTAAAAAAAAAGCACAACTGTAAAGAGCAACGTGACCTGAAGTTTCCAAAGAATCCTACGCTGTTAAAGTCTATCTGACCATTCCGGCTGGCTTGCTAAAGTGTAATCTGATACTCTCTTTGTTTTTGCTAGACGGCACAGGAAAGGGAGAAGAAATGCCAAATACCCTCGATCTATTGCTCAATACAAGCAGCAAAGCGCTGTTGTTGTGAACGCTAAATGAGGCTTACGTAGTGTTTGTTCGGATTCCTTCGCTTCTGAACATCCTGCACTGTTACTTCTTGCACCGTGCGCCGTGGCATGACGTCCCCTTCTTTCCGCCGCCGTTAAAGAGAAAAACAAAATTCCCTGTTTACGAGCGATCAGAACCGGTTGAGAAAGTTTTCAGGGCGCCGCTTCTTTGTCATCCGCCTCGATCGGATTCGTGACTTCTGGGCGCAACAATTGCTTCTAACGGTCTACGTCAAATTTCCTGCCCAGCAGTCAGCTGCTCACAAGCCAGAAGTTAATAGCCCGTGTCTTTTCCGTCTCTTCTTATGCCTTGTCCCGTCCCGCTGACGGCTCCAACCGAACTCCCAGCCTATCCCAGCTCGCCCACTCCCATTTGAGCACTGGGACATTATGCTCCAAGGTCCAACCCTCCAGCTTCAGCAAACCAAAGGCTGCAGGATCACTCATCCAGGGGTTCAATCCATGCTCTTAAAGTGGCATCACGGTCTGGGTGTGAGCACTCTGAGCTATATAACGTCAATACATTACAGAATACAGATGACATATATATACACGTGAATTCATTTTTATAATTAGATTTTATTGATTTTATATTCAAAGGTAGTGTGACGCTTAAGGGCACTTAGAGTATATTTTTGTCAGCTTGGTCAAGTTTACAGTTTTTCATTTATACTAGCATTTCCAATTGAATCGGCGAAAGGTAGATGTTTCAATAATATAAACTTTTTCAAATCAACTTCTTACAGCCTTTATTTAACCATTACTGTTAGCTAATTGCCTAACCTATTTAGCTAACCATAACCATTAGCTTAACAAGTTATAGCTAGCTAACGTTAACAGCTTTGGTGAAACACTTTAACTATCAATTATGTTGCTAATGTTATCCATTTAAAAAAATACACCAATTGATTTTAATAATTTTAATCATTTACTCAACTGCTTTTAGCTGATAAACAAATTAGCCATTAGCGTTCACCTGTTAATAGTACCTAGCTAGTAGCTAGTTAACTATTTCCACTATGCTAAAGTGTAACGTTAGCTAACTTTAGCATAGCTACAGTTTGTTTTAGTTCCTGTAAAACTTAACAGGCGATGTTAGTAACTCCAGAGGTTCGTCTTAAAACACTTACTGTCCTTCGTGGGGTATTCCTGGCATCACAAACTACAATTCTCACCTTGTGACTAAAAAATAATAATAAATCCACTAAATAATAATAAAACATTTTAAACTTGCTTCCAGTTGTTTCTACTTCCGCATCTAAGATGAAGGCCTAGGCCACGGATTGGAAAGAGTCGCAGCTTGGTAAGTTGCATATTTCTTTGTCCATATCGAGTCTCTAGCGAAAATACACCTTTGTTTTAAATAAATCATATAATGTTAAAACAAATTCAAAGGCCGTTTAATCACTTTTAAACAAACTTTTACAGAAACTATGGGACAACTTGTGATGGGTACAGGGTGAGGTGTTGACCATAACATTTTAAATTAGATGTTAAGGGCCTCATTAAGGTAAAGTAAGATGTTACGGTAAGATCTGCAGATTATAAAACCATTTAAGGCAAAGTTGTTTGTCACATTCACTACTGTTGGTCAATTTAAAACTATCACAAATAAAACAGCTTTTAAGTTTAGTGGTTCATAATGTAAATGGCTAACTTGTCAATGGTTGCACACTGGCTGCAGCTTATGCAAATTCACCACCTGTTTCCAGTCCGTCTTAACTCACTGACTGCAGCACATGATATGATCATGTATAGATTTCTACTGTATCATGTGGTGGAGCTGTTTTAATTTTAAAAGTGCTGAAGCAGAATTAAGTATGATGTCATAGTTTCCAGCCTGTAAATCTGTAAGTGTAATGGTTCAATTAATTGTTTTAGATTTTCCCATAAAAGAAGGAAGATTTGTTTTAAAAAAGTACAAATAAATAAAATAAAATAAATAGAAAAGGCAGAATTAAGTGAGACATTTCATGTTTGCAGACTGGTGACCAAGTTTGAGACTTAGCTGACAGTTTAGTTGCAAAATACCGCCATCTTTTGGTGTGTTGTACTTATTACATAAGTAGTAATATGTGACTCTTATTTACAGAAACACCACCCATACTATAAAATGGTAACTGCTTAAGGATGTCAGGAGTCATTGTTGACATAGGAAGTTAATATTTAGGACAAATTATTTAGAAAGTTATTTTTTATGACAAGAGGTTAACATACGTGATTCCCCAATATGTCACAGTCCACGTACATTTCCAGCTGGGCCTTTGGAAATAGGAACCATTTTAATCAAAAGCAGAAATAAAACTCAAAATGTATTGCATCATACAGATATTATGTCAAAAGCGTTATACTGAGGGAGTCTGTGCTAAAAATGGAAATTTCTTCCTTAGTAAAGAGGAAGGAGAAACTCATATTGTATACATGAATCATCATTACTGCAAATGTTTGGTTTTTCCAGTTAACATGATATAAAGGTGAAAACATTACAATTCACAGGAATTTACTTACAATACTTAAATATTGTTATTCTCTAGATGTGAGAAGTGGAGGAAAAAGATTTGTGTGGCTGTGTTTTATAGAATTGAAACAATAGCATCATGGGCCAGGTATTAAGGGTTATATAAACAGATGATTATCAGAGCTGTTGGATAAAAATCAATCATTTTCATTATGTAAAAAAATTTGAAATATTGTCGAGATCATTAGGCATCCAAGATTAGTCTTCAGGATCATCTGTAAAATGCTAAGAGTTTCGTGAAAAGTTAAAGGGCAAAGGTGACTTGGATAAGGCAAGGTCATATAAAAGGTCACAGAGTTAAAGAGTCTAAGGTTACTGAACAGTTAGAGGTCAGATCAAATGTGAGGGATCTGTGCCGTCACACATATGCAGCTCCAGATGTGATGCGATGCCAGAGAAGCGTTCCTGAAGCGGCAGCACATAACCAAAGGCTTCTCCCTGAGCCACTGGGCCGCTGTAACGGTAAGGACGAATGTTGAAGATCTTCACACAGTTCACTGGATTAGACATAGAAACAAGAAGTAGCTTAGAGGGCATTACTGAATCTCCTGCTTTGCGATAAGTGTTGAAAGATTATGTGTGCACAATTTTCCTTCAATAATTTGAGGATATCATATATATGACATTTTTGTAATAGAAGAAATGGTGCTAATGCCAGAAGCAGCTTGAGTCAGCTCACTAAAAATATTTTATGGAGTTAAGATTAATTTATAACTGAAGTCAGGTTGTTCTCACTACTTTCGTTACGTTGTTATGTTCTGTAACAAATATGAAATATGAAAATAACTAATACATGTTTTTATAATCCCAAATGCAACAGCACAAACCCCAGCCCTAAAAAAGAACAATCTTAACATCTTCCTTTCACTATTCTGAAAAAAACAAGAAAAAAAACAAGCTGCTAATTTAGAAACAACCCAAAACTAGGCTAGTCTACAAGAAGCTCCACACCATCATTAAATCTTGTGAGCTCCTAATGATTGGTGTCTCATCATTAATGTGGGTATCATGGCAAGGTAATGTGTCTCTGTGATGTCTAATCATGTCTGTGCTTTACCCAGAGATGAAAGGAGCTGACAATACATGTGTTCTTCTGATAATACAGTTCAGTTAGGGGTAGAGGCAGAAAGAGGACTAATGATGTTTACTCATCAAGTTGGGATGCTCTGAAAATACACCCGCTCATATGAGCACATACACAGACACAAATGTATTGTACATTGCAAAGGTCTTTGTGCTCGAACAACGCAGGCACACAAGTGCTGATGCGTTGCTTTGTCCTGTAATGATGGCCCACATCACCTTAGCTCCAGCCATTAACTTACAGCAGTAACAGAACCAAAGTACAGTTTTTTTAATAAAACTTGCTTTTTCAGTATTTTTAATTTGAACAAAAATCAAAGTGACTTCCAGGTGGAATTTTATAAGAATATTGAGCAGAAGTGCTTCTTGCAATGTGTCACTAGGGATGGCTGTGTTGATTGGTCCATCTTTTGGTTTCAAGTGAATTATCTTAACAGCTATTGGATGGACTCTTGATGACTTGGATTATTTCTAGCCCATTTGTAATTAGCACGAGGTAAAAAACTCCACTTATCTGGTCAAAAAAAAATATGGAGGCCTACTTCATGGACTGGCAAATTCAAATCCTACTGTCTTTGATCCCCTTTCTTGCGCCATAGCATAGATTACAATACTACCTTTTTTTTCATCTTTGTTGTGATCTGAAGACTTTTCATCTAGTGCGATCATAGTTTCTCCAGCCTCACACAGCTGCAGACTTTTGCATCATTAAGTAAAAATTAACAAAAGCCCGTCATATTAAACAGTGATTAATAATCATCAGACGTTTCTTTCCCTCGCCACACTCCCCTTCAAGTACACGTCATGCCTTTCTTACCATCATTGAGAAGTTTGACCCCGTCAAATTGATTCCCAGCAGGGTCTTTCCGACTCACTGGACCTGCTAGAGAGCCTGAGAATGGAGCGTTGACGATACCATAGTCATCACACACCAGGTCCACTGCTTTATGTAGGTCATTACCTCTACAAGAGGAGTGACAGGAAAAAGTAATGTAATTACACAACCATTTTAAAAGAGCTGTCCCAGTTAGTCATATTTCATACTGTATGTCCTTTAGACATTCAAATACAATACTATATACTACCACCACTACAGGGAAAAGGTTGGACTGATTCTCAGTACAGCTTTACTGTCTCTTGTTTGTTTAGATTGATCATAGATTTGGTTGTTAAAACAAACTGTGGTTTGAACTGGAAGGACATCATCTTAAACAGCAAATGAAGTTTACCACAGCTCTAAATCACTTTTCTCTGTGATTTAGAGCTTTTGTTGTGTCCGTATCTTAATTAGGTTGGCCACACAGCAAGCCACATCAGAAACTACAGTACATAGTGAATAGCTTTGGAGACTATGCAGCATCAGAAATCCTGCGTTGTTAACTAATCTGAACTGTGACGCTCTCATGTGCAGCATCAGTGATCCATTGCATTATTACACATTGAAATAAGATCAGGAGGAAAAAAGAAAAATCACCTTTTGGAGTTGAAAGCACCGCAGCCGTGCACATCACATGCTCTCACTCTGTTGTTATGGTGCCCAGCACAAAGAACACTCCAGGCTCCAACTGCAGAAAACACACCACACCACAACATCTTCCCAAAACACACCATATTTATAGGCAGCTGCATTGCATCTCAAAAGACCAGGCATAAAATGCAATTTAAAAAGACATATTTTAATATCTGCTGAGTCCTATTCATCCCACACTCTGTTCACTTGCTCATAATGCCAGTTACACTGGAAAGACACCATTCAAGTATCCATTATTGTTGTTTTGCGCGAGTGGTGGGTCAGACACTGATATAACCTCTTAACCACAGTAACTCATTTTTGTGACTCAAACAGGAAAGAATCTTATTCAGCCCTTTTCTCATCTTTGAAATAAGTGGTCTTCTAGTGTTTGTAATGTTTGCATACATACCTGGCATACAGCACTGCCTCATCTTAGCCCCTGAACACTTGTCTTGTAGATATCGGCCTTGGCAGATGTATTTGCTGGGTTGGCAGATACCTCCCAGTCTAGTGCAGCTGATGTCACCTCTCGGTCCCATGAAAGTTCTCTTATTTCCATCCTTCTTGTTCTTCCTCTTTAGTGTCACAGCCTTAGGTCTCCCATCATGTGCTGTTGTGTAATTTCTCTTCACCTTCATGCTGGTGTCAGTGTCCCTGTCAGAGCTTTGAAATTCTTCACCTTTCCCTTTTTCATGCTCTGAAGCACAACTCAACAGGGCACCTTAAGGAGAGATGAAAGGCACTGAGAGCTAGAATGAAGAAAGTCAAGGAGCGAGGATTATAATGAAAATGTGGCTTAAAACAACTTTCTCTGTGATTGATATTTGGGATTAGTTAATATTCAGAGCGGTGTCACCCACACATCGTTCTCGCTATTGAATCTTGAGTGGTGCATGGAAATTAGCATTTAAAATGGCATATGTTATTATGAGAGTCTGAATCTAACATTCTAATGCCTAACAATACTTCACTTAATACTTCAAGTACCATCATTGCTCGTGGTTTTCTAATGACCAGTTATCCTTTAAATTAATGAATTAGCATTAGCAAACATAACATGCTATTGGAAGACAGTACTAATGTTTGCAGAATTTAGGCCTTTGTATGTTTATGTAAATGTTCCTTTAAATTATATTTATATTATATTCTAGGCTCACCGCCTGGGCACACTTGTTGAGAACTGTTACTGTCACTCGTCCATATTGACAGACAGAGTCAAAGTTCAGTTATTCATAGTGTGTTTTTGTTCTCACAGTATACAACTCATTCTGCCCCGACACAAGCCGCTGATCCTCATTAACTCTATTAACCTCAGGGGTGAAGAAAATATTTCAATCACGCTGTCCTGGCACAAGAACACACGCTGGGCTCAGTGAATGAAAGAAGCTGCTTATCACTAGAAACCCTTAATTACTAGGAGACAGTTGAGCAGGATAGCTGGCTGTGGCATGAGGAAGCAATTTTCCTCAGTGAGTGAGTTAAAATTAGAAATGGCAGGGTTTTGTGACAAAGGTTTCAGTGAACTAGCTTGGAATATGGTTTTGCTAGATGGTTAATGCCTCAGTGTTAGAATTCTTCAAGATTGATCACTGTTCGTATACATTGTTCGTCATTATATTGTTTGCAGTGTAGTAAATTGGCTTGGTGGTTGCTTCAGTGGTGGTTTGGGAATTTTGAGGTACAAACTAGTATTTACCATTCACCATTTAAATCAAAATCACATCACATTACATGATATATAAATATATAATTGTTTCCACTCACCCCACACACTGAGCCTGGTCCTGCTGGAGCTTTCTGTTGCTAAAGGGAGTTTTTCCTCTCCACGGTCACCTAGTGCTTGCTCGAGTGGGACTGTTAGGTTTCCTGTATAATTTTATATATGGTTATGTAACATAAGGTCTTAAGCCTTAAACACTGTAAAGTGTCTTGAGGTGACTTTTTGTTGTGATTTTGTGCTAAATAAATTAACTAAATTGAACTGAATCAAAATATATATTTTAAGAATTATTTTGTGTAGTTGACGTGCTGGTATATTGCTGCAACTGCTAACTGTGCTCACCGTTGCAAGCCACAGATACTTTTGTTATTTACTTATTTTATACCTGGTGAAACAACATTATAATGAACACACACATTTAGAAAAAAGGGTAGAAAATGTTATGTTGCTTTACGTTAATACGGTATTATTGTTATGAACAGTGTCTGTTTGAGCGGAGTGGATTTTGGCATTCTTGTTTTTGAGTTTTGAGTTCTCAGGAACAAACAAACAGAAGAAATAGAAGGGAAAAAAATGAAGATGGCTAGCGACAGGGAGTTCAAAATAACCTGCTGCTCAGTCAAAGTGGGTGAGCAGCAGCTGCATCTTTTATGTTTCCTCTGGTTGCAGGCTTTCTTGTTCACGGGTGAGACACCACAAATGCACACAAATACAGTTAACCTTTAAATTAATGAAAAGCGGCACATTCATGAACAGATGAATGCAAACTGAGACACGCACCCCTAAGACTTGTGGCGTGAATCATTTTATCTCGGTAATAGGATCTCATCTTCATGTCTCTCAACGGTCCCTCGGAGTCAGAATGTGCCTTAAGCTCTGCAGTTGGATGCAATGATGTAATGTTGCATTAAGCATTCAATCATGCTTTAAATGTCTCATCCACTTGTGCTAACAGCAAGTGGCTCAGACCCCTCTAAGGTTTGTGTTTACAGGAGTTTATAGTTTCCTAATAGAGCTCAGTTCATGGTAATCTCCTGGGGCAGGCAGATTTTTATACACCATTTATTCTTCATATAATAGGAGTCTTATTATTGTACTCTGCTGAATGGCAGATTGCTTTGTGTGCATGTGAGTGTGCCTATACTGCGTAAGCCATGTGTCTCTGTATTTGTGTGGTCAAACACTCAAGGCATTGTATGTTAATGCGTGTTAAAAACCCATGCAGTGTACAGTTTGCATATAGTAGACTACTTACTGCATACTAGCAGAGCTGCAATGAGACAAATCCTCGACTGCATGCTCATCCTCAGGATCAGCTCAGAACCTAACAAGTCTGTGCAAAAAACATATAGAAAGAAAGAAAAACTTTTTCCATCTAGTCACATAATGTGTCATAGCTTCCATTGTTAAATAATGCAGCAGACTAATGTGCACGTTATTTTATATATAAATTTCATTCTCGGAATCAAATCTGAAGTTTATACTTGCACTCTTAAGTTTATATTTTAGACAGCTAGTGTCAAATATCAAGGGCCAGTGAGAAGGAGATCAAATTCTGACTGAGAAAATGGAATCTGTGTACGTACCTGTTTTGAGGAGAAGTTGTAGTGTGGCTGCAGGCGCAGTGAGTAGAAACACAAAGCAAGGACTGTTGGAAAAGCCAGCCTGCTGTGGGAGCTGCCGGCCTGGACCACAGGACATTCCCCCACTCTCAATATTGATACTGGCCTTTGGAAAACACCCCCATTTACTTGCTGGAAAAGACTCACGTTATTGACTTTTTGTAGCTGTACTGAAAGTTACACAGAGCTAGTTATTGGCCTGCTGCAAGTAAGGCTCGACCAAAAAGCTTTCCACTTCCATGTTGTCGATACCAAATGAGCGATACTGTTGACAAATTTCATCTATTTCTTTTACTGTACAGCGTTTGTAGCATATCACCAACTGATTTAGATAGTAAATGATGAAACTGTATTGGCCCATATTCTTTTAACACTATGCACTGTCACTGTACTTTTATATTGTTTCTATGCTTCACTGGGTAATGCAATAACACAATGCTCGTCAGTTTTATCAAAATGTTCATCTTGAGGCATTTTATTGCAGTTTCTGGAGGTGTTCTATTGCATCCCAGTCTCCCAGTTAAGTCTGTTTATGCTCCTTGTTTGTTTTCTCAGTTATGTGGTGGAAATATTATTGCTACCTGGATTATTGTCAGGCTTTTCAGGCAGTAGTGAAAACTGACTTATAAGTTTTGTTACTGTCCACAAAGATATCGACTTCTTCAGAAAATTGATAATTCCTCTCAAAGGTGCTGCAACCATGTAGCAAACATGCAGCAAAGACTAGGACTCCGATAATATTGGATGCATAAAGCCAGTAGTATTTGCAGAGCATTCAGCAGGGATAGGTCTGTTATGCCTTCGTGCTGTCACTCATGGCTTCTGCTCTTAATAAGACAAAAAATACATTTTTGTATTTTTTTTTTTTGAGAGAGAGAGAGAGCTACAAGCAGTTAGCTGACAGGAGGATAATCTGATTCATGTATTGTAGAAGTTAATAATTATGCTAACACAAACACACTCAACTTTTATTATGATTTAAAGAAGAATATCTGGAATAAACATGATGTTCCTTCACAGTTACACGAGGTTCAGAAATGAATAGTTATTTAATTTTTGTTTGCTACTTCTCCTCATTTGTATGTACCAGTGTACCCTACTCTACTGATGTATTGTGGTGCAGACGAGGTCACTGTAGAATTTGAATGCTTTTATTCTAATTCTGAGCTGGTTACTCTCTCTGAATTACAATTTACTGAGTGTAGGGGAATGGGCTGAATAGTGGCCGGTAGAGAGT
The DNA here is from genome assembly GCA_034779795.1 of Ctenopoma multispine. Classification (NCBI taxonomy): domain Eukaryota; kingdom Metazoa; phylum Chordata; class Actinopteri; order Anabantiformes; family Anabantidae; genus Ctenopoma; species Ctenopoma multispine. The sequence goes on along the minus strand of JAUYWH010000006.1, from coordinate 17,350,332 downwards.
CGCGTCTTTTGCAGCCAGACAGCTTTGATAATCAAATATCTGGGCAGAGGATTATACTGATGGACCATATGGCTTGGAATCTGAAAAGGAGAGAGGGAATTAGGGAGCTACGGAGACCAATAAAAGACGGACAGAAAGGGAAGAATAATGAGAAGTAATAGTGCTCTGCTGCATGTGTGAGTGCACGAGTGAGTGAAGGAAGGGAGGGGTTGGGGGAAATGAGGAAGTGACGAGAGGGGCAGAAACATCTTGAAAGACGAAGTGAAAGGGGGGGAAAAAAACAAAGATAAAGCAAGAAAGACAGCCAAACAGACAGAAGACAAGACAGAAGCAGTCGACACTCCAGCCTACATCCTAAACACTCTCTGCTCCGGCAGAAGAAGAGCTTTTGTTGACTCTTTGAGAACCCTTTGATAAACACGGCTACTTAAATAGAAACGTGCCTCATTCTTCAAACTCCTGGGAGGATACGACTGACATTTCAGTCTCAGTTTCTCTGTCAGTTAGTTCTGGCATTTCAAGGAGCAGGAGGAGAGATGCCACAAGTGTTTCCTAGCAACAGTTTGCTGCAAACCCCCCCCCCCCCCCTCCCATCCTGCTCACTCCTTCCCTGAGATACGAGTTGCAGCAATGCACCACTTGCTTCAGACCTGAAATACATTCTAATTCTCCTGACTCTCCATCCCTCTCCCTCCTGTTCCCCTCAGCAAACTGCCAGGCCTGCATCAAATGACATTCAGGTCCCTGTCATCTGTAAAGAAAAAGCGCACAGTGAGGCTATTCCCTGTGAAGGCTGAAGGCACTGCAACTGTTGCCAGACAAAATATCGGCAGAATGCAGTGATATTTCACCCTTTTACAAGCTGAGCTGTTGCTGGGATGAGTTTGACTTTTACTCTTCATTTTCATTTTTTCTATCCTGTGCCTCTTTTTGACGCTCAAGTGAAAGGAACATCTCACAAAAACAGGCTTGTGAAAAGGCTCTGTGGTTTGTTGATGGATCAGAATTGCTCCGCTGGTCTAAATCTGCCTTCTCAACACAGCAGCCCGGTCACACTCACTTGGCTCTGTCGATTTGTAAACATATTCGTGGGGTTTTGGGGAAAGAGTGTTTAGCCTGGCTGAGCACACGGAGCGCCGTAGGGCAGGAGATGAACTCTGTGATCCTGGTGGCAGCAGGTAGGGGGCACCAAAGTCTGGCTAAAAGCATTTCCATGTCTTTCAAAGGGCATCAGTGGATGGACTGAATCCTGGTCACAGGTCTCTGTCTCTCTCTGGGTCTGCAGGGAACAAAATAAGATTTAAGCCGATCATATCCTTCAAAATATACAGTAAAAATAAAATATACAAATGTCCACTCATGTCCTTCATGCCTCTCGTGAATTTTCGTGACCCTATTACTGTTAAAGCTCATCACGCTTAAGGCAGAGGCTAGCAAGAGATTAAAGAGCCTGGTTGCAATACAATAATTGAATAAAATGATATTTGACATCTCGAGGGTAATTACACACAGCTCTACTTCATGAAACAATTAGAAAAAGTACAGAGAGATAAGTCACATACTCTTTAAAAGTTTTTGCAAAAAGGTAGCTGCTATCTTATGTGTTGTGTTCAAACAAATGGCACCAACACATGTTATGAGAGGATCAATAGACTGTGATGAAAACAAATTCAATGGTGAAGGAGGAAAAAGTGTGAGCAAGTCTGATGGAAAGAGATAGAGACATAGGGAAGGGTTAAACCTTAAGGACAGACGACTTTGAACTGTGCAAGATTGGACCACAGGAGGGAATGTGATAGGCCAAGATGATGAATGTCACACATGTCCTGACCAATCATGTATGGATCAAAGTGTGATTTCATGATGGATGAATCACTGCAGAGGAGAGTGAGAATATTAAACACAGCAGGGAGGTTGGCTAAATCATATGCCTTCAATTTGATGAGGAAGAAGGCAGAGGTAAGTAGGGAAAGATGAGGTGGAACAGAAAAATAAATGAATCAAGACAGAGTAAAGTCACTGCTGAAAAATATGGAAGTCAGCTGCACCAGCCTCCGTAGTATCTGATCCCAGCAGGGGGGCAAAAAAAGAGACGTGGTCGTTTTTAAAATGCTGCTTTCTTGGGAGAAAGATTTTGATTCAGGTTCTCTCGTTTCATTGCACCTTTGTAAGCTAAGGATTGACACTCTCTTTCTCAGGCTGGATATACCCATGCAAGAACATGTACAATAAAACCCTCATACATTTCAGTCCGAGAGTGTGGCGTTATGTTTGGCACTTGGTAATATTCAGGATTTATCTGCAGAAGGAGAACGAAGACTTCACAGCATGAAGCGCATCCCAGGTGCTGGGATAGCACAGACACAGCAAACTCTAGATCGATTAACCTGCGACCGTGAGGTTGCACTGATGAGCGATCAGCACAGATGACCCTCGTTCTCACGTCAAAGATTGTTGTTGCAAGCTCATAAAGGAGAAATAGAGTTTTGTAAGTGAAGACAATAGAGTAGAAGTAAGTTCAAAAAGTCTCAATGTCCTAACTAGTTCATGCTCTCATCTAAGTCTGTTCATTAAGAAGTACCTAATTACACCCACATTATCTATAATTATAGTGTTTTTACATTACGCTTCAAAGATAAAACTGCTTCAATGCAGTTTCAATGTATAATTAGCCTTAGTAAGCATCTACTGCACACATAATTAGAGAGAAATTGATACTAATACACCTGTCTACCAGGCAGACAAAAAAGTAGTATCTACAAAGATACAAAATAAACCTTTTCTCAGACAGATAATTATTGTTTAACTAAAGTTAAAATCCTGCAGGGAAAATCCTGAGGGGAAAAAAGACACTGTACCTGTCGTGTATCAGTGGAATATAAAACAATATCTACTTATATTTGCATAAGCAACGCAGGAAACTGCTTGGCGCTTCCAAAGGATCGAAATGTGGCTCCACAGTATCAGTAGATTACTGTGTAGTACTCAGACTATCCTTTCTAAAGCCAATGCTGCAGTGGCACACGCCATGTCTGTTTCATTCTACCTGTGTCCCATGACTCTGTTTGTTTCAAAGCAGAAACTGCAGAATAATGATTTTTCCTTCCGTTAAATACAACAGAGGTATATGGTACAGAGGAGTCAGACTTTACCTGATCACTTCATCGTTGGTGTCATTTTCAAATGACCAAATGTAGAGTATCTACAAATATATAACTGGATGTATATGTTTGTTCTGTTTATTCAGAGCTGTATAAATTATACCCAGACTTGTTTATTTCTTGTTTGTTTCAATGGTTCAGATGATTTTCCTCCTGAGACTCTAATCTCAAGTAAAGACAGCATTTTGCATCTTTCACCTGTTGATGGTTTTTGATTTGGCAGCAATTTATCATCGTGGGAAAATGTCACCTGTCTCCTCTACCTCATCTGTCTCTCAGGTTTATGTGTGGCCAGAAGATGGCAACAATGATCCACCAGAGGAAGCCACTGAGGCAGGCTTGAGGCACGTTGCAACAGCAGAAATCTCATAGGTTAATTATATAGCACTCTCATGCCAGGGAACGTGATCATTCAAACAGTATCTAACTGGATAGAAACACAGAGACTGATCGGGAGGGATAGATAAAAAGAAAATATGTGTGAGAGAGATGGCAGGTGGAGGAAAAAAAGGTTTTTTTTTTTGTTTTGCTTGCTAATGATTGTGTCACTGTGTATGCTGCTGGCTAATAATCTGCACACCTCGATTTGTCATTACAGTTTTCAGTAGCACTTTTCCTATCAGTGTCCACATAATGACAAACAAGACCTAGCAAAGCTGTGGGCTCAAATAAACAACTGCACTGACCCATCATTGTTTTTCCAACCCAGCACAAACATACACATATTCATAGAGGAGTTGGGGGCATATTCTCGTTCACCAAAGAGCTCTAAATGAGATTCTGTGCCTTGTTCAAAGGGACACCAGTAGAGAAGGCATCTGAACTTAAACAGATGTACTATAAAACATGAATGCACTTTCCAACAGAGACAGTTTCATCATAAGGAAGTATGTAAGTCTTAAGTTTAGCTGAGGTTAATCAGAGTCTTTCAGTAGTAGTAGTAGAGCTTCCACAGACGGTGTTTCCTTGCTGTACTGCAGTATAGGGACTTTGATAGTTACTTTAGGAGACACCCAAAGAGTCTAAGTTAGACTTGTGAAGTATCATTTTATCTTAAGCTAAATTTAGAAAGCATTTAAGAATGAGGACTATCAATTTTGTCTCGTAATTACCCGCACTGAAATTGCTTTGGGAAGGGATTTCTTCAGGGCCCATATGGATGGAATAAAAGTGCACTTCCCCTTTAATGTAAGCTAATAAAACAAGTTCAGATCAATCACTGGAGACTAGTTTTGGGACTAAACGAATTGTGTTGCATAATAATGCATTATTATCAGGAGCTGGAAGCTGCTGGCTACAGGTGCAGTGAACTGTATCAGTAGAGATTAGTGATTATCATTCATGTGGATGAAGGAAATGAACCATGGATCATGGGATACCAACACCAGTCGGATCTGGGTGAATCCACCATTTTGCAAGTTCAAATGCTGTTTACTGCTTTCTTGCATGGGTGTAGCTGTTTAACGGTTTAATAGCTGTTGAGTAGCTGTTTAATAAGTGAATTAGGTCCATGCACTGACTGTGTCTTGTTAGACATTTTACATCTTCTCTCTCTTTACAGAGTAAGCACAAAGGATTTCAGGTGTTTGCTTTGCAGCCTGCCTGTAATGGGGATATGCAGCACTGGAGAGCTGGAGTTTGGATATAGAAGAAGTAATGAATGACAGATTAAAGGAGGCTTAATACAGAGCAGCATCAACTATCTTACCAACACAGTTACTAACATTTAAAGTTAAGGTGAAGGCTTGAGTTGGGGCAAGTTATCTCTGCCAGTTTATTTAAGCATAGCGCTTTGGTTATCCCTTTGACCTATGCTTCCACATAATTTTTCAGTCTCAGCCTGCTGCCTGTTTCTACCAGTGTCTTGACCTCTCCAATCACATTATTCCATTTTTGTGGTTTCTTTTTTGCTGTTACATTGTATTTTGATATGATTAATAAATAAATCTAAAACTAAACTAAACCTGCCAAAAAGACAGGGTGGTTAAACAAACCCTGAAGGACACAGTTTTCATTGACCTTCCTAACAGCTTCCGGTTCTAAGTCTCACAGATCTGTTATTGATCTATTGCCCTTAACCAACCTTGAAAATCATAAGATAGATGATTCTTTCGATACCACAACAAATACGTGATGAATACCTTCTGAGTACTTTCACGCTGCTAAATAAAACATGAGTCAAATTAACATGTTAATAAAAATCAGGTGATTTAGTGATTCAGCAGATGAAGCTTCCTAAACTACAAACCACTGCTTTTAATATTTGTGTGTTCATGCAACATACATACGAATTTCCAAAAACTGACTAATGTACAGTAGCCTACTAGATACCTTTAGTCTTAGCCGTATTTCATGTATGAAACTGTTTTGCATTTCGTGTAATAGTGAAACCTGTTGATAAAAGACAGGATGGAGCACAAAATAATTACATAAAATGTTGTGCAGTGTACATGTTTCTATGTCTGTGTGAAGATAAAAAACACGGTAAATGAGGCAGAGATGTAGCTAAAATGTGCACCAACAGTCTCACTGTATGTAAGTATGGACCAGAGACATGAACATTGTTAACAATAGTCATTAGTGTCACCGCAGTCACACATAAATAGTATAAGGAAAGCACAGGGGTACCTTTTTTGCCCATTTAGCACAGCACAGCACAGAAAGCTTTGACCAATGCGGTGAAGAAGCTCAGTGTGTGTGTGTGTGTGTGTGTGTGTGTGTGTGTGCGTGTGTGCGTGTGTGTGTGTGTGTGTGAGAGAGAAAGTGTATCCCAATTACGCTTTACTCCCATGGTGGCAATGTTCTTTCCTTATCCCCATGTAGGAAAATAGTATTTTGTCGCTGGAATCAACTTGTTTGAGTATTTTTCAGGATGCTAGGATTTATGAAAATCCATTATGTGATGAAACACAAATGTACTGTACACGTCGGCCTCAAAAACTGAACGTACGCAATGCGGCAGGAACACAAAAGGCTGCTGCCACTTTCCAATCATGACACATTTATAGGACAATATGAAATCATAAGGTCTATTTACTTATGTATTCCATTTTCTAATACTTTTTTTTTTCATTCATTCATTTTCTGTCATTCTCTAATTTCCTGGTTTTAAACCAAACATTAAACAGCAGTTTTTTTATTTGGTATGAGAAACACACCTCATAAGAAGACATGAATGTCACTATAAAATTTAATATAATGCTTTTTTTAAAGGAATTACTTCCTTGTGGAGGCATTCCTTACATCCCTAGGGCGTGACACTAAGCAAAAACACTTGAGTGACACTAAGCAAAAATTAAACATAATCACAAAGATGGATATAAAGTTTTTCCCATTCCCATTGCTCATATTATCAAACAGCCTCCATTCTTTGACCATAGAAATGCTCAAAGAACAATTTAGTAACACTTTATCTAACTATTTACAATAACGAATGACTTATTGCTTACTTATAGCTTACTCAACAAGGAAAACTAAAACATGTTTTAGTATTTAGCAGACAGACAAAACACAGTGTAAGAAGGCGACTGGGCTAATGACTGTGAACCCTTAAGAACGCTCCCTTTATCTTTCTTTTTTCCAGTTTTCTGCGTATACTGCCTCGAGATGATGGCTGGCTGTTAGAAAGTAGATAAAAGCTTCTGATTTCTTTCTGAGAGGGTAAAAAGTTTGAAAAAAAAAAATGACAGAGAAAAGTTATGTGACAGAGAAGACAAAGGGAGTCCTGAAAGAAAAGTCCCAAAAAGAAACAGACTTTGTGATGAAAATAACAAAATGTGAGAGGGCAGGAGTTGCTGTATGCTGTGCAGTTAGATGCTTTTCAGTTAGGAGTGTGTCAGTGGATGGGGTGGTCGGGCACGGAGACACCCAATAGGGAGTGACACACATCACCCAACACTATTCACCTCTGCAGTTGTGTCTGGAGGCAGCATCGCAGCTTTTCCAGAAATTCACTTTCACTCAGTCTGGAGACGGCGGTTTCCTTTAGTATTGATGGAAACCTTCTCAAAACCTGTGTGACCCAATAAAATGCACCATAGCTCTATAGAGACACAAGAGTCTCTCATCTCCAATTAGGTATCGCTTAAATATCCCTCCAGATGCCCTGTCCCACTCTCCCTGATAGTCACAACCCTTAATTATACATTATGCTGTGAGCAAATTCTGTATGCTTTGATTCAGTAGCAAATGTGTGGGAACAACACTTAATATTACATTGTGTGTTTTAAATAATTGGTACACATGTCACAGTTATCGAAAATTGTGTCTTTTTACTATTTAATCAGAGAGCTTAACTTGATCTTTCATAAAATCATCAGTGTTACAAACTATGACAAATCATCATTTTGACTGGCTGCCTGCACATTAGCAAGCTTCTGGCATGAATTGTTTCTCTTCTTTAAGCTCTGTTTTTAAATCCGGAGGGAAATATTCGCATGTTTAGGATGTCAAATCTTTTATTATAATTAGTTGTTAACTTTGTCTCTGTGCTGGTTGGTTATGGCCAGGCAGGTTTATGAGAGATGTCTGTTGTCTGTTGTGTCACTGGACCAAAACAGACTCTTTGATTGGAGATTGTAGACCTGAGCTAAGATGTTCAGGTGGGAAGGTGCTGTTGAGTTGACCACTCTCGGGATAACTGTGTTAAAGCTTTGAAGCGATGCAGGCAGCCACTGAAGATATAAACAGTGATGTGATGTGTCCATTTTGACTGATGAAGTTAGATGTGCTGCTGAATTTTGGATCATTTAGAGAGGTTTGATTGTGCATGAGGATTTGGGTAGCATATAGAGATGTAGTGGTTGAATCTGCATGCATGTCCATGTTTCTGTACTTAAACCTTGAACACACTTTGAATGAGTTGGCAGAACATGAACAAAATAATCAAGTTGACTTAGACTTAATCAATGATGCCACTTAACAGCGAGAGGAAGTCTGTGGTCTGCGGGGACTAATTTTTCACAGATGGTAAGTCATGTGACATAATTGCAACACATCATTTTATATAGTGTGCGCATAGATTATCAGGCCTTGTGCAGCACCCATAAGTCCTGTGTGGTGGGCGTAAAAATGTGTGAGTGACTTGGCATCATGGGTCGTGATGATCAATCCATGAGGTTTGTGTTGAACAGAGAGGAGGAACAAAAATGTACGTTTGGAGAAGGGGTTGTTTGAAGGCAAATAAACTGAAGCAACAAACCAAAAAAAAAAAAAAAAAAGTTAGAAGTAATGACCCTCCACCTACATCCTAGTATAAAATGACAGATGGAAAAGTCATACTTCATTAATATTGCCTCGGTCAGAATCATATAGCCAGGACCAACAATTTAAAAGGACTTTGCAGTGACACAGAGCAGCTGCTCTACATAAGTGAACATTTAATGTCTTTTCTCTAGTTAAAATCAGCATGCGTAGTTTTTATTTTAAAGCAAATACAGTTCATTTTCAGGAGCAGAGTGGGAAACAGTTTCAAAATTGAATGTGCAGAATCCTCAGTGTTTCGACCTATTGCTCCCTTTTCTTAGACGTTTTTTAGAAGTCCTATTACAAGTGGATAATTAAAGTGCTGAGCAAGACGAGGTGAAAATTAGAAAATATGTTAAAAATATCTTACCAATCTATAAAGTGTCACGTTCCCAAGTATACGCTGGTTGATTAAAATGCTTGTCCGCTGTCAGATTGGGAAATGGGTGTGAGCTATGTGGAGACTATTTGCTATGAGCTATTTTGGAAGCAGGTGGAACCCCATGACACAGAAAGCCACTGGACATGGTCGAGTATTAGATGTAAACTGGAGGTAAACTCACCACCTCATTCTCCAGTCTGGCAGCACCTGTAGTCTTGGGGACTGGTTCTGGTATGTACGGCATCATGTGTATGTTCCTCTAGACCACTAACAGCTACGTTATAAGAAAAGGTGACAGTGACAACAGTTGTGATATTAAATTAAATTATATGTATGAGCATGTAGAGCATGTTTGAAAGCAGGGAGACACTTAAAACAAGTCCCTTAGTTATTCACAGATTCCTGCCTTGTGCATGTTGGGAGAGACTTCAGACCTTTGGGCAGGGAAAGAATCAATTTTAAGATTGAGGGGGAAATAAAGTTACGCTGAAGAGTGCATGTAGGGTACCATAAGGCATGAAATCCTTCACAGTCATACCATAAAGACAGTTCAAAATACTACATTATGCAGTGAACCACACACTCATTCAGGCGCATTCATGCTCATTTACACAAACACTGACTCGTACAAATACCCCAACACATATACACACAGAAGCATCATATCTCTGGTGTTCACCTTGACTTAGCAGAGGGCTGCCTTCATAAATCCCTCCTTATCTCTGGTCTCAAATGTACCGGGATATATGACCGTGAAATCTGACTGAAATATGTAACACTATCAGTAGCAGTAGCAGAGATGGGCACACCCGTCTCCCCTCACTCACACACACACACACAAATACATTTAAATACAGAAAGTCAGGGACAGTCCCATGAACTTGTGAAGCAAAGTATTAGTCAGTAACAGTTTATGGTAGGGGTACATTAACTAATGCATGCATTTATGTATTACTACATACACTGCTGAGACTCTACGAGAATGAACAGTATCTAATTGCATTAATGCAAGAATTAAACATTAATTTATGCTATAACTAAGGTATAACTGGAATAACTGAAGCCCTGAATGAAAGAGGTAAGATTTGGATGCACAGAGGGCATACAAGGAAAGTCATTTCACAGTGCCATAGCACCGAGGTACAAAAGGAGAAGAGAAGTAGGGAGAATGGGGTAGAACACTGAGGTTGAAGCCCTGGCATCCAGAGGGACAACCCGCCTGCAGAGCAAAGCCACTGGGCATTGACACTGGCCCTTTCATGATTAATAGGACTGTCACTAATGACAAATGCAGCACTGTGTACGTGACCTACTTCAAGATGGCATAAAGGCAACAGTCCTCCTTCTTCCTCTTCTTCTTCTCTTTTCCCCCTTATTCTCCATATGCAAAAGAAGGACCAACTTTTTACAAATCCTCTATCTGCTGTTTTCTTGTTCGTGGAATCCAGCCAATGTTGCAACTTTATCTGGGGCTGTAAAGACTACACATTAGCTGGAATTGATTTACAGATAGTTTAGAGTGATCGGTCATTTCTGCTATAAGCTTCAGTAGCAGAACTGAATCAATGTGTTCTGTGCTTCTGGCCTAAAGGGAACTTCCTGAGTCATAAGTAGGGCCTGTAACTTTTAACTTCTTTTTGCAGAACTGCGGCATGTAGTTCTAATTTGTTGCCTCTCGGGCCACGTGGAGCCTTTCTAAGCTCAGTCTCCCTCAGGGTCTGTCAACCTCCATGGAACAGAAGCTCCTCAATGCACAAACACAGACATTATCATAGGACATAAGCTGCGGGTATACTTGGCGGTTCTATTAATAATGAAATATGGAACAATGTGTGCATTGTGCAAAGTTAGTGATACTGTATTACGCAGGTTAAAAGCTATATATTTATTTCTCTCTTCATGCCAACACAATTTTAGATAGTCAGAGGCAGAAAATACACATCCACAAAGTTTGTACCTGCAGACCCAGCAGCACCCTGCAAACACAGGCAGCACCATGTAACAAACTGGTTGGTATGTGAGCACCTTAAATGTACAGTATGTATGAAAAATAGACGAAGTGGAAGGGACAGGGAACTGAGTAAATGTGTGCAATATCATTTTTTAAGGTAATTTATCACAGTTTTTTCATCTTTGCTATTTTCTACTGTTTATGTATTTTTATCTTTTATCTAGTCTTCGTATGCAAATGTGTCTTTTTCACCTGAATTTCTCCGTGTGCTCCGTGTAGGTGAACGTATACTAGTCACTTTAAGAGACATTCACATGTGCGTTTCTACACGTCAGCTGGAGCAGAACTTAACAAACCATTTAACAAACCACAATTTACACAAGAAGGAAAATAAATGTGATGTGGCTGTTTTCTCTTATAGGAGTCATACAAATCTTTATATTTTCTGACCTCAACACTGGCCACTCCTGTAGCTGCTCCATCTTCTCTCGAGTTTCTTTTGCTCATTTGCACCATTTCAATCCCACCGCTTGACTTTAGGACTTTTATGACTCCATTGCTTGTATACCCCTGTGCATCAGCTCCTCTGCGATCCTCTGTGACCTACAGGTACTGATAACACTCAGCTGTGTGTAGGTTTGTGTAGACATTAATGCGCCCCTATGGAGAAGTATAATTCTGCCTTTACTGTCATAGCAAAATGTGTTAACCTCACTAACAACTGTGATATCAAGGTGAGACAAACTGCTGCTCCTTCATAGAGATGCTGTGTGGATGTCCTCACATTCCTCCCTTTTGATGTGGCATGGGCAAGACAGATTGGAAGGCTACACTGAGGGACATGCTAGGGGTTGAAACATGTCACTTGTGGACAGAGCTCTATTTCCTGCCTACTTCACATTCAGCACAAACCAAATGAGTGAATATGCCACAGACACTCACCAGTCAAAACAAGCCTTATAGTGTGACTCCCAAGAATGTCGTGAATGATGCCAGGTGTCAGCAAGGCACACTGTCAGTCAGTAATCTCACTCTATACCTTCCACACTGCTCTACATTTGCATGCAGGCACCCGTGGCCCCACTGATTTGTATGTGCATGTGTCTGTTTCTGCACACACCGTAACACGTAACCCTGTCCATGTGTCTTCTCACGTGCGAATGCCACTGCTGTACATACAAATGTGCATCCCTGTATTGTTTGTATGTCCCTCTGTGTGACTCATGGTCCTTGAGGCGTGTGCGAGCTCTTCTTGAGGTGTGTGTGCAGCGATGGAGAACAGAGTGACAGCTCATGTCACCCTTTTCAGTAGACACGGGGGCAGATCAAAGGCAAAAAAACACCAAGAGACGAGGGAGACACCCGTCCTGGCTTTTTCACTAAAGGCTGCCTGGGACATGACAAGTCCATTCACACGTCCTCCAGAGGAAAAAAAAAGAGAGAGAGAATAGTACACATGCACACACATTCATGAAAGAATACACTGGTAGACATGTGGCTATTCTGTACACACAAATAGACATATTCCAAGATTAGTCACTGGATCTTAAAATAGAAAAAACATTTGACTTTTAGTGATTCCTGTGTGGAGCTTTAAAAATGATAATTGCCTTAGTGAAACTAAAATTGTTCTATAACAATATATAAGTGCATTTGTATGTAACTTTTGCTGTTTAAAAAAAACCCACAGGAATCTTCACATTATCAAATCAGAAAATGTTTGGACACCCCTGCTCTATACACAATTAGCTTTTATTACGTAATAAACTAAATTGCTGAATTTCATAACACAAAACTTTAGAAACCCTAAATCTGGTATTTTAAAGGGTCTGAAAGCTTTGGCACCTCTTGATGTACCCGCAGTGAGGAAGCAGAGGATTTTGTTTGATGCCACAGATCATAAAAGGGTTAAAACCTCTCATATCGGTTCAAAACAGGGGCCCCCAGAAACCTAGAAACGGCACTGGTTTACAAAAATATTCATAAGCTCAAGCTGTACAGTGCCTTAATTATTACCTTTACTTTACTTTACTTTAGTTCATTTGGCAGACGCTTTTATCCAAAGCGACTTACAAGGAGACACAAGCAAATT